>OY757910.1:5059636-5127136 GCA_963585895.1 Sepioteuthis lessoniana | reverse complement strand
GTGATGGGTAGTAAGTGGCCGTACAGCTGCTTTTTTGTTGGGTGTTGCCTCTAGGACTTGTTCAATACAACTCGTAGCCTTGTTGTGTAATTGCCATCAAGCTTTTTCTCCATACGTTTAGTTAGTGTCCAAGTGGTGCATCCGACCGTTGCTTGGAAAAAACTGCATTTTATATGTATCGGTCAGCTCTGACTTCCACATGAGCGATAGTCTATCTCTAGCAGTCCATGCTTTTGCTAGTAGCGTGTTGACGTCATTCTCGGTTGATGAGACGCTGCTTCCGAGGTGGGTGAACTTGTCCACTAATTTCAAAGGACCACCTTTTAGTGTGGAGATGTCACCATTTTGATTAAAGCATATGTATTCTGTCTTGTCTGCGTTTACATGGAGGCCTATGCTAACAGTTGCTCGTTCCAGACAATGTAGCGGGATTTTGGCTTGGGTGGGTGTTTGTGCAGGGTATCTTCTGCTTCTTTCCTTTGCCAGCTTGAAACCGTTTCCTTTCATTAAATCTATAGACGTTCTAAGCATGTAGTCTAGGCAGATAATAAACAGGTATGGGGCTAATGTGTCTCATTGCAGCACACCTGTTACAATGTCAAAGGAGACGGTATCTCCATCCGTTGAGCGGACTTTTTCTTTCGTATAAAGCACCATTATGGCTGCGACGGTTTCTTTGGGGAGACCGTAGGCGAGAAGTAATAGCACCATCTGTCCTCTGGGTATGGAGTCAAATGCCTTGGAGAAATAGGTGAAGAATATTGCAGCCTAATTTTTTTTTTAATGTGCACCTTCTAGAATTCGACAGATAGTCAAAATTTGTGATGTCGTGGATCGATTTCTCTGAAAGCCATTTCGGTTCTTCCTAAGTATATTCTCAATTTAGGGTTCTATGTGGTTGCGTAGTAGAGTATTGTAGATCTTATCCGCAATGGATGTTAGGGTTATACATCGGTAGTTGTTGGCTATTCCGAGGTCGTTCTTCTTAGGGAAAGGGAGGATGCAACCCTTTGTCAATCTATCTATTGCTTTTTGTTATATACGGCAACACATTGTCGGAGCAGTATGTCGTCGAATTCCTTTGTCTTCTATACTTCTGGGGGTATTTCGTCAACCCCAGCTGCTTTCCTATTTTTAATTTTTCTTAGTACAGAGTCGAATTCTTCTTGCGTAAACTCTCCTAGTTTTATGTCTAGTTGATTATTGATAATTTTTGTGATTGGTTCATGCTTAGCTTTGGTGGGTTTTCTGAGTAAATTCTCGAAATGTTGTTTCCACAAGTTTGTTCGTTCTTTTTTACTGGTAGCTTTTACTTTAGCTCTCGCTATACTCTTTCTTCTATTTACTTCGTTGCCGTCTGCCATGCTATTCTAGATTGTCTATCTTCAACCGAGTTCCTATTCTTATTAATCTGATTTTTTATGTATTCTGTTTGTTCTTTTAGGTATACATTAGTTAATTCATTTTGTGCCTTCCTAAGTTTCTGAGTATTGGGATTGGTTGGGTTCCTCCTTTTGCTTAGGGAGGCGATTTTCACGTTTGCACTCTTTTATCTAACTGCTAATGTCTCCCATGGGACTCAAGGTTTAGCTCTTAGTTTAGTTGGTATGCATTCTGTTGCCAATTCTAAGTGGGCAGTGACGAAATTCTCATTCGTCATTCGCAGTGTTTCTGGTATCTCCTGAAGTGCATTGAATTTGTTTCTTAGTGTTAAAGTATATTTATCTCTAATATCCCTGTTGTTAAGTAGGGACCAGTCATAGTGTACGGTTGTTGTTGTTCGGGCCACATTCCTTCGTAGGCTCAGTCGTATTCTTACCGTGACAATTCGGTGATGGGAGGACACACTCTCGAAAGAGGCATATGCCTCACAATTCAATGCACTGTTATTCAATTGCTTATTTATAAAGATGTTCTCTATCTGTGCATTAGCTTTGTTTGCGTAGTTGGAGGTCCATGGTTTTTTCCCTTTCTTTACTGGAATTTAGACATTGAATTTAGACATTGAAATCTGTTTTCTAGCGTGAAATCTGTTACTTTGTATTATTTCGTTTTTTTTTTTCATAAGAAATATTCTTATCCCCTGATGATAACTTCAAATGAAGATTTATCTGTTATGGTTGTTTTATTTCTCACACTTGAAATAATTTTAATAGAAAGTTTTCGTATTCAAAATTTTGAAGTCGAAACGTGTTGGCATAAAAATAAAGAAATCAAACAATAAACAAATCATCAAAATTACATCAATATACAATTTTCGTTCATTTCCTTTATATATATATATATATATATATATATATATATATAAACAAGGATCATTAAAAAGGTTTCCTGACTTTTTTCGTATGGCCACTTTTATTGAGAGTACCCACATGAAACTTTTGTCCCCTTCTAAGTAATCTCCTCCGACTGCAATGCCCTTGTTGTACTGTTCCAACAACTTCTGGAAGGCCCCATGGAAGTCCTCTTGTGTGAGCGTGTCAATCACCTTCGTCACAGCCTCTTTCATCTCCTCAATTCTCTCATAACGGCAGCCTCTGAGCTTAAGAATAACCAAAAGTCACAGGGAGCAAAGTCTGGTCGATAGGGGGGGCTGAGGAACTGTCTTGATGCCCATCTTGGTCAAATAGTCTATGACAAGGATGGAGTTGTGGACTGATGCATTGTCCTGCTGGAAATGCCACTGAACCGATTTGAAGAGTGCAGGCCTCTTCCGACGGAATCTCTTCCTGAACTCCCTTAAAACCTCAACATAGTAACCCTAACCCTAACGCTTTGGCCAATCAACTCTGGTGTATTGACTTCCTTACTCCTTCCACACCTCTCATCATCCCTCAGAGACTCCGTACCTTCCTTGAATCTCTTATGCCACTCAAAAACTGATGCTCGATTCATGCAAGATGTTCGAAAAGCAGTCTGAAGCCTTCCATACGTTTCTGTGGCATTTTTCCACGTTTAAAACAGAATTGTATTGCATATCGTTCTTCTAACGTGTCAGATTACATTTTTGAAATTCATCAACTGTGACAATCAGGCTTTAGTAGTGTATATTCCACTTGCTGCTGTAGCTGTTCATTTGAACCTTAAATCATAAAAATTGGTCAGTCATCTCATAAGATGTATAGGAATAAGATACTGAATTTTCAAGACTCTACGACAATTTTACATTCCTGAGCAAAAAAAAAGTCAGGAAAATTATTGATTACACCAAGTAAAGCAATTAATATCACTACTTTATTACTCCAAGTAAGACGATGAAGATATGCAGGACACTGTCGGAGAAACAAAGACGATCTCCTATAGACCCCTACACATGGACGTGTCAGTGTTGGCTGACCAGTAAAAACTTACCTACAACATCTCTGCACAGACACAGGATGAAGCTTAAAGGACGTGCCGGGAGCGACAAACGTTAGGGACGGATAAAGAGAGTCAGGAAAAATCGTGCGAGCAGTATGACATGAAGATGATGAAGCTGGGGATGCAGTTTCCTTTTCTGGAAATGAGAGCTTATCGGCTGTCTAGACAAAGAGCGATAGACCAAATTTATATTGCAAGGAATCACCCTTCCCTGTTAAAGCAGAATAGTGAATAAAAATGACAATGCGAATATATTCTGAAATTTTATCTTTTTATTTTTTGTGGAACTGACTAATGGATTTGTACAGTTTCGACTAAAACTTGCGGCCGAATGAAGAAAAGGTAAAGAAGAGTCGCTTAGCAAGAAATATTGGTCAAGACTTGGAAAAAATTACCACGCATGTACGGTTCATGTAAATAGAAAGATAGAGATTATGAAATCTATCTAGTAGAATATCCCTAACGTATACTCAAACACACTCAATAGATTCGGTGTCTGCAAATGTTTCCCCTGACAAAAAATTTTAAAAAACAGCATTTAACTGTCTCCATTTTTTAGTTTTGAAAGAGGACGTTGGTAACTTTTGAATGCACCCAATATCTAAGGACAGGAAAGCTCACTTATACTAGAAGGGATTTTGACACTTTACGTGTTCGGTGAGGGATAAAGGCAAATAGCCTATCAGGAATAAATGGTATCTTTTACAAGCTTTGAATATTATTCAAGCCAAATGGCGATTAGTTGATGGAATTCGAATGCAAAGTTCGATAGTGTCATCGCCATCTTGACTAACTTCTCGCTTATCGTGTTAAGCAATAAATTCATCATTAAGGATGTATTACAAAAAGATAAAGCTATGCACAGTGAGGCGTCACCTCTTTTGTAATGTTAGATTTTAAGCAGGGTCAAGTCGGCTTATTTTCTATGATAGCGGATTCTTCAAGAACGTATAGACAGTGCAATTAAGTAGATCTTGGGTTATCAAGAAGAGATTTGATTTGTGCTTGTGAGAAAAGGGCAGGCAAAAAAGTGCTTCACATGACAATAGAGAAAATAGCTTCGTTCAGATCAAGGATCTAGCTTAATATCTCATTCTGAATATGGATACTCACTCATCGAAAGCGTCGATTTTTTTTACATCGCCGTGAAGTAACCAGCGTAGGTAATGTATAACATCAAATGATACATCCACATTAATGAAACTGAGTTATAAAAGAACTAAAGTGTGTGACATAAATGATTAGGGATATTGTATGAATGAATATACCAGAATGATCAGTATGTATCTATCTATCTCTGTATATGTCAATCTATTCATATATATCTATATGCACATTCTGTATTGCCCATAAATAAGTGGACCTCGAACATTTTAATACAACATATATGTTATTCTAAATTAAAAGTTCCAGGATATCTTTATTTATAGAGGAATATTAATCAATCAAACCAAGAATTATCAGGTATCATTTATAACCAAACTCTACAGCATTGGAACCCTGCAACAAGAATTATGTATATCTAGTTATCCAAAATTCGAACCCAGGTTATTTATACATATTCATGCACTATTCTTTTATTTGCAGAAGTGAGGAATTGTCTATTTGTTACAGAGTTTCATCATTGCAGAATTTGGTAAAGAATAATAAACAACAATATTAATTTTAGTGTAAAATGACCCACAAGAAATAATAAAATCTTGGTATCTTTGATTTAAAAGACAACTTTTTATAACAACATTTGTAAGAGTGTCCTTATTGATGGGCACGATTGTATTCGAGGATAGATTAATACGTTTGTGAACTGATATATCTATTATTTGAATTTGATCTCAAATTTTCTGTATAAAATAAATAAAACTTATTTTCAACTTGACACTCCTGACTTATTGATCTACGTGCATATCAACATAAATGCTTGGTAGAGAGAAATTATCAACAGACTACTTTGGTCTCATGTAATTTTTTAGCATTTCTTATCATTTCAACTACCTCTGAATGTTTCAATGTGCCAGGTAAAAAACTTAGATGTATTGTTGAAACGTCTAAATATTAGTAAATATTTCCGAATATCGAATTTATAGTTTCTTTCGAGAACAATATTCATTCAGTGTGTGATTAATTGTTTAAAAAATACAGAGTTTTGAAATGCGAGATTAAATGACATGATTGATAGTGTAAAATATTTCCTTTGGAGTTTAACTGTTGGGATTGCATGTTTTACTTCTCACTCTCAGGAAAATAAGTGAGAAGGAGAGAAAATGGTAATTCGAGTGAAATTACGAGCACATAATAAAGTTATTGAAAAAGTAAAAACTGCAATTGGTTTAATGTGGCAACTAGAATTGATTTAATTTAATTGGCTGATTTTAACGGCGTGTAAACACGTCTAGGATTGTGTTATGCCTTGAGGTTATTGAATTGTGGTCATTGTGTATTTATCTATATATATTCTGTGTTGTTTCTTAAGAGTTTGTTTTTCCACTCGGTCCTATGGAATATAAATAATCTTAAACGCAACTGTTTGAACCTTAAATGAAAACCTAACAGGTGCAACCATTCCGGATCAGAGTGTTGGAAAAAAGGAAATGGAGGGAAAACCCCACCCTCGAGATCTATCGAATTAGGCACTTACCATCAGATGTAATTTAGTGCTATATCAATGACACATACTTATATATATATACATATATATATATGCAAATTTCATTAAACATAATAGACATTTTATGCCTACATATTCTCTTTTGGATCCGTTCGAATTCCCATATTACTTTTATCGTATTCGGGGGGAATTGATTTAGGTATTGTCCATAGTTGTATGTATCCCTAGTACTTACTGCCCGACTTTGGGCCATCATCAGGGGAGGATCTGTTACATAAGTGATGTAACTTTTGTTTTAGCAAATTACTACTGTGTAAGGACGTCTTTGCTGTTGGAGATTATGGCGCTTGCTTTTAAATGTAATTCTGTAAATAGTGCCAGTAGCTAAAGACATTTAAGTACGTTAGCACTGGTTTGAAAATTAATTCTATTAAGTGCTGGTTGCAGGTTTCTAATATATAGTGCTTCGAGAATCTGAAGTTTTTGTTTATTATTTTGATGTTCGAGTATTGTTGTGTTGTCGGTGAGAATTTTTCGTAGTTGTGTTGTTGGGCATGAATGTTTTTTTAAATGCTGAGCTATTGAACTTGTGTCAGAAAGATGCATTGTAAGTCTCCTCGACAGGGTAGTTGAGGTTAAACCAACATATATATTATTATTATCAGAGATACAATCTCCTAGGGGAAAAATAATGAAAACATTGATTCACAAAAACATACTCCCCACTGATCCTAATAAAAAAATAAAACTTATTATATATTATAATAAGTTTAAAACCTCGAATTTGGTCATTAGAAATAACTCCTCTCCCTCGATTGGGGTGTTGCAAAAAACCAACGTTATATATAAATTTAAATGTCCCCTAGGAGATTGTATCTCTGATAATAATAATATATATGTTGGTTTAACCTCAACTACCCTGTCGAGGAGACTTACAATGCACCTTTCTGACACAAGTTCAATAGCTCAGCATTTAAAAAAACATTCATGCCCAACAACACAACTACGAAAAATTCTCACCGACAACACAACAATACTCGAACATCAAAATAATAAACAAAAACTTCAGATTCTCGAAGCACTATATATTAGAAACCTGCAACCAGCACTTAATAGAATTAATTTTCAAACCAGTGCTAACGTACTTAAATGTCTTTAGCTACTGGCACTATTTACAGAATTACATTTAAAAGCAAGCGCCATAATCTCCAACAGCAAAGACGTCCTTACACAGTAGTAATTTGCTAAAACAAAAGTTACATCACTTATGTAACAGATTCTCCCCTGATGATGGCCCAAAGTCGGGCAGTAATACTAGGGATACATACAACTATGGACAATACCTAAATCAATTCCCCCTGAATACGATAAAAGTAATACGGGAATTCGAACGGATCCAAAAGAGAATATGTAGGCATAAAATGTCTATTATGTTTAATGAAATTTGCATTAACGAAGAAATGCTGCCTAAATATATATATATATATATATATATATGTGTGTGTGTGTGTGTGTGTGTGTGTGTGTGTGTGTGTGTGTGTGTGTGTGTAAAATGCTGTTAGCACACACACACACACACACACGCACATGTGTATATTTTGGCTTTTTCTATTTTAAACATGTTTTATTATTAAAAAGATACTCCGAACCAGCCCAATATATCTTTTATGCGTTCAATTGTCCATGTGAATCGTTTGACTTTTGGATGAAATGAATTTAGGAAGGTGCCATATGTTTCCCATGTTTTTCTTTCTCCAACTTTTATAAAAATATATATCACTCGTCAGTTCGTTTATCATTTAATTATTCGATCTTCCGAAGATGGCTCAAGTGGTGGATTAAAGTACTTATGAAACACACGGCACTTTCCTAAGTTCATTACATTCTGAAGTCAAGTGACTCATTCGTAAACTTAAACAGTTCAAAATCAGAATAAGCAAACACCCACTTTAAATCCAATTTAATCAAACACATACACACACACACACACACATATATATATATATATATATGTATGCATGTGTGTGTGTATGTATGTGAGTGTATGTATGTGTGTATCTTTACCCGACAATTTCACATGAGCAGGTTGTGACACATTCAGAGTTTTTGCACACATAGATTAATTTCCCTACCAAGGTTAGAGTCCAGTTTGAGCTACCATTTACCCTTAGCTGGAGAGACAATAAGTAAGTAAAGTAAAATTGGCAACCTTAGTCGAGAGTAACCAAATGGCTCCCTTTTCAATAGCTACTTCACCGAGGTGTAGGGGAGGGCGCTACACTTTTCCCTGGATTGCTCCACTTTACGTTTGATACGTACCTTATATTGCTAAGTGTTAATCAAGGAGGTATCAAGCACCAGCTTTAAAGTCTTTGGTATGATGCAACCTGGGATTGAACCCTGGACACCTGGACTATTGGTGAACACACTACCCACTAGGCGAATGAGCCGGAGAGAAAAATAGTTGGTTGCAAACCTCTCCCAAGTGTATTAGCACTGTGTAAAATTGAAACAGCTTTATTCTGGGTTTGAAATCGGTTTACTGTAACCCTTTATTTCTACAATAACCATCACACCTTACTATATATATATATATATATATATATATATATATATATATGTGTGTGTGTGTGTGTGTGTGTGTGTGTGTGTGTGTGTGTGTGTACGTGGCGCAATCAATAAGTTTCCAAACTTTTTTGTACGGGCATTTAGAATTGTCGTAGACTCTTGAAAATTCAATATCTTATTGCTATACATCATATGAGATGACTGACCAATTTTTATGATTCCAGGTACAAATGAACATCTACATCAGCAATGGGAATACAGCCTACTAAAGCCTGATTGTCAGAGCTGATGAATTTCAAAAATGCAATCTGGACGTCAGGACACTTTAGAAGAATGATATGCAATAAAATTCTGTTTTAAACATGGAAAAATGCCACAGAAACGTATGGAATGCTTCAGACTGCTTTTCGACCATCTTGCATTAATCGAGCATCAGTTTTTGAGTGGCATAAGAGATTCAAGGAAGGCAGGGAGTCTCTGAGGGATAATGAGAGGTGTGGGAGGAGTAAGGAAGTCAATACACCAGACTTGATTGGCCAAACGGTTACGGTTAGGGTTAGGGTTACTATGTTGAGGTTTTAAGGGAGTTCAGCAAGAGATTCCGTCGAAAAAGGCCAACACTCTTCAAATTGGATCAATGGCTTTTCCACGAGGACAATGCACCAGTCCACAACTCCATCCTTGTCACAGACTATTTGACCAAGATGGGCATCGAGACAGTTCCTCAGCCTCCCTATAGTCAGGACCTTGCTCCCTGTGACTTTTGGTTATTCCGTAAGCTCAGAGGCTGTCATTTGAGAAATTGAGGGGATGAAAGTGGCTGGGATGAAGGTCATTGACACACTCACACAAGAGAACTTCCATGGAGCCTTGCTGAAGTTGTTGGAACGGTACAGCAAGTGCATTGCAACTGGAGGAGATTACTTCGAAGGGGACTAGAGTTTCACGTGTGTACTCTCAATTAAAATGCCCATACGAAAAATGTCTGGAAACTTATTTAAAGATCCTCGTATAGTATTGGTCGGATTTCTTATATAAATCATAATCAATCTTGATTAATTCTCCTTTTGATATAACTTTAAACTTTTTAGTCCCTTTTTTTTTCTTTTTTTTTTTTTTTCGCCATCACAACTCCGAGATCTTCTTTTGCCGATTTTTAGGCTAAAGTACGAATCGTGCCTCTGACTTATAATGCTTTTTTAATTTTTAGTTTTATTTATTTATTTAATTATTTTGTGTGTTCATACTAGTGATAACTATCTTGGATTAGCAAACTGAAATTTGCGAGAAAATGCAAATATCAATCATTGACAGTAGTTCATTTGATCAAAAATCTTGTCTACCAAATACATAGTGGGTCAAAAATTTTCGAGAGGGAATCATTACTTTCTTTTCAAAATTATTCTTTTAAATAAAGACACGTGATTAGCCGAGCAGCGTAAATGGTAATGTCTAGTCGTTACTTTTCCCTTTTTCGATGCTGTCTAAGCAGAGGTTTTCAGTTAAACAATTGACTGTACAAGTACAGTACCTTCTATGCTAACACATCAAGCTATGTAAGAGATTCGATTGCCTAAACTGTAAATTCAATTCAACGATAATAAATGAAGTGAAGAATTCAAAATAAAATACAACTATGCAGCTTCACACCATGTTAAATGAAAACTTCAGAGTAACTTTGATTTATGACAAACTCGCTGGGATATATATATTGAATTATCACGGGGATTATTTTAAATAGAATTAACGTTTCCTTTATGGTTCATTTTCATTTTAGAAAATACATCCGTAGTAAACCATCAGTATATCTTATACAGAAGCTTTTCAATTTGCTTGTCATAGCTTTTCAATATCGCTGATAATCATTCGACTGGGTTGATTTCTTTAAGTCGTCAATAAATCTTTCTTTGAATATTTCTTTATTTACGTTTTTAATTATATAGCTGACTTATATGAAAAAAATCTGTGCAAGGTTTTACAAAAAATAGAAGTTTGGAAAGCTTGGTACACGACTTTGTGGTCTGAATTTATTCGCAAGGCCTAAATATAACTTATATAACAAAAAAGACCATAATTTATACACGGGTTTGGAGTTTGTTAATATATCTCCCTGTTTTTCTGGGTTTTTCTTCCTCTTTCATAAAAGCTTAAGGCAGTTATGAAGCACATACATGCAATCGCAACTGAAAATATATTGCTGCTCTTCTTCTGCGCATTTCTATTCAGATCTTCATATTTTCCAACTGTTATTCAGTGGTTCATTGGATGTGTTCTTCCAAAAGAAGTAATACTCCCATAATGCTGACCAGATATTGAGATGAAAACTTTGAAGAGGGAAAGTGATGAAAGTTGGGCAAATAAGTCGTTGGTTGCTTTCTTATTCAATAATCTCCCACGGCAGCAAAAGTTACAAGCCTTAAGTGAAATGTATCCTTTTAGTTTCAGCCCAATATTTTTCATAGCTTTAAAAATTAAAATGAACTGATTTTAATTACATATATAAAGACCATGCCCAATCATTGTTAACAATCTTAAATTAACCGTTATGGTTAACGAGGAAGGCTATTAGTCTTGTACCAAACCTCTTCAGGCTTTGTGATAAACTAAGCTAGACTTAGTAAATGGGTTATAATTTTCTTGGAATTCTTTAAATGAAATATTATCATTATTACTGTTTTATTTGTTTTCTTTCATCTTAGCTGTTTTTACAAGAAGTAGTAGTAGGAGGAGATGTTTTTAGTTGCTCGAACGAATGTTCTAGATGAAGCATTGTTATTATTATATAAAAAGACGCAAAAAATGTAAAGAATTAAGAAATTTTTCACAGACGACTTTACATTCATGGTCCAGAGAAGTGGAGCCATGGAGTCGGGTGCATATGGATCATGCATACATTACTGGAGTGGGATTTTTATGAATATAAGTACACTCTTTTTCAAACTGGTCTGGAGTAATACGTCTGCCAGACAATAAAGGTTCGACGATAAAACAGATTCTAAGAATCATATTTTCCAGAAACGGCATACCAAAAACCCTGATATCCGATAAGGCACCAGAATTTTGTGATGATCTTAATTTATGGTTGGAAGAAATAGGGTGTAAACCGTACAAGACACTGCCATATGACCATCAATCGAATGGATAAGCGGTAAGAATCGTGTAGACCGTAAAAACGAGACTAAAAGCATGTTCTCAGCAAAATGAAAAAAATAGAAGTTTTTCGACCAAATGCTGCTTTTAAACTATTGGACACGCCGGAAGACTAGAAAGCCCATCAGATTTAATGGGAAGGAAAATTAGAGCTCTGCTAACGATGTCGTATTCCACAAATGAAAAAGGGTGGTACAAAAAGAACAAGGAATCAAATCCAGAAAAGGGCAAAATTTATCATGCAAAAAGCTATAATAAATAGAGAAAAGGGGAACTGTGTATCATTCCATGCAGATCAAATAAGTCCCAGGGCGAATATGAAGAGCAAAAAGATGAAGAAATCTCTACTATTCCTTCCGTTAATGATTTATTAGAACAACCTTTACAGAACGAAACGTCAAAAGACGAAATCATGCATGATCAGGTGGACCAGAATGAGTTTGAAAACTCGGATGAAGATCAAATAATGCAAGAAGACGATTACAGCTCAGTGGGGACAGATCTAGATCTTCCAGAGAAAGAAATACAGGAGAGAGACAAAGAGAGAAAAGTAATCCCGAAAATGAAACAATCACTAGAAGTACAAGACCAACTAGGGACATAGGATCCGTACGTTTGGGGGAGATTTAGTGATATTGGCAAATTAGTCTGCTTTATTTGCATAATTGTCAGTGAGAGCCTAAATAATCTTTCACTGAGAATAACTGGGAGTGAAGATGGATTTGCCCCTAACCAGTGCTAACTTTGCACTTCACAACGGATATGTAAACATCAAGTTTAAATATATTCACAAAAATGTTAGTTATCAAACGAACCTACTTATGTTTTTAACCAATAGAATTATCAAAAAATGATACATCCTTAACTGTCTTTGAATAATTCATTGATCTAAAATTTAATTGGTGCAGTGCCTTACGTGATGGGCTGAGACATCATAGTCGCACATTTCTGAACTAATAACCTTAGGAAAGCATTAAATCTCTTCTCCCCCAAGTTATTGGGTAAATAAAAACACTACTTTTTTTCTACGAGGATGGCTTTGGTATTAAATAACTCACGAAGGTTGATATGCCATTAAAACCCAAAAAAAAGAAAGATGGAATAGCCTATGTAATCTTATATACCATTAAACAAAGAAACCAAATATTTAATTTTTTAAATCATTTTATTTACGTATTTTCATAGAAAAGACATCATCTATATCAGAACAAAATTGTCTAACCAACACAATAATGTTACACTAATAATCCTGATAAAAGCAAAAATATTTCAACCTAAAAATCTATTAAATGTCATTCACTTTTTTGTTATAAATATTTCTCAATGAAATCCCATTAATTTTTGCCGAACATTATTAACTTCATATCATCATCATCATCATCATCTTGCACCATCAGCACGAATATCCCTGACCCTTTACCGCCACCCTTCTCTATTGTCCGTTGCTTCCGGCAGGTCTTCAAGGCTATATCCTGTATCGGCACAGCTGTTGTATGTAGGTTCGAGTTGGTCGTCCTGCTTTTGCTCGTCCATATGAGTTCGTCCCTACTTTTCCAGCAGTGTCCCGCATGTCTGGTTCATCAAACTTGGATAGTTTTCGTAATAGGTGGTAAGTGGCCGTACACCGGCTGCTTTGTGAGGTGCTGCCTCCATGACTTGTTCAATATTGCTCGCAGCATTCTTTTGTAGTTGCCGTCAAGCTTTTTCTCCCTACGTTTATTTAGCATCCATGCAGCAGTATCGATACGACCGCTGCTTGAAAAAAACTGCATTTTATTTTATCAGTCAGGTCTGACTTCCATATGACCGATAACCTATGAATAGCTGTCCATGCTTTTGCTAGTCGCGTGTTGATGCCTGTCTCGTTTGAAGAGACACTGCTTCTTTGGTAGGTGACTTTGTCTACTAGTTTCAGAGAGCTACCGTTTAGTGTCGAGATGTCACCTCTTTGATTAAAGTGCATATATTCCGTCTTGTGTGCATTGACATGGAGGCCTATGCCTGCAGCTGCTCGTTCCAGACTATGTCGCAGGGATTCGACTTGAGCGGGTGCATCTGCCAGAAGCGCTATGTTATCGGCATCGTCGACTCCGTAATAGTTTGTGCGGGGTACCTTCTGCTTCTTTCCTTTGTTAGCTTAAAACAGTTTTCTTTCATTTTATCAATAGATGTTCTAAGTACGAAGTCTAGACAGATGATGAGAAGTATGGGGGGTAATGTGTCTCCTTGCAGTACACCTGCTACAATGTCGAAGTAGTCTGTGTCTCCATTCGGGGGACGGATTTTTACTTTCGTGTATGGAGTTAAAGTCCTTGGTGAAGTCATCAAATAATATCGTTACCTCTAGGTTTTTTGTACACCTTCAAGAATTCGATGGATAACTTCATATAATATGAAAAATATTAAATTGTTCAATGTATTTTGTGTTATTTGAATTTATCTTTGATAGTAATGGTTACGTTTGGCAACTGTTCGGAGTAAATTTTGAATAAACAACAAAAATTGTTTTATGCTCAGAGCTTTGAAAAAGGAAATGAATATTTACTTTTATCCGTCACCGATTACATCAACGAATCAAGTCTTGACCGTTTACCCGACGTAAATATATACATCAGCTAGTATCAAGTAACCCTTCTTTGTTGGTATCACATTTGATTATCCCATTCTTCTTAAAAAGCTGTGAATGCTTTCACATTATTTCAGTTTTGTGCTATTCACACTTCTTATTTACATGATTTTGTCCAAAGCTGTCTTGTAAATAGCTGCATTTAGGTCTTAATCCAAACTGCAGGCATCATATAATATTTTTCGATAATTCCGCATAAGCTATAAAGAATATACATCTTCATAAAATGACTACATTATATTCCTTTACCGAAAACAACCAGTAAATGGCAATGAATAATAATGACTTAGACTTTCCTAGTCTTTTCTCGTCATGTTGAAATTGGATTCTGACTGATAAGCTCCTCTCTATAAATCGTGTTACCATTGTGAGGCCACAGGTGGTGCAAGGCTGCATTCTTCTTTCCTGCCAATTAATGGTTGTTCCATATCTACTTTGGATTATGTAATGACCGTAATGCTAGGCCACAGTATTTCTTTTCTTGCAGGAAATGGACAGCTCGGTTCCACGTATTTTCCTAGCCAAAATTACGAAAGGAAATGCTATGATAATGCAACTAATCATATATTTCCAGCAAAGGTGTGTGTACCTTATTCTCACAATCGTATCCAGAAAGTACCTAATTATTTGGTTCCTTATTTTTCTTGCTCTAAGAGAATTCTAAGATTTTCCTATTGAATCCAGGCTGTGTAGATACCGAAATCATTGTTCTGAAATTTATCATTGTTGTAATTTATATTGTTCCATTTTGATAGCCTTATAAAAACATGAAAAAGAAATGAATAAAAGTCTTATTCATTAAGACAATACATTTATATTTAATTATATTTAATATACAAAGCGCGCGTCAAAAGAGAATATACACAGACGTTTAAAAAATAAACAATGAGTGGAAAATATAAATATCCACAAGATTTATGATATTAAAATGAGTTTAGAGAGAATGATTTGATTAATACGTGTTAATAATCAAAGAGAAAAGATTTCCAAAACCAGATTTCTCTCCACTGTATTTATAGTGTTCTTTACTCTGTCATGGTTAGTCTTTAAGTAAACTGATTTTCATTGTTCTAACACCAACACCATTTCTCATATAAAGTTGTGTACAGAAAAGGTTAGAGGTGACAATTGGCGTTTTAAAATTTAGCAATAGGATTTCTTTCTTTCTTTGCTTTTAATGGCATATCAACATCCATAGATTATTTAATGCAACACTCATCGATGTAGAATAACATCAGTGATACTATTTAACTCATAAAGAGGGTTCATGCCTTTCCCAAGGGCATTAACCCAAAAGTGAACGTTTTGGCGTCACAGAAGTTCAAACTCGCTTACGACGTTGTGCTACGTTAACTCTTTTACCACAAAGATCACCTTCTTTTATTGTTAAGTGTATTGCAGTATCGGCCTATTTTGGGAATTTCTTTTTTGTGTTTCAGAAGCCCCGTTTTAGAGGTTTTGATTAAAAAAAAATCTTTACAAGACACGAAGACTTTTTTCTCTCAACTAAAGACAGGAAAATCTCCCTGATAATCGGACTAAATGATTAACATATTTATAAACGTTGGTATCAAACTGTAAATTCATATTTGTCCATTTCTTTTGTTGTTTGGGGTCAAGTGACAACTTTAATTTTGTATGCGCGATGTTACAAAACCAAAAAGTATCTGTCTCGTGATTTTTATCGGTATTATTTGGATTTTGTCGTAAACAAAGATTCATTAAAAATATTTATAACAATATCATGTCTCCTTTTCAAGGTTAATTCTCTGTTTGTTTAGCTACTGTTTTCTCGTTAAATGTTATATGTATATACCATTTGGTATGGTCTTTTATACAATTGTCCATGTATCATCTTCCTCACCTGGCCAGTTTCTGTACTACTTCTTATATTGCTTTGCTACATACGCTTATTATGTAATTATTTCATCTCTATTATCACAAAGCCGATACTTATTATTCCCCTGTTTATTATCAATTTTAATCTTGACATGATTAGTTCAGCCCAATCGGCTGGGGATGAAGTATATACCGAATGTATCTCAGCAGAGAGGTAAGACTCCACCCATAACGTGTCCTGGATATGAAACTAAGTTATCTGATTGTGGGGCTCCAGTCCTGTGGCTTTGGGGAATATGTACTACTCCTTCATGACCATTAATCCCAGATCTACCTTGACCTGTAGTGGTAGCACCTGATCTATGATCAAATAGAATTGTTTGACATCTAAACTATGAGCAAACAAATGACTTATGTTTAATTGAATTGTTAGAAAAAGAACTGTTTTACCATTAAACTGAGTGTAAAGAAATGACAGCCTAATTAAATTATTAGTGATACAAAACAATTCTTGGAACCATTTAACTGTGAGCAAACGAATAAGTAATATTCCATAGAATTATTAGTGTTAAATAGCAATACTTGAAACTCTTTAACGTGCCAAAATTGAATTATTGGTATTACATAACAATACTTGTGACCACTTCCCTGTCTGCAAACAAATAATTAATATTGAATAGAATTGTTCATGTTAGATAGAAATACTTGAAACCATTTAACTGAGTGCAGTAATGAGCAGTGGTACGTTTACAAATGTTATCTCAAAAATGTCTCTTTAATAGTCTTTTAGTTACTGTACCAAAAGCACCAATCACAATTGGTATAATTGTCACCTTCATTTTCCATAGTTTTTTTTTTCAATTCCCTAGCAAGGTCGAGGTACTTATCCTTCTTTTCACATTCTTTCAGTTTTATTCTGTGGTCAGCCGGGATTGCAAAGTCGACAATTTTGCAAATTCATTTTTCTTGTTATTGTTGATTATTATAAGGTCTGGTATTCAGGCCGAAATTAGGTATCGTCATTCTGTTGTCCATCGTGTTGTCAGAATCGTTTCTGATGGTTAAAATCAGTCATCATTCGTGTTTTTCTAAGCAGTCGTTGTATCGATGCGTCAATACTGTCTTCATTGCTGGCAAGTCCTCTTCCTCACTCCTGTCTTGATATATATAGTCAATGTCACCTCTGGGGTGTAATGCCATATGCATGGTCATTAGTTTTCTTGTTCTTTGGTCCATTTGTTTAAGTTCTTCTTTGGTCCACCGCTAAAAGGGTCCCGAATATCTAACGAGGTGTACAGCCCCGGTATTTATTCATTTGATAAGGTTTAGGCTAGAGAGTTTTGTCTCGAGTAGTTTTCTAGTTCTCTTGAGATATTCTTTTTGCATTTTTTCTTTCATTTCCATTTGTTTGATTGTATCAACCTCCAAGATGCCCAAGTATTTTTTTACGTTTCCTTTTCTCCGCGTGTTTTAATTTTATCTTGATTTGGTAGTTCCATTCCATCAGTCAGATGTCGTTTTTCACTGTTCGTAACGAGGATGGGGCATTTTCTATGCCAAATTCCATTCCTATTTCCTGACTGTATATTATAACAGCCTGTATTAGAGTTTCCAGTTCTTTTTTATTTTTTGCAAATAGTTTGATGTCATCCATGTACATTAAGTGATTGATCTTTTCTGCGATCTGCTAAGTTTGTATCCTGTTGTGGATTTTCTGAGTATATGGTTAAGTGGTATCATGGCAATTATGAATATTAAAGGTGATAGAGCATCTCCTTGAAAAATATCTCTTTGGATCTTTGCTTCAGCTAAGCTTCTTCCTCCTGCTGTCAATTCCACCCTCCAGGTTTACATGGTTTCTCGATAAAGTGTATGACTTCATGTGATATTTTGTACATTTTGAGGCAGTTTATTATCCAGCTTTGCGGAACCATATCATATGCCTTTTTTAATCAATACAAGCCATAGTTAGATTTTTTCGACTGGTTTTGATCTCGTTTACGATGTGCTGATCTATGTAAAGTAACTCTGCTGTGTCTTTGGATCCTTTGCGGTATCCTTTCTGTTCCTCAGGGAATAATTCACGGTTTGTTAGTGAGAAGTAAATCTCATCCCTTATTTGTGCTGTTAATATTTTCCACATAATAGGTAGGCAAGTTATGGGTCTGTCGTTGTCTTGAGCGGTTTCCTTGAGTGGGTCCTTTTGGATCAATGTGGTCTTTCCTTTGGTCATCTATTCGGTACGTGTCCTCCTTGTAGGCATCTGTTCATTATTATTATTATTATTATTATTATTATTATTATTATTATTATTATTATTATTATCTTCCCCCTTGCGACTTCTTTGCGCCAGTTTAAAGAGGTGGCTTTCAGTGGAGTCTGAGTGATAACAAGTCTCTTCGAAAAATTCTAATTTAATCGATGAGTGTTGTAATCGAAATAGTTATGATTCTTCTTCTAACCTTCGATTACTCAAGTCTTCTTTCCAAGCCCTAAGGGACAGTTCCAAACTCTTAGGGACAGTTCCGAGCCGTTAGGGAAATTCCCAAGCTCTTGCGGACAGTTCCAAGCCCTAAGGGATAGTTCCAAGCGCACCAAATTCAATTAGTACCAGAGTCACCTTTATGTTCCTCAGCTTTTTCTGCTCTCTGAAAAGATTCAAATATTTATCTAGCATTTCTATTTCTTTTATTTTTACACTCTGATCCGCACCAACATCAAAATCTTTTTTTTTTATTACAAACGCTCGGTCAGGTCTTTTTGTTGATTGCATGATCCATTTGTTTCAAGATCACAAAGAATTCTATGGGTTTTATTATCTTTGACAGATTGTGCTTTATGCAAGTACCATTTGTTCGTAAGTTCAAATTTTAACCTCTTGCACTATTCCACGAGAGTAACCTTTCCTTCCCTATCATGACAACGATGGTATTCTTTTGTGTTAGTTTTCTGCATTCACTTATTATGTGATTAAATATTTCAGTTGTTACCCCATAACCTACATACAATTTGTTTTATGACATCGTTTCGTGCACCCATTAACAGAGATTAATTCAATCTTTTCAAGTTTCCCCTTTCTTAATCATGTTCAGATCATTTTTCTTAGCTTGTTGCTTGAATAACCCATACAGTTGTTTTTCTTTCGATTTTTCTTTTCTCGATTTTGTTGTTTTACTCTTTGTCTTTAAGTTATTTCAAATGATATTGTATTTTCTGGCTGCTATAAGTAGTCTTTCTTTATTCATTTTGTATATTCCTCGAGTAACTGAATTGTACAGGAGTACATCACTTATGAGCTCGTCCCTGCCTCTCCAGCAGTGTCCTGCATGTCTGGTTCGTCTAACTTGGATAGTTTTCGTGATGAATGGTTGGTAGCCGTATAGTTGGTGCTTTGTGGGGTGTTGCCTCCACGACTTGTTCAATATTGCTCGCAGCATTCTTGTGTAATTGCCGTCTAGCTTTTTCTCCAGCCGTTTTGTTAGCGTCCAAGTAGTGCATCCATATAACAGTATCGATACGACTGCTGCTTGGAAGAAACTGCGTTTCATTTTATCGGTCAGGTCTGACTTCCATATGATCGATAGCCTATCGATAGCTGTCCATGCCCTCGTTAGCTGCGTGTCGATGTCCTTTTCGGTTGATAAGACACTGCATCCTAGGAAGGTGAACTTGTCTACTAGTTTCAGAGAGGTTCTGTCTAGTGTGGAAATGTCGCCTGTTTGATTAAAGCACGTGTATTCCGTTTTGTGAATATTGACATGGAGGCCAATGCCTGTGGCGGCTTGTTCCAAACTATGTAGTAGTGTTTCAGCTTGGTTGAGCGTATATGCCAGAATCGCTATGTCATCGGGAGTCCTCTTCCTCTTTCTTTTCTTGACATATATAGTCTGTCAACAATATCCTTGGTCAACAATATCCTTGGTCAACAATATCCTTGTCCTTTGGTCTTTTTGTTCTAGTTCCTCCCTTATACATTGTAAGAACGTTCTAGAAATTTTTACAAAAGGGATTGCTCAGGTATTTATTCCATTGATATTCCTGTTGCAGAGGTTGGTTTCAAAAAGATTTTGTTCTTCTGGTGTTGTCTTTTCCTATTTTTTTATTTCATCACAACTTGTGTGATGGTGTCCGCTTCCAATATTCCTAAGTACTTGTAATCATTTTTCATCACCGAGCACTCTGATTCTTTTTTATTCAAAGGTTCTGTTCCTTCCACGGTTTTCTTTTTTCACGTTTCATTATCAGCACAGTACACTTTCAACGTCAATTTCCATTCCTGGATGTATATTCTCATAATTTGTATCAGGGTTTCCGGTTCTTTTTCTGTTTTTGCAAATAAGATGCTTTAACGTTTCCCACGATTTTTAAAATTTTCATCCCCTTGTAGATTTCCAAAGTATACTACTGAGTGGCATCATGGCTACAAAAATCGTAATATCAAGAATCCGTCACCATAAAGGATGCCTCTTTAGATTTACACCTCTACAAAAGTTTGTACCCCAGCCGCAAATTCCACTTCTCATTTTTCCATGACTTTCATGATGAGGTTTTTTACTTTCTCAGATATTTTGTACATTTCCAGATATTCTGTGATCCATGTTTGTGGGAGAATATCATTTTCCTTGTCAAACCATGTCATGGCTACTTTTCCCCCTTGTCTTGACCTCCTTATTTTGACCTCTTTGATAATGTGCTGATCTATATATAGTAGTTCATCAGTTCCTCCTGCTCCTTTCTGCGATATCCTTTCTTTCAGAAGCGGCATGTCAACAAGTAATATATTTCTTCTCTTATCTTCGCAGCTATTATTTTCTGGAATTTTTAGATAAAAATACAAGCCAAGACGTTAGCCCGAGTTTTAATTAACAAGAATTTTTTTAAAAATCGCTGCCTCTGGCGACAATTCTCGGGAACTTTGAAAAAAGACTTGGTGAACTGGATAGCACAGAAAGAATCAAGATCATTAAAAGCACAGCATTGATAAATTCAGTTAGGATAATTAGAAGAGTCCAGAGGATTTAAACAGACTTACTGTCACTTAGACTTCAGTACTAAAAAAAAACTATATTTATGCATCATTAAGTATATTATATTTAAATTAAATATATATTTTTAAATTGAAAAATTCTACCGTTGTAATAATAAAATGCTTAGTTGCTTTGACAGACGGCAAACATATCTCGTATCAGCATAACAATATCATCATTGATTAAATATAAGATTTCTTTACCAATTTGTTTATACCATCAGTTTTGCTTTCTGCTACATCATCAGAAATATGCATTACATAGGGATGAGGTATTCTTACAAAAATACGTACAAAAATGTTACGCAATATATATATATATATATATAAACACACGCATATCTATATCCACAGAAAAATACACACACGTAAATATATGCACATGTCATATATAAACACAAAGGCACACACATATAAATATGGACACATATAGACTCATACACACATAATAGATAGATAGATAGATAGATAGAACGCGTGATACCTACCTATCCAGCTAGGTAGCTACATATACTAAGACTGTGATAGATAGATAGATAGATAGATAGATAGATATTGTACATTATAAATGTGGGTTATTATTTGCGTATGTGCTAAGCATATTAATTTTGGATAAAGCAATGGCACTTTACAGTATCAGTTAAGATGTTTGTGCTAAAGGCGTTCAAATTTAAAGATTGCATGACGACAACAAAACTGCGTTTATATTTTCTCCGAGCAAATTATAAAATGACAAAAAAACAACCGTAAACTATCAATTTGTGGAGGTAAGTTTTAATGGCCACTAGGCTATATTTGTTTAGATTATATGCAGCTTCACTGACGACTGGATACTTCTTTTATAAATACTTCTCTCTCTATTGATTTGACATCATAAAGATTTTCAATAGATTTGTTACAATTACTTTTTTTGGAAATCAACGTAGGGAAAAGAAAGAAAGAAACAAACAAACAAACAATCAAACAAACAAACAAAGAAAACTAGTTATAAAATTAGAAATTAGGAAAATAAAAAAAGAAGATATGAAATAAAAAAGAAAAGAAAAGAAAAAAGAAGAATCTGGACTAGAAAGAAAGAAAGAAAGAAAGAAAGCTAGTTATAAATGTAGAAATTAAGAAAATAAAAAGAAGATATGAAACGAAAACGAAAAGAAAAGAAAAAAAGAAAGAAAGAAAGAAAACTAATTGTAAAAGTAGAAATTAGGAAAATAAAAAAGAAACTATGAAAAAAAAGAAAAATAAAAGAAAAAGAAGAAACTGGACTAGAAAGAAAGAAAGAAAGAAAGAAGCTGACGAGGAAAGCTTGAAAGAATAGTATAAATAAATAAAATAAAAATGAAGATAAAATTTAAAAAAGAAGAATCAGTAATAAAAACAAAGAAAATACAAAAGAAATAAAACAAGATCATAAGAAAATAAAAAAAGAAAAGTTATAAAGAAAGAAATAAAAAAGGACATCAATATTCTCTAAATTTAAATATGCTGATTCAGTGATATTTATGACTTGTTAAAGTTGTCTAATCTATTTTTTTTTAAATAGTATCTGTCGCCCGAGAGCAAAAGTTATGCGCTTCTCTCCGACTCGAGAAGACAGGGTTCAGTCCCAAGTAGAAAAGTAGAAATTAGAATGCGGACTTTAAAGGCTGTTACTCCTCATTTAAAAGATTAATGCAACATGAAATGTTTGTCTTGTATCAAACTTAGAAAAAAAAAAATTTAATATGAATAAGAGAAGTGAAATAAGCAAAAATAAACGTAAGAACGTCACACCGGAAAAGGCAAAAAATCAATGTCTCTGAAAGAATATATATATATATTAATTCAATATTGCAGTTGCTGCAATAGTCGAAAAAGAGTTTCTCTGGGTGTTGTTCAACACAGTAAAGAAATTGAAATGAAAAAGAATACACAAGGGAATTTATCATCATCATCATATCGCGCTGGTAGCACGGATATCCCTGAACCTCTCTCGCCACTCCTCCCTATCGTTCATCGCCCTAGGTAGGTCTTCAGGACAGCATCCCGTATCCTCACATAGCTGCTGAATGTATGTTCGTGCTGGTTGTCCTGCTTTTGCACGGCCATGTGTGGGGGTCCATAAGAGTACATCTCTTATAAGTTGGTAAAATTTCTACCACAGCCGGAGTGTGATATTATAAGGTCTTCAGATCCGAAAAAGGGAATTTGGGAACGGTTGCAGGCTGTTATTCGAAGGAAAGAAGTGGCTTCCTACGCCCATTGTTGTTCATCAGAGATTTACTTGTGAAATATAAGTCCGTTGCATACCGTCCATATTGCAATAGTAACACGCCAGGGTCATACACCATCCCGGTCGGAAGGTTGATATGCCATTAAACAAAGAAATCGAAGCCATCCCGGTTGAGATGGGGAGAGGAAAGTAAAGAGAACACAGCAGGTTCAATCTTTAAAGGTTATTTTGCCTTTTTCCTTCTTGTAGACCTCTATCGTGGTTCATACAACTTTGACCCATGTCTATAAAACTAACAAAGTGGTACTGCATTATTCTAATAAGTGAAGCATTATACAGGATAACCCCCAGTTAAACCCAAAATAAACAGATATAATACGAATTTGTTAACCTCACTGAAACTAGCGAACGTAAAAAGGTCAGAACAATATTGTACATAGAAAGAGAATACTCGTTGGTTGATTTTATAGCATGTCAATCTTTGTTTTTGTTTTTTTGTTCCATTCTGGCCAGCAAACCGACATAGTGTTAATTAACAAGAAAAAAGAATTTGATATCGAGTGGATTTTTTTTTTTTTTTTTTTTTTTGCTGTTCCAGCAAACAAAAGAGAGAAAATGAAAGAAAATATAAAGATAGATAAATACTTGGATCTTGCCAGAGAGCTGAAAAAACTATTGAACATGAAAGTGACTGTTATACAAATTATAAATCGTGGGCTAGGTACAGTCCGTCACAATTTGGAAAAGAAACTGGAGGGATTGGAAATCCGAGGAAGAATCGCGACTGTCCATATTATTGCATTGTTAAGACTTGCTCGAATAGTGAGAAGAGTCCTGTTGACCCACAGACACTTGCTGTCAATCAGACTCCAGTGAAAGACTATCAGCTAATGTTGATGTGAAAAACTTTAAAGGAATGAGATAATGACACACTTATAACGTCATATGATAATTTATTATATGATAATTAAAACGCAATTATATATTCTAAAGTAATTATCCTAATTAATTTTTACATCCATAGCAGCCAAAATCTACAATGCCCTACTACTAAACCGCATAGAACCCAAAATAGACAACATCCTTAGGAAAAACCAAAATGGCTTCCGGAGAAATAGATCCACAACCTCACAAATACTGACCATCCATAGAATCCTTGAAGGCGTTCGGGCAAAAAACCTTCAGGCGACATTACTATTTGTCGACTTTACCAAGGCCTTCGATTCCATACACAGAGGGAAGATGGAGCAAATCCTACTAGCATACGGCCTACCAAAAGAAACCGTAGCAGCGATAATGATTCTATACAGAAACACCAAAGTGAAAGTACGTTCACCAGATGGAGACACAGAATACTTCGACATTGTTGCAGGAGTACTACAAGGAGATACACTAGCCCCGTACCTCTTTACCATCTGTCTAGACCTTGTGCTTAGGACTTCGATCGACAAAATCAGAGAAAATGGCTTCGAGCTGACTAAGAGAAGAAGCAAAAGGTACCCCGCAAAAACAATCACGGACGCCGACTACGCTGATGACTTGGCGTTACTAGCGAATACGCCTAATCAAGCAGAGACACTACTGCATAGTCTGAAACGAGCCGCAGCTGGCATTGGCCTCCATGTCAATGCAAACAAAACTGAATATATGTGTTACAACCAAACGGGCAACATTGCCACACTAGACGGAGCCTCTCTGAAACTAGTAGACAAATTCACCTACCTAGGAAGTAGCGTCTCATCAACCGAAAAAGATATCGACACACGACTGACGAAGGCATGGACAGCTATCGATAGGCTCTCGATCATACGGAAGTCGGACCTAACCGATAAAATGAAACGCAGTTTCTTCCAGGCAGCGATTGTGTCGATACTGCTATATGGATGCACCACATGGACGCTAACTAAGCGGCTGGAGAGGAAACTAGACGGAAATTACTCAAGAATGTTGAGAGCAGTATTGAACAAGTCCTGGCGACAACACCCCACGAGACACCAACTATACGGACACTTGCCCCCCATCACGAAAACTAAACAAGTTAGACGAACCAGACACGCGGGACACTGCTGGAGAAGCAAGGACGAGCTCATAAGCGATGTACTCCTGTGGACCCCCACATATGGATGTGCAAAAGCAGGACGACCAGCACGAACTTACATACAGCAACTATGTGAGGACACAGGATGTAACCCTGAAGACCTGCCGGAGGCGATGAATAGGCGATAGCTGTCCATGCCTTCCTTGCCGTGAGTCGATATCTTTTTCGGTTGACGAGATAATGCTTCCTAGGTAGGTGAATCTGTCTACTAGTTTCAGAGAGGTTCTGTCTAGTGTGGACATGTCGCTTGTTTGATTATAGCACACATATTCAGTTTTGTGTGCATTGACATGGAGGCCGAAATGAGTAAATTTGGCTCACTAGACGTACGGCAAATAGCTTTTGGCGATTAAGTGACAGTTTTTACTTTGGGGGTCGGTTGACATAATGTATTCCTTTCCAGTTCGCAGTCTCCGGCAAATAATAATATGTTTCGTTGGATTCTCAAGTGAGAGTTAATAGGCAACCCAAATTCAAGCCTAATATTCATCTCTAATTCGCATGACATGATTTTACCGAGTTAAATATAGGTTGTGCCTTTTTAAGTTGATGAATCTCCAACGAATATCTGCGTGAACACATCCCAATATACAATCTGACTGGTATTGTACCCTCTGGTCAAGTTAATTTACGAAATTGTTAAACCATGATTTTTTGTCACGGGTATTTATCTCATCTTATTTCAAATGACTTTTATTGCTCTTCCAGGACAGTAATTCTAGAATCATAAATAATACATCCAAACTGATACAACGCATAAAATTTCAGCGACATTGAAAACTGCTTTTCTTTGTAGCTGCCCTACAGATGAGGCCACAAAGACGAACTCGTTACACAAGTTAAGATATAACTATTAGACTTTTATTCATTATTTTCTTCACAAAAAACCGATACACTGTTATCTTTCTTTATATGCACTATTCAAATTAGGAATTACTGTCAGGCCAATCAATGAATATAATCTGCAGTTGACCTCAAGTTAATTTGCAACGGAAATGAAACAAAGTGGGTTTTCTAGATCAGTACGTATTGCATAACATATCAAAAGTTTAACAAAAGTATTTTGTGACATGTTCAGATATTTTGTGGAACTAAATTTTTTTGACGATTTTTCGTTACTAGCGAAGCTTCTAGTAACACAAAGGATAAAGCTAAAATCATATTTTTTGGCTTTTTTTTTTGTTTGTTTGTTGTTTTGCTTAATATTCTTTACTTCCAGCAATATGATATTTTTAGTTACATAATCACCATAAATCAAATACAAATGATACTATAAGGACAAATTACAGGGTAACTTATCAAATGTTTGTTCTAATAAGTGAGGTTTCATGGTTTCAACATTTTTCAACTGGCAAAGCCATCATTAAACGAAGAATCTATTTCATCTTGTTAAACTTGTTATGTTGGTACAAAAAGCTTTCAAGACGAAGCTAGATAGGGAACAAAGCCTTGTTTCCCGCAAGACTTGCTCTTCACATTGCCACAAGATCTGAAGGCTCATCGTTAAACTTCCAGGATCTTCTGAAGACCCGGTTGAATATCTGTCATTATGATTTGTTGGTTTAGTTTATGGTATGTCAACCGTTGTAGATTATTTAATGCCAAACCATGTTTATATACACACAGACACACACACTCATCAACACACACATACACGAATACACACAAACACACACACACAAACACACACACACACACACACACATATATATATAGAATAGTTTGTATATAATATTTTTAAACAAGCCATTGCTCATTTTACTTTTTTGATTTAAAGCAATGCTATGTAACGCTTACTATTTAAGCTAACATCAGACAATTGTTTTCACACTATTGAATTGTTACACATATATCTTCAGTATGTAAATGGCTTCTTGGTAATTTTATCTTAAAAAGAGCTACTTTGTTTCCACACAGTTAAGTATTGTTATTGTTTGCACACAGTTAAAATGTTGCAAGTATTGGTATCTAACACTAATAATTCCATTTAATATTAATCATTTGCTTTCCCACATTATGGTTATAAGAATTGCTATTTAGCACTAATGATTTCATTCAACACTATTCATTCATTTGCACTCAGTCAAATGGTCCAAAGTATTGTTATGTAATACCAATAATTTATTTTTTGCTCACAGCGAAACGGTTTCTATTATTTCACGCAAATAGTTTTTTGTTTTTTTTTGTTCACGGTTAATGGTTCCTTGTATTGTAATGTAATAGCCATAGTAAAATGGTTTCAAGTATTGTTATTCAATACTAATAATTTTATTCAACATTACGCTTTCGTTTCCACACAATCAAATGGTTCTAAGTATTGGTATGTTATACTAACAATTCAATTTAACATCAGTCATTTGTTTGCACACTGTTAAAAAAAAGTCAAACAGTTCTATTTGACTCATAAATGAGACCCTAAGAGATATTACCACTGCCGGCCAGAGTAAACTTCAGAGTAATAGAAATGAAGGCCTACTCCAAATTCCCCAGAGCTCCAGGACAGGAACTTCACAGAACGTTTGGTATCATATCCAGAACATTTATTACCATTCTGCAGAAACGCAGCCGGTGTATTCTACAGCCACACCCTCAGCCAAACTGACGTGTTCGCCAATGGCCCGGGAGACCTGGGTTCAATCCCAGGTCGCGTCATACCAAAGACTCAAAAAATGGTACTTGATGCCTATTTGCTTAACACTCAGCATTATAAGGTACGGATCAAGGGTAAAGTAGAGCAATCCAGGGAAGGAGTAGCGCCCTCCCCTACACCTTGGTGTAGTAGCTTTCGAAAAGGGAGCTTTCAGGTTACCCTCGACTATGGTCGCCAACTTTACTTACTTACTTTACTTATTTGAACTTGTTCCACTCATTAGTTTTGAAAACTTTAACAAAGACGTCTTGACAGCTTTTTGAGTCAGACATTTTTCCCTATACAAAGGACTTTAATCATTCAGTATTTTCGGACTATTGTCTTTATCTTTATATTCAAAACGTTTCGGCCAATGTCCTCTGGGATTATTCAGGTGTTTGTTTCAACTCTGAGCCTATACAGAACTTTGAACCATATCCTTTATTTAATCCACGATTGAACCTGCAACCTCCAGAGGATTGTCTCTTTAGAAGCTTAGGGAACCAACGCCTATAGCCGTTACTATCCATTCGACTGGAGGTACAGAATACACCGACTGCATCTCTGCAGACGCGTACCCCAACAACGAGTGTCCTTGGTATGATACTAAAAAATTTGATGGTAAAGTTCCAGTAATACTGGAGCTTTGGGGTAATGTGGAGTATCACTTTTTTGCCATCGCTCCCAGGTCGATTCTGGCCCGGAGTGGTAGCACCTGATAGGGTTCTATCTACGGGTACTTCAGCTAAACTGAATCGCTTGAAATAGAACTGTTTTGACATTTAAACAGTGTACTTATTCTAAACTGAATTGTTTGAAGCCCTGGCAGCAACACCCCACAAGACACCAACTGTACGGCCATCTGCCTCCTATCACGAAAACTGTCCAAGTTAGACGAACCAGACATGCAGGACATAGCTGGAGAAGCAGGGACGAGCTCATAAGTGATGTACTCCTACTGACCCCCACATATAGCCGAGCAAAAGCAGGACGACCAGCTCGAACTTACATACAGCAGCTCTATGAGGATACGGGATGTAGCCCTGAAGACCTGCCAGAGGAGATGAACGCTAGGGAGAAGCCGCGAGAAAGGGTCAGGGATATCCGTGTTAGCGGCTCGACATGATGATGATGATGATGATGATGACATAAATTCTAGACAAAACAAAGAGTTTGATGCAAAATAATTCAAGACTTTATATAGCATTAAGAAATACATCTTTTTTCTAAGCCATCACTATGTGTACATTTAGATTACTGTAAACTTATCCAAATGCTTCGGTTATGTAAACAAATAGAACACCTACATCAATTTTTGCATTGAGATTTTATTCTTTTTTCTATATCTATTTTATTAATGCGCATTAGAAAGGGGGGCTTAGGAAATTATTTTATGGTTGATATCATAGTACATACCACGTGACCACGTCTAGAATGTCTTACGAAAACACATTTAAAGCTGAAATCAACGGCATTTCTCTTCGAAGCTTCAAACTAAAAAAAGTAAGTTATAAAAAACTATCAGTCATTATTCGTATTACATATAACCTTTAAAATGGCCACTGATGTCCATCTGTTGGCAGGAATGGCTTCGAATAAACAAGTCACACTCAAAAACACACTAACAAACCACACTGAAACAAAAATGTAAACATAAATCTTATAAAAATTTCCATTGAAAATCCCTTAGAAATGTTTCACAGAATATATATATGTGTGTGTGTGTGTGTGTGAGTGTGTGTGTGTGTGTATTTCAAAATGAATTGGTCCACGAAGAGATTTGTATTATTTAAGAATTATTCATTTCGTTCTTATATACGAGTATGTTTCCAGCTTGTTGCTTTCGTCAGAGAACATATGCGGCATAAGGCCATGTAAATGTATAACCCAATGAGACTCGAACCCACTTGTGTACATTTGTTAGTCGAGTGGGTTTTTTTTTTCAGATTTATATACAGGTAACTGTTAGATTTCTCTTGCTCCTCTTCTCTTTCCCTTTCTCAGAATGTTTCTACCGGTCTGTCCTGTTGGGTATTATTCCCCTATTAGTCTTTGATATTTGATATGTTACCAAGTGCTTTGCTTTTCGACTCTGGGTAGCTCAGTGTGTGTTTGTTTGAGTGTTTGTATGTTATAGTGTTTATTGTTTTTTTTTTTCAAGTGATTTTGAATTCCATTAATAGTTACTTTTTCTTTTCTCTGAGTGTATTTTTCTTCTATGTGTGTGTGTGTGTGTGTGTGTGTGTGTGTGTGTGTGTGTGTGTGTGTGTAGTTTGGTCTTGATTGTTCCTCTGTATGTGGGTATAGTTTGGTCTTGAATTTTTTCCTTTTGAAATAGTGTGGTTTAAAATTTTCTGGCAATTACTTTTTACAATTAATCTATGTGTGTGTTTGTGTGTGTGTGTGTGTGTGTGTGTGTGTGTGTATACACACATATGTAACATATTTGCCCTCGACCGAGCTGTCAATTAAGAGATTCACCTGTGTAAATAACAGGTGCATCCGGTCGAAGATATCGGAGTATCATCTTGACCTGTGGACGGGTTGAATTCGGTGTAATTACAGCGCCCACAGGAAACAGGTGAGCGTCAAACAATAATATAAACAGGTGCCACAGACGGTTTGAGTTATTTGGAGTTCGAGTTGCAGTTCGAGGCAGTGAGAACCAGCTCCAGAGAGAGGGCTTGCGGCCCTCAATGACCCCCGGTTGAGGAGCCCGGGAAAATGAGAAAGAAGTGCTGCTAAAGACAGAGGAATTTGGGGTCAATATGTTGCAGTCTGTTCAGTCTCCAACTTACCTCTCATACATAACCCTTTCGCAACCCTTTCGCAACCCTTTCGAGAATAAAGTGTGAGAGGTATATTTTTTTAAAGAAGTGTGCTCGTTCGTCATTATTGTTGATTATGTTTCCGCATATATATGTATACGTATAGTTGTATCACGACTATACAACACATATATGTGTATATTTGTTTTCGTTTGTGCGTGTATATAATTTATGCTTTATTTAATGTGGGCTTGAATTTATCTATGAATATTTTTTCTTTTGTTTGAAGTAATGTTTAATCGTTAGTTCGATATATGAGCATGGTTTTAATGTTCCATGACTACATTCGTAGAGATGTTGAGATACATTTGATTTTCCATGTTTTTGGTAGCTTGATATGGATTTCGTAGAGTGATATTCTGGTATTAGGGGCTTGTGCTGATCCTATGTATTCTCTTTTACATTTGTTACATTCGATTATGTAGACTACGTTTTTTGAGCTGCAGCTCACGTCTTCATTTATTCTGAATTTTGTTTCCAGGTTTTTAAAAGTATAGCATCTTCCTTCTATAATTATATCATATTGATCCTCACACACTCATAATCAAACCTGTACAGTAATACCGCCCATAAATTTAAAAAAAACAGGTGCCCGTGGTGTAATGGTTATCGTCGCAGGAATTGGACACGGTGACACGAGTTCAAATCCTGGACAGATTGCATTTCACATAGCACTAATACCCTTGGTAAAGGTATGAATCCAATTATTCTCCCCCCAGCTATGGGTAAATAGTAGGACAGACTAGGTTCTTCAGCCTTGGTGAGGCAACTAGTCTAGGAGAAGGAAAACTCTGAATTCAAACCTGTTAAACTCCGCTTAAAAAAATTGACCTTGTGTCATATCCTGCCCGAGCGGAGGGGTTGGGTAAATATGATAAATTAAAAAAACAAGCCATCTCATTTTGGATAGATATATACCCAGACACATTATATCCAAGATTTATAAAAATATCTATCATGGAAGGTATAGAACTGATCCTTAATAATAACTCCTTTCTATTCAATGGGAGCTAAAATTGCACCAACATACACCACCCTAACCTGAGCAATTTTAAAAGAAATCTATTCGAAATTATAGGTAAAAAAATACGGCAACAATATAAAACGAGAATTTTCTAAGTCATGGAGAAGATATTGAGATGCTTATTTGATATTCTGGAAATACCCATGAGGAAACATTAACGAATTACACAACCAACCCCAAAACCTTCTAACATAATTGAACGAATTGATAAAATAATAAATGAATAAATAAATAAAGCAGACAGTAGTCACCGAATAACAAGGTAGGGGAACTCGTTGTAGTCAAGAATGACTAAGGAAAACTGGAGGTCCAAAGTCTTGTGCGCATCCGCTGAGCTACCGGAAACGGAAATTAATGTTTCTGCTCCCGATAGGACAGGCAGAATTGAGGGGATATCTTGTGTCCTTTTCAGAAAGTTGACGGCAGGACGCTATAAGGTGAATACGTCAGTAGAAAACGAGCCACGAAAATGTAAGAAAAAGAAAGACAACGAGTTCTAAATTCTGGGGCACTCCAAAGGGAGTGTTAGACCCAGTGGATAAGCATGTTAGGACTAGGAAAAATTAAGGTCTGTGTCTGCTTATCTTTTTTCTCTCTAGGATATATTGCTTATAATTGTCTAGTTGACAATGTTTCTATACTTTCTTTCTTTCTCACGACAGCTACTTGCAACCAAGTTGTAAATAAACATTTGGTGTATGTTTAATAGAGTCTCGAAATTGTCAACTTGCGAAATCACAACGGGGGTCTAAAGGCTTTTTAGTACCGCTATGGTACACTACACCACAAAATAAAATTAACTATGGAATACAGCTCAAAAGAACCACCATTTTTAGACATCTTCATAAAAAACGAAAATAGCCGAATCATCACAGATATCAACGACAAACCCATAGAAACCCCAAAATACCTACACTTCAATAATAACCACACCCAAAAAATGCATAAAATCCATTCCTTAAACTCTAGCACGTAAAAGATGCACCACAATCACAAATAAAAACCTCGGAAAAAACCGCCTTAAAGAATTACACTCAACCATCCACCAGAGAAGATACCCAACAACACTGATAAATAGGGGATTCGATTTAGTAGAAAAAATACCACGAAAAGAACTACGAAACCCGAAAAAACAAAACAACGAAAAAACCCTAGGATACGTCGTAAGCTACATACAAAAACAACCCAGAACTATTCACAGAAATAATTTTAAAAATCGAGATCATAAAACAATGACAAAAGCAAAGAAATATTAGACACACCAAAAGTCATAAAAAGCCAGAGACGACCCAAAAATCTTAAAGAAATACTCACCTCTCCCACATACAAGGAGTTACCAAATGAAAGTATAAAAGATGTGGAATAGGTGATATAATCATAGAAGAGAAATCTTATACCTTTAAAAACCCAGAAATAAAATTCAAAATAAAGAAAGACTTAATCAGCAACTCAAAAAATGTAATCTACATAATTAAATGTAGCAAGTGAAAAGAAATATACATAGAGTCAACACATACCCTTAATACAAGGACATCACTTTACAGGAACAATATTAGAATAACAGAAAATAGAAAATAAATGTTTCGAAACACCTATATGAATGTAGTGAAGGTGGATTAAAAATAATGCCCATATACCAAAATAATGACTATACACTATTTCAAATAAAGGAAAAGAAATTTATTAAAAAAATCTAAACCAAAGTTGAATAAAACATAAAATCATACGCACACCCAAATAGACACAAACATATATACATATGAGTAAATACACACTCAGAAATCAGCAGTAAAAGGTAATTACCAGTATATTTGAAACCACACTACCACACACATTCACAAAAAAATCTCAAGACACACATTCACAGAGAGAGAGAGAGAGAGAGAGAATAACTGAAAGTGAAATCCGAAACCACTTTAACAAACACACACACAACGAAAAATGTACAAATATCCATAGCAAATGAGGGGTAAAACAGACTAAAGTAAACACACTCTAAGAAAAAGAGAGGAGTGACTTCCATACAAACCAATGACCAACTGAAAACCATTCAAAATGCAAACTCAAGTGAGTTCAAGGCTCATTGAGTACCTCTTTAACAAGGCCTTGTGTCCAGTATGTTCTCTGATGAAAGCAACTATCTGGAAACATACCCGCATGTAAGAACAAAATAAATACATAAATAAATTTTTTAAAAAATACAAATCTCTTCGTGATCCTACTCACTTTAATATATATATATATATATAGGTGGTCGCTTCAATAAGTTTCCAGCATTTTTTTGTACAGGCATTTAAAATTGTCGTAGACTCTTAAAAATTCAGTATGTTATTGCTATACATCTTATGAGATGACTGATCAATTTTTATAATTTCAGCTTCAAATGAACAGCTACAGCAGGAATTAGAATACACCCTACTAAAGCCTAATTGTCACTGCTGGTGGATTTCAAAATTGCAATCTGGACGTGAGGACATTGAAGAAGAACGATATGCAATAAAATTCTGTTTTAAACTCGGAAAAAATGCCACAGAAACGTATGGAATGATTCAGACTACTTTTGGAGCATCTTGCATGAATTGAGCATCAGTTTTTGAGTGGCATAAAAGATTCAAGGAAGGCAGGCAGTCTGTAAGGGATGATAGGAGGTGTGGGAGGAGTAAGGTAGTCAATACACCAGAGTTGATTGGCCAAAGGGTTAGGGTTAGGGTTACTATGTTGAGGTTTTAAGGGAGTTCAGGAAGAGATTCCGTCGGAAGAGGCCAGCACTCTTCATATCGGGTCAGTGGTATTTCCGCCAGGACAATGCATCAGTCCACAACTCCATCCTTGTCACCGACTATTTGACCAAGATGAGCATCAAGACAGTTTCTCAGCCTCCCTATAGTCCAGGCCTTGCTCCCTAAGACTATTGGTTATTCCCTAACCTTAGATGCTGTCGTTATGAGACAATTGAGTAGATGAAAGAGGCTGTGACGAAGGCCATTGATACGCTCACACAAGAGGACTTCCATGGGGCTTTGCAGAAGTTGTTGGAACTGTGCAAGAAGTTCATTGCAGCCAGAGGAGATTATTTCGAAGGGGACTAGAGTTTTATGTGTGTACTATCAATAAAAGTGTCCATACGAAAAAAAGTCTGAAAACTTATTTAATGATCCTTGTAAGTTATGTGCAAGTAGTTTCATTTTAGAGAGCAAAAAATTCTGACAAGATCATTTCTGGGATGAGTAAGGATTCCTGAAGGGTTGCTTTCAATTAGACTGAAAATAATCGAGCCTTGGTAGAATTGGTGATTATATATGTGGTCATTTGTAATTTTTTTAAAAGATATGTTCTTTGATTTACCGACGAACTATACAACGCGGTATAATTAAACGTACAGATTAGCGTGCACAAGCGTTATTTGGCGTAGAATATTTAAAATTTCTAAACTTTGATAAATAGTTATACACTTCATCAAAACATCTAAATATCTATCTTAAATAGTTGTCATTGTTTTGTTTTGTTTCGTTTTTCTTTTTGTTTGTTTTTTGGATGGGGAAGGATAATGGATTTTCATATTGTTAAATTGCTTCATCCTGAAAGCATTTTATACCCAGAGAGTTAATGGTGCTATTTTATTCAAAAATACTTTGGAGGGTGCGAATAAAATTTCAAAAATTGTCTGTGTTCTCTCGTGAATCAGAATTTCAAAAGCTTTGCGAACATAGACGAGATCGGTAGTTTTTAAAAACCAACAATTTTGTTTTTCACGGAAGCAAAAATTGAAATATTTTTAGGCATTTTGGATTCAGGTCAAACTGTCTCTAGATGTTAAAATCTGAGGAATTCCGATATTCACATGAGTCGTTTGTTTCTTACTAAGACTCGTGTAAAAGTTCTTGATCTGCTTTTCCTTGTTTAGCCCTGTCCTACAACAAGGACTGGACCGCTACGTCCAGCCGCTTGATCAAAATCTCCCTTCGAGTAAAGTACTTCTTTTCCAGAGAGTCGTTCATACTTAGGAGAATTACACACTGCTTGACCAACAAGCAAAACATCGACATAGATATTACCAACTCGTTGGGATGCTTCAAAACCATTTCTTTGGACTTAGTTTCGATCTTAGCAAACAGTTACTGGTTGGTTATATTAACCGGCAACTACGTGAAACTCAAAACAATTAACATACATTTCTCGAAAGAAGCAACGTTGGATCCATTGTGGGTCGTAAATGGTGATTCATTATTATTAGAAATAAGGTCGATCGACTTGTTGAAGGCCAGCATTGACTTATAAGCTAATTCTATGGTAAATTAGTTCAAAAGCTGATGCCTCAATTCCTAAGTGCCAAGAGGATCATCAATTGTACTGACCTTAAACGCGTTGATGGGACAGTTGATTTTACGTAGAAAAGCAATCAGCTCCAACATAAATGCATCACTAACAAATGGATCAATAATCGAGTTGAATTATTCAACTAAGTCCATAAAATCGTCTAATTTTTCGGTATTTTGCATAAAATCAATAGAAAAATCCGGTAGTTTTACGGTATTTTGAATAAAATCGATAAAATAAATTGTGTAGTTTTACGGTATTTGGGATAAAATCGATAGAAAAATCTATTGATATATCTATTTACCCAACCCCTCCGCACAAGCAAGATTTGACACAAGATTAGTTTTTAAGCGGAGTTTAACAGCTAAGAATTAAGAGTTTTCCTTCTCCAACACCAGTTACCATACCAAGATTAAAGAACTCAGTCCTTCCTTCTATTTACCCGTAGCTGGAGGGTGAATGATTGGATGCACATTTTTCCAAAAGTATTTCTTGCGTTTTGAATTGTTTACAACCTCATCCAGCATTTGAACTCAGGTCACCTTGTCCATTTCCAACAACGATAACCATTACATAATGTGCACCTATTGATAAAGAAAACCAAAGGAAATCACTTGACCTTTGAAAGGCGAAAAATGGTAATTCTTTCTAACTCGATGTAAATATACCGGATCGCCATTAACTCCCTTTTCGGTAAATTGCTATTGTTCAGCAACAAAAGATCATTGCAATATTTTACATTTTCTTCTTTTTTTTAGCCAGGCTTCCAGGTTTATGGCCAGGAGACGTGAGGGATCAAAGTTATTAAGAATAATGAAATAGATCAGGAAACAAAAAAAGATTTTAAAGAACAAGTATAAAACCAGAATTCAATAAAAGAAAGAACATTAATAACACTAAAAGCATATTGCGTTATGTAATGTTTCGCTAGTTTAGCAAGTAAACCTATGTTAGCGAGTTCGATTCTAAGTAGGTGCTCTATACATGTGGTCTTTTAATAAGTCTAATGAAAAATGAAAGAAAAGTTATATTCGGCGATAAATTCCGGTCATAAAAAGAAAGGGGAAATGGGAACCATGGGTGAGGCCAGATATTCAATTCACTAATAATAATAATAATAATAATAATAATAATAGTAATAATAATAAAATTCGAAGGAAAGTGAAAAGAAAGATAAGTACCTCGACCTTGCTAGAGAATTGAAAAAGCTGTGGAACATGAAAGTAACTATTGTACCAATTGTGATTGGTGCGTTAGGCACAATAACTAAAGGATTATTCAAAGGCCTGGAAGACTTGGAAATTGGCGGATGGGTGGAGACTATCCAAACGACAGCATTGCTAAGGACGACCAGAATCCTGAGACGAGTCCCGGAGACTTGAGGAGATTTGCTGTCTATCAAACTCCAGTAAAAAAAATCCAAAGGAGTAAATAATAATAATAATAATAATAATAATTGACTACAAAAAGGTTTACGATAAGGTCCCCCAAAGCTGGATACTACACTGTCTGAAAATATATAAAATACCCGATCAAGTCGTACAGTTTATCGAGAAGACCATGGAAACCTGGAGTGTGGATTTAACAGCAGGAGGAAAAAGCTTAGCCGATGTAAAGATCCAAAGAGGCATATTCCAAAGAGGTGCACTATCATCATTACTATTTGTAATAGCGATAATGCCACATAATCACATTATCATGAAATGCACAGCTGGATACAAACTCAGTAAATCGCATCGATTTCATCTATATATTTCAATTTAGAGTCTTTGAACAGAATATAGTAAACACCAGCGTCAGAAATTATATTGCGTCGAGAACTTGATTGGTTGTTTTTTTAGGTTTTATGTAGTTTATTTAATAGCAAATCCATTTTTATACAAATAATAATTTCTATTTCAAACAATTCAGTTTAATTTACAAAAGCCGTTTCATTTCAAACAATTCAGTCGAGCAGAGTCAAGGAATTCAAAATAAATGCTTGCAAGAAAAGCATTAAGGAGAGAACCCATAGGAAAACCAAATCTGTTTATGGAACGTGTCGTATCGAAAAAAAACAACGATGTACACAGGGTACAGATTTTAATTAATTTAGAGACATGTAAGGTAATTTAGTGTTTGTTTTTCGAATGTGAGTTTCTTAATGTTCGGTGCACCAATTAACAGGTACTTTACCGGGCCAATGAGTTGAGTGTTCACCAATGGTCCGAGACGCCGGATTTCAATCCCAAATCGATTCATACCAAAGACTCTAAAAACAGTACTTGATGACGCTTTGCTTAACACTCAGGCATGGATCAAGGGTAAAGTGGAGCAATCGAGGAAATGGAGTAGCGCCTTCCCTTACACCTCGGTGCAGTAGCTATTGAAAAAGGAGCCTTCAAGTCACTCTCGACAAAAGTCGCCAACTTTATTTTAGTCTATAAGTAAGTAAAGTCTGCGACTGTAGTCGAGAGCGTTCAGAAGGCTCCCTTTTCAATAGCTACTACACCGAGGTGTAAGGGATTGCTCCACTTTACCCTTGATACATACCTTATATTGCTGAGTGTTAAGCAAGGATATATCAAGTAGCAATTTTAAAATCTTTGGTATGACGCGACCTGAGATTGAACTCAGGTCTCCCGGGCCATTAGCGAACACTCTACCCACTAGGACAATGAACCAGTCAATACACTTTAGTGTATAGAAATTTGTTAATGTTAATTTATTTAAGAGTGAGCCAGAATTATTGATGTGTGAACGGCTGATAGTATCCAAAAGTGAGGATAATGTTTTAGCTAAAAGTTCTGCGATGTTATGGGGGAGGGTAGCAGAACCTATACCAGAGATGATAGGAAATAGCGTCAATTTTAAGGATGATGGGGTGGTAATTAATTAATGAAGACCAAGATTTGTCTTCTTTTGAGATTTATTTCTTATGAGACTTAATAAAATCATTCACACCTTTTTAAATACTTTGTGGAGAGATCTGTTCCTAAGTATTAATATAATGAAGTAAATTCATTAGTTTCTGGTTGTAGACAGAAGAATCCATAACAATATCACAGCCTTTGTCAGAAGGCGATATAATAATATTATGGTTAGAAGATAGAGATTTTAAGGCTACTATATATCTTTTAGGTAAGGTCAGTTCGTCGGTGACAGTTGGTGGAAGCAACAATAATGCTTTGTACAAAGCCTTTGAGTCGTGATGTCTGTAATTTATATCAATCAGTTTTTCTGTCAAGATTTTTGATTCCAGTGGCATAAAACTTCAACCCGAAATTAAGGGTTTCCGCCTCCACAGCACTGAGTGTGATACTAGAGATGCTTATAAAATCAGCCCTGCGCAAATCTTTCCAGCAGCTATTATCTCACAAAGAAATACATTTAGATTTTAGCTTGGAAATGTGGTCGATTTTGAATTTTATTAAACATCCATGGTTGGTCTAACAACACTTGGTATCATCTTTTCTAAAGCCATGATAATAGTTTATTAAAACCGAAACGCTATAGCGTTGACATTCTTTCACCGTAAATTATTCACTTTGAATTACTTTGTTTTTCAATTTTTCTCCCAACTGTCGGATTCTTTTCCATTATTTACTTCCTTATATATATATATATATATATATATATATATATATATATATATGAAAATATATATATATATATATATATATATATATATATATAAATATATATATATATATATTTCTTGCTTTTGACCGCTTAACTTAGTGAATCATCGTTTGAAAAAAAAAACGGAATAAGATAAAAGATTTTGTCTCAAGTCTTTACGCATGATACTAAACTGCTCCTGATGATGAGGCTTCAGTCCTGAAGCTTTGGGGAATACATTCATTATCATTACTCCCAGGTACACTTTAACCTAATTTTTAGTACCTGTTATGATCTCTCATTTAGGGGTCAAATAGAACTGTTCAATTATTGACTAAGGATTATTATTATTCAGTTGAAACCATACAGCAGTGTGAAAATCATTTATATCCCATAGGATTACTGGATAAGTAGAATTAGTATTTGATAGGAATGCTTGAAAGCAATAAAATGTGAGCAAACAAATGAGCTATTGTAACTGATTTAAAAACAAAGTTACCAACAAACGATTCGCTTACAATTCAACTATATATATATATATATATAGGATTTGGTATTAGATAACAAAAAAGGGTTGGTATACTATGAAACATCAACTAATTAACCAACCATCCAAGTGATCACATCTTTACATTAAAGATCCCATATGTTTGGTCTACAGTAAGTTAGACTTACATACAGTAACTATGTGAGGACACAGGATGTAACTCTGAAGACCTGCCGGAGGCGATGAATGATAGGGAGAAGTGGCGAGAGAGGATCAGGGATATCCGTGCTGGCGGCCCGACATGATGATGATGATGATGAAGTTAGACTTCATGTTTTCAAATTTTGAAGCATAGGCTCCATTTTAAAAAAATAATTTCTACGTTGATTCATTTAGTTTTTATTTTAACATGAAGAGTTCATTGATCTCAGTTCACATAACGTTCAATGAGAGGCAATGGTAAAAAACAAGAGACACGTCAAAAGAATAGCCAGATAAAAATCAGTCAACAAACAGCATAAGTAATGATTTGAAATGGTATGGTTGTTTCGTAGAATACCCGGTGAAAGCAAGACTAATAAGATAGATACATGGTGAGAGTCATTTCTGACTTCACAAACGAAAACAGCGCTCCTATAATGACCCTATCAATCGTGACCAGTGGGACGACACTGGAAATCATGTAGATAGCATGGCCAAACGGGACGTTAAGTAATAGACACCAATTTCATAATGCTCTTTTCTCTCCAACATCTTGAGAATACGTCGCAGAAGCATTCCAAATAGAAATAGCCAACACTAACGGTTGCTACCAACTCATTAAAGTTTTGTCTATTTTATATTTTTTCTTTATCATCCGCTCAGTCAAAAGGTGTGTTTCAATACACCGATTGTTCGACCTGGATGTAGTCCGTAAACTAAACAGTTTTTTCCTATCAGCTTAACAAAGGTAACAATCCAAATAATCTGAATGCAATGACTTCCATGATAGTAATCTGAGCTTTAAAAGCAATCGTGCAAGATATCTTTAATGGTGTTACGTGTTCAGTTTTTAAATCTCAATTCACTCAGTTGAGAAACAATTCCATAGAGTCATTATCGATCAAACTGGCAATAACACACACAAAAAGAATTTTGATTTAAACCTTAACACAAACATTCATCCTCCAGAACATAGAAGGTCAAACAATAGCAATTAATTCAACAAATTTTGGAACGGTTTATTAAAATTAATTATATCAGTAAAAGTAAAAATGATAATTCCTTAACTTAATTGATCCAGAAATTTAACAGAGATTTTTTGAGACAGATTTGTGTTATATAATATCCCCACAAAACCTAAAACATCTTTGAGCCGCAGTGTACAAATTTTTATGGGGTTAAAGATGACTTAGCTTGAAATAAGTTATTATAAATCTTGCGTTTTGAGCTTTAGTAGATGTATATATGCAGTACAGCAGAGTAAACGTGTGTTTTGGTGTTTAATGTTTGAGAAACCTCATTTGAGTGGATTCGATATTTTTCTTTACAAGATGCAAATATTTCCTCCTCTCAATGAAAGATGTTTTAGAAAATTCAGCAAAATTGCTGGCTTAAATCATTAACATATTAATAAACGCGACTACCAAACAATAAATGGATGTGTAGCCATTTTTTCATCTCCGGGATCATCTTCGTTTCCTCAAATTTATGTTGACAACTTATGAAAACGCCTCCTCTTCTTAAGAGACCCACAATGTTACACTAGATTCTCAACCGTATCGTTATGCTTATTAATAATCGAGATAGTTTTGTCTTCTTCAGAGGCTAAACAGTTTTGCTGTCGACCAACAAAATGCTTATTTATCTTCATAAGACCAAAGTTTTAATATATCATTTTTATCAAGTATTTTTTTCATTGTTTTATTTAATTATTTTCTTTTTGCTGATAGAGAATTTCTAACGATAAACACTAATCAATGAATAGCCCTGTTCTTGTCAATTCGGTCTGTCACTAGCTATTCAAGCTGGAACTTTACTTAACGTTAATAATCTGGAGAAAAACAAATGTGAATTTTTTAAAGTGTCATTAATTTGAATTAAAACATTTCTCTATAAAATATCGTGAAAAATTTCCATTGAAACAGTCTAAGATGTCAGCAACCTTTCTACAATGTTTTTTTGTTGTTTTTGTTTTATTGCTATTGTTGTTTTTGTTGTTATTGTTTTGCTTTTCTTGTATTTTTGTTTTTCATTTAAAGAATTTAGGACTTTGCTGCAATGTTGCATATCTTGCTTTGGGAAAAGAAAAAAAAAACTTAATAACTCATAATTATTTGAATAGAGCCATTTTATTATCATTGAAATATCTGCGATCCAAATATTGACCGCTTACCCTAGATAGACGGGTACATTAACTAGGAGTTAACAAAATATAAAAGAGTGATGTGAAAAACGTAACAATAGTTTTTCAGAGAATTGACAAAGAATTATGGCTTCATGGATGACAGACTTTTGCAAACAGATGGAAGTATACAGAAAAGATAAAATGTCAATAGTAACGGTAAAAGAATTAGTGTAATACATTACTTCCTGGAATCTCAAAACATACGTCAAAGCATTCTTTTATTGGGCAATCTGAAAAGAACAACTCTTTGGAAAATAAGCAAACTGCATTAGCATATAGAAAAAAAAAAGAAATGAGTTGGCGAAATAGTGGGTTTCGATAGTACAAAAATAAATTGAAACCCCAAAAACTATATCTCCTATTTATTTCCACTTTAACAACAACAGATACAGGCAACATAATAAAATATGTATCCTTGCTTCCCACCATGCAGGATTTGATACAAAGTCTTTTTTATTGTAGGGATTTAGGGGAAGAGGATGTCTGGCATGAGCCGAGACTCGTGCGCTTCTTGGTCAGTGCAGGTCACAGGGTCACTATGTACAATGTCAACTACGCTAGTCATTGTAAAGTATTCCGATGCATACGCCAGGTGACCTTGCTAGCCATAGATTCACCAGACCCGAATGTCTAGAGCAATGTAAATCTATGCTTGTTAGTGATACCCCTCCCCGGATTTAATGCCAAGCCAAGAAAGTATCCTATCAGCACAATAACACTTTTATAGAGAGTTGGATTTTAGTTATGAAACAATTTCTATACTCAAACCAACAATGTTTTGCCAACAATGAACGTTGTTACTATGTTCCTTGTATATGTTATAGTTTCCGTGAAAATAGACACTTTACTTTCGAAGATCCCTCGTATATTAGACCATTTTTCCATTTTAGTAAGATTCCAGTCTTTTGGAGAAATCTCACGGATCCCCACCTCTTACTCAATATTGTTTATCTTTTATATGTACAGGTGTCCTCGTGGCGTAATGGTTACAGCAATGAACTGCGGAATCGTAGTACGCGAGTTCGTACTCCAGTCGCGCTATTACGTTCACTTTCGGGCAAATACCCTTGGGAAAGGTATGAACCCCCTTATTCTCCCTCCAGCTATGGGTAAATAGTAGGACGGACTAGGTTCTTCAGCCTTGGTGAGGCAACTAGTCTAGGAGAAGGAAAAACTCTGAATTCAAAACCTGTTAAACTCCGCTTAAAAAAATTGACCTTGTGTCATATCCTGCCCGAGCGGAGGGGTTGATAAATAGTATCTTTTATATGTACATCTTAACTTATAAACTATTCACGGAAAAGTGATAATGCCCAATGCCAAGTGAATTCTTATTCCAAGAATTTGATTTATGATAATTAAAAAAGAATTGTAGAAACGAATCGACTCATTTTTTTATTGCCGTTTTATTTATTTATTTTGAAGGTAGGTGTATGATTAGTGTTCAACTATATATTTTGTATTTCAATATTTTGTCCTTACTTTACCATTCGAACCTGAAAAAATCCTTATAGAAAAGGAAAAGAAAACGAACCTAACGATAGACATATAATAATATATAAATTAAAAATTAATTAAAATACGTTAAAATTTATTCTTCTTTCTTTTTCTTTGGAGATTTTCATTACTAGATATCTAAATACATAACTTATTTTTTTTATACGTTCATCTGCAAACTTTTAATCTTTTAGTTTTTGCACTTCTAAAACGTTTATAAAACATTCTTTTTTTTTTTGCAAACTTTTTTCAATTACTTTTCAAACTCGTAGACGTTGAAATCGCCTGAAATATAACTGAGTCTTTAATCTCTGCAACAATCGCTATTCTGTACTCTTTTTTCTATTTTCATCAAAATGAAGTGAGTTTCAAAACAATTTAATCAATACGAATATTAACATAGTCGGTTTTTATCATCAACTGTCAACTGCACTGCTAATGCCCATGTCCTTTCGTTTAAAATAATTTGTGTTTGTTTCTTAATCTCAAAAGGGTTGATTTTTCTCTCATTTTGGCCTCTCTGCTGGGAGCTTTGTTATCCGATATTGTTCTATTGGAAAAGTTCGATTCTATAATGAGTCTCTCATTACACAGCAATATTTACTACCCAAGTCCCTTGATAGCCGAATCGCTATGATCTCAATTGCTCACGTCTTTTCTTCTCTCTTTCTTTGTCTTCACATAAAGTCTATTGACACCGGTACAACTTGCTCTATCTCTGATGGAAATTTCTTTTCTTCACCAGCCCGATTTTAAGATAGTCGCCAGGTATTATTACAATTATTATTCAAGTGTTTCACACCAGCGATAGCTGATAATATTTCACTGGAGTCTAAATGAGAACAAGTCTCCTAAGTCTCTTGGACTCTCCTCAGTATCCTGGCCGATCTTAATAATGCTGTTGGTTTGGATGGTCTCCGCTCATTCTTTGATTTCAGACCCTTCCACACCCTTTAACAAGCTGTAGTTTCGATGGTCTCCACCTCTCAGATTTCGAAGTCTTCGAGTCCTTTTACCAATCCTTTGGGGATGGTCCCAAACGCACGAATTGCAATTGGTATCACCATCACCCGTTTTAGTTTTCTGGCAAGAACTAAGTACCTATTTTTCTTTTTGATTTCTTTATTTTCACTCTGTGGTCCACGGAGACAGCAAAGTTCATTATTCGACAGACTGTCTTTGTTTGTTGGCTATCACACTAGTGTAAACGTTACCCCCTCTCGCCCCCTCACACACGTTAACTTTCTTCTAACCATGTCTTCTTACGCCGGCCGGTGATCAACTAGGTCTGGTCGTCTAATCGGGAGCAGGTCTGTTTTGTATCTCAGAATCAGACTGTCTTTGTTTGTTGGCTATCACACTAGGTCTGGTCGTCTAATCGGGAGCAGGTCTGTTTTGTATCTCAGAATCAGACTGTCTTTGTTTGTTGGCTATCACACTAGTGTAAACGTTACCCCCTCTCGCCCCCTCACACACGTTAACTTTCTTCTAACCATGTCTTCTTACGCCGGCTGGTGATCAACTAGGTCTGGTCGTCTAATCGGGAGCAGGTCTGTTTTGTATCTCAGAATCCCTAAGAATTTTATGTCTCCTTCTCTGGGACGGATTCTGGGTTGTGCATATACCATTTGGTGGTATGGTCCAATTTAATTTTTTTGCACAATTCCCTGTGGATTTCCTTCCCCACAGGATCTGTCTCGTCTCTGCTTTTTGCGCTAATTTGCTGCATTCGCTTATTATGTGATTAATCGTTTCGTCTCTATCACCACATAATCAACACTTACCATTTTGTTCGATCTTATCTATTTTTGTTTCAAGATAGTTGGTCTGAATGGTGTTGTTATCTGCTGAGATTGCAGGAGATTCAGTTTCTCTCTTATGATTCCCCTTTCTAAATCACGTCCAAGTCTTCTCGAGTTTGAAATACAGTTGTTTTTTCTTCACCTTTCCGCTTCGCACTTATTGTTGTTCAATTGATCATTATCTTGCCTGTGTTGTTTCTGGTTACAGTAATTAGTTAATCTTTGTTCTTTTTTATGCCATATTTGAGTCCTCTTCCTCTTTCTATTCTTGACACATATTTAGTGTTTTGGGAAATGGTTAATTTCTATAACACTATAAATTATTTGGCAACACAAATGAATAACGAAACTTCTTTTAAACAACACAACAAAGAAAGGTTTATTATCGTAGCAGGTGTAAAGGAGGGAGAGTGAGAAATTGTCCCTTTTGGTGTCGCCGGTTAGTATGTTGGTCGTTGAGTTTGTAGAAAGTGTGTTAATCTAGCAGCGGCGTGTTCTTTAGCGAAAGGGTTCCAAGTGGAATCAGTAGCAGTGGATGTGAGTGATGTCTGTTTGGGCTGCTGGATAATTGCTCTCAGACCGCAAGGCTGGTAGCCGCATTGTCTTCCGTGAAGGCGAGAGATGTCTGTTATGGCCGCTAGCAAAGTGCTATCTCGGACCATGTATATGTGTCACTGTAGCGGGTTGCTCGCTTGACAAAACGTAAGGCTTGTGCTTCCATGTGTGAAGCTAGAAGCTGCGCAGGCGAGAGAGTTCCGTCATGGACGATAGCTAGGTGCTATCTAAATGTTGTCCGCTGACTACCAAAAAGGACTAGAAAAAATAGTTTTCAAGAGGATGAAGGAATCAATGCGCTCTGCCTGGATTGGTCAATTAGTAGCCGAATCGCTTGGTGGGGGCATTGATTTGCGAAAGAAAATAGATCTGTGGCTGCTACACATATATAGTCTGTGTTATCTTAAGGATGTAAGTAAGACATGATGTATTGTCATTAGATTTCTTATCTGGTTTATTTTGAAGTTCTTCTCTCGTTTATTTCAAGAATTATCCTGGTTATCATTCAAGAGAGACCGTCCAGGTATTTTTACCTTTCATAAAATTTCTGCAATAGAATTTGATTTCGAGAAGTTTTTTCGTTCTCCAGAGGTTTTACTTCTTTCTTTAATCTTTGTTTGATGGTGTCCGCTTCGAATATTCCAAAGTACTTATAAGTTTCCTTTTCTCTGAGAGTTCTGATTTTTTATTCATTTCATAGCTCTATTCTTTTTCTTTTTTGTCTTTTTTATTATTCGCATGGCACATTTTTCTATTCCAAATTCCATCTCTATATCCTGACTGAATATTCTTACTGTTTGTATTAGAGTCTCCAATTATCATTAATAGTAGTTTTTCACACTAGTTTGACTGGAGATTTTTCACTGGAGTCTGAGTGACAGCAAGTCTTGTCAGGTCACCAAGAATCTTGTAATTATTTTAGCTGATCTAAGCCGGGACTATAGATTGGTTGTTGTCAATTCTTCCACTGATCTCCATTTCCTCCATCTACTTAACAACTCTTTCAGAACCATTTCAAGCTCAACGAAAATTTATATGATCCTCATTTATGATCCACAGCTTTTTCTTCAGTCCTCCGAGTATTTGTCTATCTATTTTATTTTCACTCTATGATCTGCTGAAGTAGAAAAATTCACCTGATGACAATTTCTTTCGCTTGATAATTAATAATAGGTCTCGTCTTCTGTCTGTTTGTGTCTTAAAATCTCGGAGGACTTTATGTGTCTCAGTTTCTCTGATAGATTCGACTTTCTACGCACACGATTTGTTAGTTTGGTCAAATTTTAATCTCTTGCACAGTTGCTGGTGGATGACCTTTCCCACCCGGTCATGTCTAGTTTTGTATTTCTTTTGTAACAGTTTGTTTCATTCGGTTATTATGTGATTAATCTTCTCAAACGGTCACTTACTATTCTTCGATAAATTATCAATCTTAGCTCTGTCTTAATTGGTTTTCATAACACATTTGCACCAAAGGGCTTCTTTCATGAGGCTTCTTTTATTAGCCATTTCCAGGTCGACTCGAGTGCAATCAGCTTTTTGTAGTTCCCATCTTTTTCTCTACGCATTTCATAAGGTTTCAGGTGATGCAGAAGTACTAATATGGACACAGCTATGAAGAAATCACATTTTATCAGAAGGATAAGATTTCCATACGATTGACACCCTTCCTTATGTGTATGTTGACATCGCTTTCAGTTGATGAGATGTTACGGCTGAGGTATGTGAACTGGTCAACAAATTTCAGAGGCTTGCCGCTTAAAGTGAAGATATTGAATTCTTTTTTTATTTGCGTTCAAGTTGAGGTCAGTGTTTTTTGCTATTTGCTTCAGGCAGTGAAGCAACGATGCAGCTTGGGCAAGTATATCTGTGAGAAGTGCAAGATCATCTGCGTTGTCTGCATCTGTGATGTTTGTATATAATCATAACAATTTTCAGTTTACCATTGCATTTTTTAAATTGCACATATTTATTTATTCATAATAATTTGTTTGAACACATTTATATATCAAGTATTCTTTATTTACACGAAGTTGTATAAGTTCAAGTATTCCTACCAAATACTAATTATTTATCAGCAATCATATTGTTACAAATAGTTGCTCCTTCTTAATCATAATAATCATTTGTTTTCACAGATACAGGGTACAAAGTATTTCTGTCAAATACAAATAATTTGCCCACAGTTATTTGATATCAAGTATTCCTATCTAATACAAATAATTTACACTCAGCTATTTGATATCAAGTATTCCTATCTAATATAAATAATTTGCACAGAGTCGCAGAGTTTTAAGTGTTCCTATGAAATAGAAATATTTTATTTATAATCGTATGCTTTCAGTATTTGCTGCAATTTAATATGAATAATTATTTTGACATATTTGTGTGGTTTTAAGCTGTTCTATTCAATCATAGTTCTTTTTAAACAGATTTATTTGACGCTTAAATGGTACCCTAACATGTACTACCAGTCCGTATCAGAGTAGACCTAGGAGTAATGGCAATGAAGGAGTTCTCCATACAACTCAGGAGACTTTTTAAGTCCGGATGCAGTTTATTTTCCTACACGTGACACCAACCATTTTTTGAGTTATCATGTCTTTATAGGGAATGCAGTTATTACGTCTTTGTTGGGAATGCAGTTCTTATGTGTTTGTAGGGAATACCGTTGTTAACTCTTTGTAAGGAATGCAGACAGCAGTCAGGTCGCTTGCAAATTTGACAGAAAAAAGCCTTATTGTGTATTCTAAGTAGATCATTTAAACAAAAAGACCGTTATGATTTAATATTTTTAATGGATTGTAAAATACAAAAATATAAATGGTAGAAATAGGTAGATAGATAGAAATTAAGTCTACTGGCTATTTAGTTTTATTCATTTCTTTAAATTTTATGTACATCAAATTAGACAAGTGTTATGAAAGATTCATTTGTTTTTGTGTTTACCTTGAACCAAAGTTTTCCAGTTCACTAATCCGATGTTAAATAAAATTTGAGTTTTCAGTGGGCCTTTTAAATTATTGCTAAGAAACAAAAAGTGACTCTTTTGATAACTAAGAATAGTTTGTCTATACCGTCTGATGATCTTTACGTTGAAGATTGATTATTCATTGTGATATACAGATAACAACCGTCAGAATTGTTTCTTCGAAAGTTGTTTCTGCCGCTAGTCTCAGACTTTCTTTGTAGTATCAAAAGTTCTAAAATGCACTCGAGGCATTATTATTATTATTATTATTATTATTATTATTTGACTCATTTGAGAGTTCTTCACAACGGCGTTAACAGATTGTTTTCCACTGTAGTCTGCGTAACAGCAAGTCTTCTCAAGTCTCCAGGACTCTTCGCAGTATTTTGGCTGATCTCAACAACGCTGTAATCTCGATGGTCTCCACTCGTCCTCTTATTTCCAAGTCCTCCAGCCCCTTTACTTTAATCGTTTCCTGACTGTAAAGAGTCCACCAATTACGATTGGTATAACTGACACTTTCATGTTCAATAGTTTGTTTTTTTCAGTTCTCTAGCAAGTACTTATCTGTCTTCGCTTTTTTTAGCTTTTGGTCAGCCAAAACAGCAAAATGCACTATTCGACAAGTTCTCTTTTTTGTTGTTTTTACTATCACTGGGTCTGGTTGTCTGGCTAAAACTAGGTTATCTGTATCTCAAAATCCCAGAAAACTTTATGCATTTCATTTTCTAGGACGGATGCTGGGTTGTACACATATAGTTTGTTCGTATAGTCAATTTTAAACTTTTTTGTACAATTCCAAGTGAATTACCTACCCTACCCAGTCGTATTTAGTCTTACACTCTTTTGTGCTAATTTGCTACATTCGCTTATTATGTGACTGATCGTTTCATCTCCATCACCACATAATCTAGATCTGCTATTTTGGTGCGTCTTGTCTATTCTAGCTATGACATAGTCCTTATAGCGTTGCTTTAGGCGGGTATTAAAAGAGATTCAGTTTCCCTTTCTTAGCTATGTTCAAGTTTTCTCGTGAGAGATTTCGCTTGTTTGTCATTTGAAATGTCCATACAACTGGGTTTTTTTTTTTTCACATTTTTGTTACCTGGTTATTTTGTTCTGTTGATACTTGTGTTTCCTGTTTAGTTTCTAACGGCTGTAATCAGTCTTCCTCCGTACCTTTTTCATGTAATCTTCAAGTCGTTGTATCGATACAATCTTGAATGCTGGCGAATCATCTTCCCCCCGCCTTTTCTCGACACAAACGGCCTTTCTATATCATCTCTCGGATATAAGGCCTTATGCGTCGTCATGCGTTTTCTTGTTCTCTGATTCATTTGTTTAAGTTATTCTCTGGTCCGATTTAAGAATGGTCCCGAGTATCTTATAAGAGGACATCCCAGGTGTTTATCCGTTTGATAAGATTTCTGCTATGTAGTTTGGTTTCGAGTAGTTTTTTCGTTCTCCTGATATTATTTTTCTTTTATTTCCACATGTTTGATGGTCCACTTCCAATATTCTCAAGTACTCGTAAGTTTTCTTTTCTCCGAACAATCTGATTATTTCTTCATTTCGTAGTTCTATTACTTCCGTCATATGTCGTTTTCCGTTTCTCATTATTAGCATGGCACATTTTTCGATGCAAAATTCCATCTCTATATCTTGACTGTATATCCCCACTACCTGTATTAAGGTTTCCAATTCTTTTTCTTGCGATTTATGAAGCTTGTATCCGCCTGTGCTTTTCCAAAGAATGTGATTTAGTAGCATCATCGCAGTTACAAATAGTAATGGTGATAGTGCATCTTCCAAGAAGATCCTTTTTCTGGATTTTCACCTCAGTTAATCTTTTTCCTCCGGTTTTTAGTTCGACTTTCCAGTTTTGCATTGTATTTTCGATAAAGTTCATGACTTTGCCGGATATCTTGTACATTTTGAGACAGTCTGTTATCTAGCTTTTGGGGACCATTAATCCTTGATAGTTTTTCATACCAGTACAAGTTTGTGGTCTTTCTCTGGAGTTTGAGTGACAGCAAGACTCCAGAACACTTCTCAATATTCTGAACGACTTTAACAATGCAGTAGTCAGGATTTTCTCAGCTCTTCCTCTGAATTCCAACTCTTTCAGCCACCTTACCAACATTTTGGGGATCGTTCCAAGCTCACCAATTAAAGCTGGTATCACTGTCACCTTCATGGTCCATAATCTTTTTTAATTCTCTATTCGGACCAACATTAATACTATCCCGATGTCTCCACAAGTAAAATGTCCGCCCATCCTCACGTGTTATTCGAGGTTCTAGCGTGCAACTTAAACGTTATTTGATCCGACAGAACGGCATCATCACAATTGGTTCATTATTTTTATAAGCTACTCGGAGAACCCCTTTACCTGTCACTTGTAATTCATATATACCAAAAAGAATTTGTAAAGAGCTTCCTTTTAGGGAAAATAATCATGTTTAGGATTTAATAAGGGACATTTTGGACGTTGAACTTCTTAATATCTACAATGAGAACGAATCTTCAATCAAAATTTCTACATTGTTATAATATATTATTGTTTCAATATATCAAATCCCAGACCAAAATTTATGGAAATATCACACTTCGAAAATGTTCACTTTGCTATTTTTTATTTATTTATCAGAACATAAACTAATTACAGATAAGACGCAAAACATTTTGAAGAGCTGAAAATTCTGGCTTCAAGAAATATTTCTTAAACAAAGAAAATTAGATTATTTCAATTAATGGTATAAGTTATTACTAAATTATGCAGAGGAAAATATTATGGAAGTTATAGATAAAAAATTAGAATTAATATTTAGTCATCACCTCCTCGAGCTTTTGTAACAGCCATAATTCTTTTCATACAAGTTTTTCACAAATTCAAAGCAATATTTTTATCAAAAGCGATTCCAAATGGCACTTAATATATCTTCTGCAAGGAATAAGCCCTTCTCATATATTTTTTTTCTAATTTACACCATTGATTTTCAATGGGACTTAGATGCGGAATTTTTGCTGGTCAGGTCATTTAAACAAGCTTTAGTTTCATTTTCTCATGAAATTCTTGATTCTTCACTGAATATAACTTTCACCCAATTGTCCACACGCCATACTTGTTTCTCTTTTCTCATTTTCCTCTGTGTTTGTTCGTGCGAAATTCTGTTCAGATTTTCTTAGAGAAAATCCCATTTTATTCAGTCGATTTCTTACAGTTTTGTCACAAAAATCGACTCCTATTTTGAACCGTTTGTTTTTCATTTGTTTTGTTGTACATTATCTATTTTCAATGGATATTGCATTGAGTTTTTTTTTATCCTGACAGTTTAATTTCTTTCGTAATCAATCAGTACGTTTTCCTTTTTAACCATCCCATTTTTATATTGGTAACAAGTTTTTGATATTACTGACTGGGAACAACCAATGCCTTTTGCCACTCTCTACAGAATATATTCTTCTCCAATGAGTTTTCAGATTTTTCCTTTGTTCCGATCGACAATATTCTTTTTTTTTTCTTTTCTTTTTTGCTGTTCATTTTTTTTTTTCAGTATTTTTTTTCTGTTAGATATGCCCAAGTGATTGTTGAGGTATGGAAGAATTTTTTTTTTTTTTTTTTTTTACAGTGGACCGAATTTGCATATCTAGACTTTTGCTAAATTTATTTCAGAACAAAAAAAGTCTCTAAGTGTGTTAATTTCACAATTTGTTACAATGTTAATACTGTTTTGTTCTAGGGTTAAAATGTTTTTGGTCTAATATTTGTATTTTTTCTTTATTTTCCTTTATTTCTAGATTAAACTTGATCGGAATTTGTTGTGTGAAAAATTATTTAAACATGATTTTCTGGAAAAAAAGAGGAGCTACTGCATTACGCTTATGAATATCGATATGTTAATGAAGCAAAACTTAAAAAAAAAAACACAGAAATAAGAAAATAAATCCTCAAGCTTATTTCAATATTTCTTATGATTGTTACTATACAGGTTTTCATGTTAACGTGTTAAAATTAAATTCTTCATAATACTTCTTCTATTCAATAGCCGGCAAAATCAAATATTCTCTTTGTTATGAGCATATTAAAATAGAAGGGAATTTTAGAGAGTTGAGATAAAGCAATGTTCTCAAGAGAACAATGCAGTCAACATATGACAAATAGTAATCAGAGAAATTAATCAGAGGAAGCAACGCTTTTTGTCTAGACAAATATAGAAAGCTTTGCATTCATTTCTTTTGAGAATGACCACAGAATCCATCAGATAACACCTGCGTATCTTGCTGATGCCTACAGGGAGTAGTTCGGCACTCCAAGAGATAACACTCGTTTTCTGTAGACCAATCTGTTGAGAACTGGCTGAGAGATAACTATTGCAGCAAAAGTGTTTTCTAAAGTTCCCATTATCATAAGTAGGAAACGAGAGAAAAATGAAAAATAATGAATAAACTGGTCGCAAATACTGACTGAACCAACCAATGATACCAAATAGCAACACGTGTAATGCAAGTGATTCAATACGCAAGTCTTACATATATTTCTTTCAAATGTTTTCTTTGCTCTAAAGAAGGTTGTACAGGTTACAGTGGCTTATATCCTAACAAATGTATATTTAGTTATGTTCCATTGAATCCAAGACAATTTTCAAAAATTAACAACTTTTATTGATGTCTTAAATAAATGGAAGCGAAGATACAAAAATAGAATTTTCGTGTGAAAGCGTGTTTATAATAAAATTAGCTTCTTTCAAAAGCCCATTTGGAAATTCCTAATAGAGTATGAAATCTATAAAAGCTTTCGATATTGTGTAATGTTCTAAGGGCACAGAGTTAAACACTAGGAAGGTATTCTCATGGACGGATGAAACTCACGCCCTTTTCATAAAGCATGTCAAATGCAATGTAGATTACTTCATAGAAGTCGGCGGAAAATCATTAAGCAGGTAAGGGTAATTCCCACACACTAACAAAAGAAATTTAGTTTTTACCGCATAATTTCTTTTGTCTGTCTAAAATTTTCCATAAGTTACATTACTCTTACACAGAACCTGAAAAAACTCTTTTTTATAGGAATTATCGAATGTATCAGCTGAATAGCAACAAACGTAATAATGAGACGAATCGATCGAATAACCCAGTAAAAGTGTATATGATGTTTTTCTTCAGAGTTGTATTTTACTAATTCTGATTATTTCGTTCAGACCAGTTTTCTCCAACCTTAACGTTTTGGCGGCTCTAAGAAGCAGCTTTCCTTAGGTATCAATCATACATGTTAACCATTTAAAAATATTTGATGAAAGTCTAATTGAATCTACGTGTGCATTTCGTTCTCGTTTTTCCACCACCATAGCCATATCTGTATAATATCAGAACTCATAAATCCTTTCTTCTTTGACAATCAACCTTTCTTTCCTGTCCATAGCGAAATGGATATGTAAATACCTCGCTAACGAGTCGTTGTGAATTTCTCTTATAACTAACACGGTAACTGAACTCCCGACAATCAGGGAGAATTCATTTTAACAACTCGGTATTAAATGGGAGACGGTATTAAAAACCACGTACTTCTGAATATTTGCTAAAAAGGACAAAACGACAGTGATTGAACTATTTTAATATACGAAACAAAGACACAGACATTGGTCATAAGGAATATATATATATATATATATATATATATATATATATATATATATATATATATATATATATAATACCATCCGGAAGTGTGATGGCGTAATAATTATCGGGCTTAAAATTCTAGTGGCAATCCGAGTTTGAATTCCACCCGAAACTACATTTACTTAGTGAAGGCATTAATTCACATTTTCCCTGAGTCATGGGTGAAACGGTTTAGAAAATTGGCCAACTTTGATTGAGTAACATATTTGAAAAAGGACCATTTTGAATTCAAAACCAGGAATTGGAGTTCTCCCTCCTTCCTTTGTCGCACTGCCTTGTGGGATAGGTGTTAAGTACAGAAATCTAAGGATACAGTTGTAAAATAAATGGAATTGTGTCAACACAAAAGCATACCCCGACTAGAAATTGGAATCTGCTAAGTTCCTGCAATTAAAGCAGCTGTTAGTCTTCTAGAACCTTCCATGAAACTGGAGACTATTTGTGTAAGTCAACATAGTGCTAGTGGGCATCAGTGAAAACTCTCAAATTCTTCTATTTGTTTTTTCATGGATATACAAGTTCACTTTTTTTTTCTTGGAAAGTGGAGATATATTATCGACCAAAATAAACCAATTGGATACCTCGTATTGCAAATTTAGTTCAAGAATACAACTTGCTACTTAATTCTACGTTATCAGAAAATGATTACAAGATATTTTTGCCAGTTTTAATATGCTGTTTAATCGTTTCTTGTTTAATGTCTTCCACATAACGTAACCATTGGTATCCTTTAAGTCGTTTAGATTCAGTCAGATTTCTAAACGTTAGCCCAAAAAATATTCCATTTTTTTTTTTTGTCTGAATTATTCTAACACTCACACATAGTAAACTTAAAGACTTATGTGGGGAAAAACGTTTAACTCCAATTTGATTCGGAGATCTGTAAAACATAGACGAGATAAAAAACCTGACAACGGCCACGAACCAGAGTTTAACGAAAAACAATATCGGAAAAAATGAAGAGTTTTATAGACTTTTCCCAGGACTCAAAAAATCAATAAAGGGTATTTGTGGTTTAAAAATCAACTTATATAAAACATAATATATAAATATGTGGGGGGGTATATGTGCATGTGTGTGTGTGTGTGAGTGTGTGTATGTGTGTGTAAGTGTGTGTGTATGTGTGTATTTGTATGAGAGTGTGTGTGTACGTGTGTGAGTGTGTCTACGTGTGTGTGAGTGTGAGTGTGTGAGTATGTTTATGTGTGTATGTGTGTATTTTTGGGAGAGTGTGTGTGTACGTGTGTGAGTGTGTCTACGTGTGTGTGAGTTTCTGTATGTGTGTGAGTGTCTGTATGTGTGTATGTATGTGTGAGTGTGTCTACGTGTGTGTGAGTTTGTGTATGTGTGTGAGTGTCTGTATGTGTGTATGTATGTGCGTGTGTGAGTATGTGTGTGTGTGTTTGAGAGAGAGAGAGAGAGAGAGAGAGAGAGAGAGAGAGAGAGTGTGTGTGTGTGTGTGTGTGTGTGTGTGTGTGTGTGTGTGTGTGTGTGTGTGTGTGTGTATATTTTAGATGATCTGTGATGATGCATCCATTCAGGAAAGAGAAAAGGGATTTTTATTAGCCTTTCATTGTTATATATGTTATATTGAGACATTAGATACTTAAAAAATGACGGTCAGACCGATGAAGATCCAACAAAATTACTATGCAATTACAATTATATAAATTAAAACATTTTAATTGTATTGCTATTAAAGGAATCTCGCTATTATGTATTTTGCTTTCGTTTCGCACATATATGCATATGTCAAACCTTGATGATATATATATATATATATATATATATATATATATATATATAGGGAGAGAGAGAGAGAGAGAGAGAGAGAGAGAGGGAGACAGAGAGAGAAGGTTGAGGGAGATTGCTTTGAATGGGAAAACGTAATTTGTAGTTTTAAATTGAAATAAATTGTTTGTGACACTAGTCACATTACTTTTTATACACACTTTGTACTTGGCGTTTAACTCATTAGATTCTGAGAACTGTGAAAACTGGACGAGATTTAAAAAATTTAAATGACGTTGTTCGTCTTCTGTATATAAAAATGGAAAATGAGGTTTAAAAAACGAAAATTTCTGCTTTTAGAATAATGCGACTTGATTCTTTCTTCCTTCCTTTCTTTCTTTTGTTGGTTCATAAGGTCTAGCTCGGTCTTTTATAACCCCTAAAATAATTACTCGCGTTTAATAAAAACGTTACACATTAGTTTTATAGGTAGTTTATCAAGATGTAGATACAAAATATATATATATTATTGCTAAGCTAAAACTAATAATCCAGTAAAATCGATAAATCACCCAAGTATCACTCGAATTAAAAATTATATTTCTATACTGAACTTCATATTTTTCCCTTGAACAACATTCTCTTTGAACAGTTATTTGAATTTATCTTTTATGATAAATCGACCGTTCGTAAATAGTCGGTTTAAATTTTTCATTGACAATTTGATTTACGACGTAAACGTACATTTCGCTGGTTATTATTTTTAAGTTTGTTGATTGTTTGATTTGCTTTTATGACATATCAACCCTTATAGGTTATCTAATGCCAAATTCTGCTTATACATATGTATTAAATATATATGATTTGATTTGATTTGGTTTTATGACATATCAACCCTTGTAGGTTATTTAATGCCAAATTCTGCTTATACATATATATTAAATATATGAATTGTAAACACATATTTTGTAGATAACATTTTTACACGAATCTCGGTTCATTTCATTGCCAACAGTTAAATGTTTTCAAGTATTTCTATCTCACACTAACAATTTCATTTAACGTCAGCCATTAGTTAACTCATGTTTCAATGGTTATACATATATATTCATGGTTTTAAATGAATACTTTGTATGTAATTTTATTTAAAGAAAGAATTACTTTGTTTCCACAACATTAATTATTGGTATTAAGCGCATACAATTAAATGCGAGCAAGTATTTATATAGAACACTAATAATTCTATTTGATATTAATCATTTTTTCGCACAATGAAGAATTTACAAAAATTGCTATTTGACTCTACAAATACATTTTAACCCAATCTATTCATTTGTACATAGGCTAATGGTTCCAAGAATTGCTATGTAATAACAATAAGTCAATTTTGGCACAGATAAACGGTTTCAAGTATTCCACACTAAAAGTTTTATTTGCACATAGTTAAATGGTTCTAAATATTACTATGTAATAGCAATAATTCAATTCAGGCATACAGTTAAATGGTTTCAAGCATCACCATGTAACACAAACAATTCAATTTAATATCACTTATTTATTTGTCAGAAATAGAACGCCATGAATCTCTTTACAAGTTCAAGAAGAAGTTATGACTTGCTTTCTTCCATCTCTCGAATTTTTGTCGAGAACAAATAATATGACTTGAAGTCATTTTTCTCCGACTGTGTTAAATGTCCATCACTTACCCCGTCTCTAAGTGTCTCTCGTTGAGATTTTACTTCAAGCTTTATCAATAAAACCCTCCGTCCAACTATTTTCTTTCTCTATCATGACCTTCCTTAACCTGTCTCTCGTTATTAAATATATTTACGTTTTTAACTTAAACAAATCTGCATTTTGCAGGCAGCTAGTGTAACGACAAACCAAACAGCCTTTATATTGCTATTAATAAGACTAATTTAGAGTTGATATTTTCAATCCTGTGCCACTTATATGTTTTGATCTTAACTAGGATCTTCCATTTATTGACTTTCGCTGAAATAAAGTTCTATGATGATAATGATAAATATCTGAAAGCCTATCGCATAATTGCTCAAAGATACATGTCATTCTTTTCTAGGATACTGTAATACCCTTACTTGGGAATAACGGCATCAATCCTTCGGTGAAGAGACTGGTTTAAAGGATTGTAACAATAACCCCCTATTGCCGTTTCTCATCTTTTCTCTTTTGCCTACCATTCTCTTTGGGTAATGACTGTTTTTTTTTCTGGTTGATATTGCTGTCTCCTCTGTAACCATTGAGTCCACCGTCAGATATCGCTATTGTTCAGTGAGCTGTATCTCTGGCTGTTGTGCATCGTTTATATATATTAAGACCCTTATAACTCAAGTTACAAAGTGACATATATCTCCCTTTCCTGATACTGAGATTTGGGCATTAGATCCTTTGTCGTGAGCAACTCTCTACAATTAGACTTCTATAATATCAGGTACATTTTGCTGTTTAACGAAATGAATTCAGAAGTATTCCTTTGATACTTCAACTGGTGTTATGGTTAAAGAAAGAAGCATTATTAGCGAGTTATATTCTCAATCAGGGTCCTAGATTTTTGGCCATGAACTTAACTCAGCTAAGCTTTGTAAAGGACAAATTCAGTGGCATCTCTTACATTGTAGTAAAATATTTTGTTTCTATCATTGTAATATGATATTGCTTGATGGAACTTGTTAGGTGATGAGGACTGCTGTATCTCCTGCTGTGCTACTTGACTTATTTGAATGGGCACCTGAGCTGGCTTATCTCATAACGGCTTTTCTTTTCTTTTTTTTCAGGAAATTCTTTAACTTAATTTTTTAAGAAAGAACAGATTTGTTGTCTGCAACAGACTCAATCAGTTTTCCTCACGCGTGGCAAACTCGGTATTGTTTATTTTCTTCGTCAGACGTTTTCTTGACTATGTCAACACTCGGTTTTTTCCAGATGACTTATGACGACTTTTTATTCTCTTCTTGGCTGTAAGAGAGGCAATGGATCTGGTAATTCTGATCTCTGTTTTATAAAGGATGTGCACTCCGCTTCTCGACTGTAATCGTTCATGATATGCGTTAAAACAAATTCTAACAATATTCTACTCACTCCTGCCACCTACACATATGAAGACGTACTTAGCGTAACGGTTATCGTCAGCAGTAATGAAATCGGTGACCCGAGTCAGGATTTCCGTTCATGCATGAATCGCTGTGCCCCTTCTAACTATGGATAAATTGTAGGTCAAACTGTGACATCTGGGAAAGCAACCAATCCAAAAGAAAAACTGAATTCAAACCAGCTTTATCCAGCTTTAAAATAACGCGATAAGGGGTAGCAGCCCCTTTCAGATGCATGGTCACGTGACAAAAAGAGGAAAGGTTTCCAGTGGAGCTGAAAGATTAGACCATATAGGAAGCAACAGGTCTTAAACGACCGTGACAAGCATGGCCAGTATGAGACATCTCTGGATCACGACAAACGAAGTACTTCAAAGAAGGCTTTTCCTTTCGAACGTGAAATCGCCACAGCGAAAATCAATAGATTGACGGATAGATATGTGTGCAGCTAGTGAGCTCAAAGTATATAATTTATTTATTCCACTTGGCGTGCATAGTTCTACAACTTTATCTCAATATATATCTGTTATCAATCATATGGAAGTCAGATTTATCCGATGAAATAAAACGCATTTTTTCCAAGCAGCGGTGGTGTCCGTTCTACAATATGGATGCATCACAGAGACGCTGATTGAGCGTATAAAGAAAAAGCTTGACGGTAATTGCGCAAGAAAGCGACGAGCTATATTGAACAAATCCTGAAAGCAATATCCCACAAAACAGCAACTGTACGGCTACCTACCTCCGATCTTTAAAATCATCTAAATAAGAAGGATGAGATGCTGGAGACTGCGGGAGAAGTAAAGGACAAACTCATAAGCGATGTTTTCCAATGGACCCCTTTACACTGACGTTCAAGTATTCGACTACCAACTAGAACTTATCTACAAGAGCTCTGTATTGACATAGGATGTGGTCTAGAGGACCTGCCGAAAACGATGGTTGATCGAGAGGAATTGAAAGAGTCAGTAAGAGAAATCCTTGCAAAGAGCACGACATGAAGATGATATATATATATATATATATATATATATATATATATATATATATATATATATATATATATATACCAACCCCTCTGCACGAGCAGGATGCGACACAAGGTCAATATATATATATATATATATATATATATATATATATATATATATATAAAAGTGTGTGTGTGCACATGCTTGTTCGTCCGTCTACCTACACAGCTCTGTGTTTTAGTCTGTACGCATGGGCATGCACATATATATGCAGGTAAGAAATGTATTTGAGTATTTTAGAGAAGTATGTGTAAATTTTTTTCTATTGTTCACGTGTGAAGTATATATATATATATATATATATATATATATGTGTGTGTGTGTGTGTGTGTGTGTGTGTGTGTGTGTGTGTGTGTGTGTGTGTGTGTGTTTGTACATGTGTCTTTCTTTTCCTTTTTTTTTTCCTTGCTGATAACGCCACTTCAGAGATCAGAGTAAATTTTGCTCTTAGAAGTGTACTCAAATGAATAATTATATGACTGCCCAGACACAACGCTGTTGAATCACGCTAGCGAGATATATAAAATAAAATAAAATAAAATAAATAAAGGACAGTATAAGCGAACCTATATTGAATCGCTTCAATAGCAGCATGAACAATTGAAAGCAGAGGTGATCAGCTCTCAAATGATGTCGGATAGAAAGAACAGTCATACATTGTCGGATGCCACCAGTTCTTTCACTCACTTCAAAAATATGAAAGGATGGTTGACAAAGTTTTATCATGAATTAAGCAAGCAAGAATATCTATGAGTATAGCTTTGTTCGAATACAGTATTTCTTTTCTAGTATTGTTAAAAGGAGTCTATGTTTAATTCTGTAACGTCATATGTGTGCTTTCTACGTGGGGAAAAGTGTCCCCCAATTAAATGTTCATTTATTTCTTATTCTGTTTACGTTTAAATTTCATGATTAGTATTTTTGCATTTTCATGTACAATATTTCTAAAATTTACATTAATCATATATTCTAACTTTAAAAAAATATCAATGTAAGATTATAGATTATTGGGTCTGATTCAACGTAATATTTAGTGCACCTAGCGTGTTTGTATTATCAGACATCACTTGATGCTCCAGTACAAAGAAATCCACTTCTCAGTCATCTAGTTATATATGAATTTGGCACTATATATATATATATATATGTGTGTGTGTGTGTGTGTGTGTGAGTGTGTGTGTGTGTGTGTGTGTGTCTGTGTGTGTGTGTGTGTGCATGTGTGACAGACTGATGTAAATGCAAAAAAGTAGAGAATAAAACACCGATCTACAAATTTAATAAATTCTGTTTCTTTAGATTGAGTAAAAAGCTGTTGTTTTTTAACATTACTTACGGGTTGTTTACTTGTAAAACAAAAAGATAATGTGAGTCAGAGCGTAAAAATTCTCTGATATTTTCATGAGAAGAAATTAAAATTTCAGGCATTCAATCTAGCTGTATGTATTGTGTAAATCTACTTGATATAGTTTGTGTGTGTGTGTGTGAATGTGTTGGGCAGAAAGTATACTTATGTGCTAATATGTAAACAAATGCAAGAAAAATATTTCATTGGCAATACTATTAAAAATTGGTATCATCAATTTTTAAAGCCCTCATGATGGTTCGTTAAAACTGAAACGTTTTGACGTCGATTTTCGTTCACAATAAATTCATCTCTTTGAATGACTTTGTTTTTCAATGCTTCCCCATACTAATGGATTCTTTTCCATTATTTACTCCCATATATATATATATATATATATATTCGAGCTTGCCTAAATTATGACAGATGTTCACTTGGTTCTTTATTTATGACTAAATAAATTAAATGGTATATTTTTTCCTGTATATGCTGACGAAATATTATGTAATTATTCAATGTCAAGGAAAAGAATATGAAACAATCTTGTAATCTATTTCCATTCCTAAAAAAATACAAACAGATGCTTAGAAATGCAATTCTGTCTGTAGTTAAAAGACGGGTTTCCAGCCGTTAACAGCCGGTTGAGTATATCTTATTGAAAGGATCCATGGCTCAAAAACCAAGAAAGACATCGTAACACCTAGTTAGAAAACACAAAATAATATGCCTTGAAATTTTTTTTAAAGTACGCTAAAACAAATAGAAAGCAAATGAGACAGTGTTTGTGACTGAACTATAACATGGGGTGTTGTCACGGTGTAATGGTTAAAACGATGGACTGCAGAATCGTAGTAAGCGAGTTCGTATTCCAGTTGGGCTATTGCATTCACTTTCGGGCAAATACCCTTGGGAAATGTATTAACTCTCTTATCCTCCAAGCTATGGCTTCAATAGCACCACAACTGTTCTTCAAGGAAAATGGCTTTGGCATTAAATAACCTACAAAGGTTGATATGCCAAGAAACCGAAACCAAAACTGAACTATAGCAAGATTAATTGAATGAAATGAGATTTGCATAAAAAAAAGCTAAATGAAAAGTATCACTAACACATAAACAGAAGAAAATGAGATTAAATCGGGCTTGAAAGAAACAATTATGGCGTGTGAGCAATTGGATGAAAGTGATATTCCGTGATAAATCAACAATCTGCATAAGCCAAAATATTATACTGGAACTTTTATTTGGTGCCGTTTAAATGAAACATCTAAAGGTGACTGCCTCAAGAAAACAAGTAAATTTTGCAAGTCATTAATGATATGGAGTTACATGTCATTTAAAGAACAAAGGGAGATGGCAATCATTATCTCAAAAATCAATTCATCTGTATACTATGAAGTCTAAGATAATCTTCTCATTCAATCAAAGAAGAAAGTTGTTTGGTGACATTGAAGTAATTTTTCAGATAATGCATCTTATTACAGAGCTAAGAGAATTAAAACTTTTCTTTTGAAAAGACATAGAAATCACTAACATGGAAAACGAACAGTCAAGATCTAAATGCAATTGAAAATCAATTGTGGAAAAAAATTTGAATTGTCCACGAGAAAGGTCCATTGACCGAAAATCTAATTACTGTAATTTCAGAAAACTTGGACTTTGATGAAGACCATTGCTTTAAAATAGTTAAATCATGTCTGAAAGTATTAAGGCTTTCCAAGAAACTCAAAGGGACGAAACAAACTATTAATACTAATTTTGTGTTAATGAATTCTGTATTTTCTTGAATATTTCATTATTCCATAATATTTCCTCTGCATAAATTGGAAAAATTATACCATTAATTTAAATAATTTTATCTATTTTTAAAGAAGTATTTTACGAAGCTAGAATATTCAGCTATTAAATGAAAAGTAATTTGCGTCTTATCTGTAATTACTTCATTCACTGTTTAATGTGAATATTAAGATGAAAATCCTCTAAATGTAGTAATTCTATATTTTTCCAAAGGAAATGTATATATATATATATATATATATATATATATATATATATATATAAGCACATACACGCATTTCTTATAATGGTTGTATGTAGATAGTCTTAACCAACCCCAAATGGAACACTCTTGCACAATATGTATTAAAGCAATCACTTAAAATGTACTAAATGTAACACGAAAGCACCTGTGTGGCACCCAATTTCAATTATCTAAATTCTCGAAATGAGGAAAACAATTATAGATTAATAATTTTAAATAATTAGAATCCTTCCCTCTTTCCTAACTAAAAGCAGCCATATTATCAAACAAAGCAATAACAATGAAATCCCAACAAGTTTATGGGTCATTCACTATATATATATATATATATATAGAGAGAGAGAGAGAGAAAGAAAGAAATAGAAAGAGACAGAGGGTCAGACACCAAAGGAGAGACAGAGGCACATATGATGTAATGGTTACTGTCGTAAGTGGTAAACACGACGATCTGAGTTCAAATCCTTGACAAGGCTATTTATATATGAAACCAATTATTCTGCCTCCAGCTCTCGTTATATAATAGGGTAAATTGGTTTCATTAACTTTGGTGTAGCAACCGGTCTAGAGGGAAAACTCTAAATTTAAACCTATTAAACTACGCTCATAAATTGATCTTGTGTAGTATCCAGTTCATGCAGAGGTATTACATATATATATATATATATATATATATATATATATATATATTTACTAATCTAATATCTACCAGCATTCACAGTTACCAGAAAAAAGAAAAGAAAAGAAAAAAAACGCCAGGAACAAGAGATAAAAATATCTCGAATCACCGCCCGGGGGAAAAAGAAAAAATATCATAGGACAAAAAGAAAGAAAAGGCCAACCCCGTTACACCAGTTGAAAAAAATCAAGAGACATGCAGTCAGTTGGTCAAAAGAAAACTAAAACCCACTGTAAACGCTGCAATGCTACAATTACAAGAGTGCTCAACACGAGTGGAGCCAATTATAAAATTAACTTAAATCGCGAGTCGGAAATCTCCTACTAAAGTTTCACCTTAACGGATCATCAGGAAGTCTCATACCGACCGGTATGAGTCGTTATGAGACTTCCTGATGATCCGTTAAGGTGAAACGTTAGTAGGAGATTTCCGACTCGCGATTTAAGTTAATTATATATATATATATTATTTCAGTGTTGGCACCTTACGTTTCTAATGGTTAGCAAACTAGATAAGTGAGACCATTGTTAATGAATTTGATTCTCTCTGAGTATCACATACTTCTGACCTTCTTACAACTAAGCAAATCCCCCAAAAAGCTTGCTCGTATATGTCCATTTAATTACATGTGAAAGGCTGCGCATCCAATTACGCTCCTCAATTTGTTACAAATGAAAAATTCGTGAGGCAAATATGTTCATCGCCTCATGGAATGTTAGGATTCTACAGAATAACAGGAAGAATCCTTAACGAAGTATTTCGATACGTGCTCGTGTCTTGTAAAAGAATAACATCAGCATTGTCCCTAGATTGTCAGATATTAAACAATTGGAGGAAGTTGATACACCTTCAATTGAATTGGAAAAAGCGTATCGAAGAAAAGGTATTCTGACGTTGGTTCTACGATTAGGAGGGATTTCGTGAAACGCCTGGGAATTAATACGTTTTCTGATCGTTAGTAATCGGCTTGTAACACACTTGAGATGCTACTTTTCTCACTTTCAATTTATCCATGGAAACTAAGAATACTTTTTATTAATGTCTGCCTTCTCAGCGAACAAATATGTCGGCTCGCGTTAAGTTTTTTGTAATGAATGACTTCAACGCTAGAGTCAGTTGTGATTTACAATCTTGAAACAATATCATTGAAAGACAATATTTATAGCGTCAATACAAATTTAGTTTTGTTGCGAATTTAGTTTTTTAATAACAAATAAGCATTTTCAATAACCAAACCGTTATGAGATAGCCAAAATCAAGATCTCATCCCCTGAATGACTTCATCATTTTAAGACAGAATTGGAGAATGCTGGTTGGACCACCAAACTGTTGACATGCGTCCGCATCGGTGTCAGTAAACCTGTCCATAACAATCGTACTACTCCTGACAGGACATTTGTTGTTGATAAATAGAACGACAGGGAGTTAACTGTCTTCTTTCATATTTTATACCTCGTTACACTGCTGTCAATCAGCATGAATAACGACAGTGAATCATGGTAAAATCTTAAAAATTGCTTCTATGAACCAGCCAAGGAAGCCCTGTGATATATTTGTTCGAAAAACCAGGATTACTTCGACAAGAATCACTCAGCGAAAATATCCCGACAACTGAATGATATGCTCAAATACCATGAAATGTAGAAGTCTGGTGAACTGTTTTTTTTTAAACAAAATGCATTTAAACAGTCAAAACATCTTGCAAAAATTAAACTTAAAAAAATGAAACAGAAGTTGAGGGAAATGGAAACTATCGACGAGCAGTCGCTTATAGATGCGACTACAAATAATTTTATATAAACCTTAGGGGTGTGTATAGATTTATTTAAAATGGTAGTTCTATTTTTTCTAATAGATGAGAAAGAAATCATCAGACACAAGACGGGAATGTTTTTAAAGTTTTAAACGGTAACTCAACTATCAGTAATGCAATAATTTCCAATTAAGTATTAGCCTCCATGTGGATAGACTCATTGGCTTTTACAATATTGGGGGGGGGATTTGGTTTGGTTTCTTTGATTAATGGCATATCAACCTTCGTAGGTTATTCAATGCTAAAGCAATTATTGTAGAACAGAAGTGATACTTCTTAACGTTATATATGGAGGAAGAAGTTAGTTAATGTTCATGTAAAAGTGAGGGTAATAGTATGAGTGGAGTTCGAACTCGCTCACTTTGAAACTACAGTCCAGCACTTTAACCATTACGCCGCCGGTATCCTCCCTTAGAAAAAGGTGCGGTTCACTAGAAATTTAAAATTTAACAAGAATCTATCTCTACAAACATTAGGGTTATAAGTGTGGTAATCACA
>OY757910.1:4902136-5052136 GCA_963585895.1 Sepioteuthis lessoniana | reverse complement strand
TTTGTATTGATTGTTTTACTTTTCAAATATAAGTTATTTACAGAATATAAATATTAAATAGTTTGAAAGACCCATAGAGAACGCCAAAATTGCTATTTTGATCTTTGGATTTAAACCAAATGAAGATTTTGCACAAGAATAATAGTGACAAAAACACCGAAGCCATTCAATCGTAGCTTCAATGTTTCTGTTTCTTTCTTACGGATTCATGTCTCAGCGTCTGTTTTTCTGCCGCCATCTATTTTTTGCCAAGACAATTTTGCTCTATTCAACTTTAATTTCACGGCAGTTTAAGTTTTGATTCATTCAAAGGAAAGTAAATTAGATTAGAAATGTAACCTTAGAGCAGTGAGTCAAAAATTAAATTCAACACGCCTAAAATGTGTTTTTTTTCTTTCATTTTGGTTCTTCGCTATTTGAAGACTCCTGTGCAAACCCGAATAGACGAGTTGAAATATTTTGACTCATATCAGGTTTATAAAAAAAACAGATTTGAACACGGGGCACATACTATCAGCATTAGGTTTGGACTGCAACTACAATCATCAAAATATGAAGACTATAAGAAGATAGATAGATAGATAGATATTTAATTATCTCAAAACTTCCTTTAAAATATGTTGTGATGACAACACAACATTATTTGAATATATATGGAAGAACAAGAAAAAACAACCAAACACCTCTAATAAAGACAGGAGTATATGAGACAGATCGAGAAACTGTAGATTATATTTGATAGAACAATTTAAAATTATAACTTTCCCCTCCCATAATTATCTACCAAATTAGATATCTGAATTGATCAGAAGATGTAGGCATATGAATAAATATTTGGGTATATTATAACCAGATTTTTTTGAATACTGGATTCTTTGTACATTATAGTTATATTATAGAATATTTTTATATATAAATAATAGAATTTTAATATGATAGGTGCTCATAACAGCGGCCACTGCCTCCAACTTTATCAGTGAAGAGGTGATGAGGTCATCGTTTGCCTGGTATGAATAGGAAGTTAATCCAACTTATAAAAATAATCACCTTCCGAGTCTGATGACTGAAGGAATATTAGAAGACTTGCAGGAGCGAGAAAAACTGTTTATGAAGGAAATAATTCTATTTGTTTTGATTGACCTTTGTAATTGAGATGTTAATGTTTTACGTAAGACTGGTTCTATCTTTGATATTGATCTCTCAATCAAGATGAATTGACAAGTGTGTTGTTTTTACATTTAACAATTTACATGTAAGCATTTAAAAGCAATATATGTATCATATATATATATATATATATATATATATATATGTATATATAATACATTTATATTCGAACTGAAACTGGAGAAATCTGACTGTTTCAACCGAGAATGATTCATAATCACGAATCAAATAAATTCGGAAGGACACCTTATCCAAATGAACGATAATAAATTTTATAAACGTCTCTTCTATGGAGAGTTCACTAATGGAAACGTACTCAACATAAACCCAGAAAAAGATTTGAGGATTGTCTTGGGAAACAAATGTCAAAGAATGGGACGAAAAACCATTTGATAGAAATAATTGGTGCCGAATTATTAAAAGTTTTACTAAGTTTTGAAAAGAGGAGGATACAACACGCAGAACTGAAGCTTTTCGTAAGGGTAATTCATTGGTGAAGCTGCCACGTGGTTTTGAGAATTGGGAATGAGAATTATCATCAAAGGCTGGATGTGTTAACCATGTGAAATCCCATCGTACCTCAAAACATCAATAAACTTATAGACTTTCGATTCCACCTCGCCCTCGTGGTAATGTGTGCGTGTTTGCGTAGAGGTAAAACGAAGCTGTGCGCAATGACATTATAAATCCATACAAATATTGTAATGAAAACTAATTCGTTATCATTAATATAGTATATATCTCTCTCTCTCTTTCTCTCTCTCTCTTTCTCTCTCTCTCTCTCTCTCTCCATCTCTCTCCCTCTCTCTCTCATTTCATCGTCTTCTTTTTCCTCTTTCCTAACCCCAGAGTGTTTTACTTTCTCCTCATCATCATTTGACCTCTCCATCCCTTGGTCATTATTGATGCATATATGTCAAATAACTGACCCTCATTTCACTTTATATACATTTCATTTATCCAGCAATCAGATTGCAACCAGCTTGTACATAACACACTTACAAAAATAGAAAATCTACTAATATATACAAAATAATATAACTTTATATACTGTATTCCTCATTTGTATTTAAACAAACAGCTAAGTTCCTTCTAATCGCATTGTTTTTAAACTTAAATACAAAAAAATTACGCAAACAGACATGTTATTGCTAACAAAATATGTACAATCGTGTATAATGATTATGATATTACTAACAATCTCTCTTTCTCTCCCCACATCTATCAGCACACACACACACACACACACACACACACACACACACACACACTGACCCAGTCGGCTAGGTCAGAAGAATACTCTGATTGCATCTCTGCAGAGGGGTAAGACTCCCTCAACGAGTGTCCAAATATGATACTAAACCATTTGAGGATGAGGTTCCAGTAATGCTGGAGCTTTGAGGAATGCAGAGTACCCCTTCATTACCATCGCCCCAAGGTCCACTCTGGTCCGGAGTAGTAGCACCTGAGACGGTCCTATCTATGGGTCAAATTGAACTTAACTATGTATTTATGCTAAAGTGAATTGTTTGAAATAGAAGTGTTTATGTATAAAAATGGACTTGGTATTTAATAATCAACAATGTTTGATATGCCATAAAATCAAACCAAGCCAAACACACACACACACACACACACACACACACACACACACACACACACACATATATATATATATATATATATTGTCATCTACAGACAGACTGTTTAGTTGTATCACAACTCTTCTGTGTGACTAGACACGGAGGACACTTCAAGGTGGGATCGAACTCACCCAAATTTACGTTAGATTTAGTATCTTACCGCTCAGCCCACAGGCGACCAGCGTCGGCTCGGGAATAATAAGGCATTATGTATTAGCTTTCGCTTGTTTGCATTTTTGCGTTACCGGATTCCAGAGTGCTTAATTCGTTAGAAGAGTTTTGTATTACACGAGTGACAGCCGTTAATTCCTTCACCAGATTAATATAATATAATATGGTGAGAAAAAGGCTTAAAAACCAAGATTTGCTGATAATATCGATGTATTTTGAGTGCTACGTTTTCCTCTACATAGTATAATATATATGATATAACCATATAATATATAATATATATATGCAAATACACACACACACATATATATATATATGAATCTTACAACGGAGTAATCAGAAATCTTGCTCTTAGTTAAAAAAAAATTATTACTTAAGCAAACATGAAAAAGAAATAAAGAAAAGAATTAATTAATGAGATAAAGGAAGTATAAAGGTTCGTTGGTTTATTTGTAGGTGCTTTATGGCTTATCAAATACTGTGCATGAAATCCTTTTTATAAGTATATATATATATATATATATATATATATTCTCTTTATCAATTTTTATAACTATTCTAAAATTTTGATGGCAGTAAAAAACCTAGATGATACAAATTTAGAAAAAAAAATTATTATACAAACTGATATCCCGGAAAAAAATCCATAAAAAATGAAAAGACTGAAAAGATATGTTATACTTGAAAATAATCAACCAATAACGTTTGCCTAGGCAAAAGAAAAAAACGGCAACAAAGTTATTCCTTATATTTCGTTCTTGCTTACATTTCTGTACATTATAGACGAAACAAGCCTTATTAAATCGTCCTAATGATCCGATTAGGTGAAACCTAAGTAGATTCTTTATGACTATATATATATATATATATAATAGTTTGTAGATAATTTTATTTTTGAAAAGAGTTGTGGTATCTCATTTGTTTACACACGGATGGTTAAAAGTATTCCTATCTAATTCTAATAATTCTATTTGTTATAGATCCTTTGTTTGCAGTTTCCATAAATCTCCAGGACTGGACGTCACCATCAGATGCAGTCTAGTGTCTTACCCAGGATTTATTTTGGGTGGGGGAGATCGTATTTCTCAACAGAAGTACAGTCGTAATGTTCGACACCCCCAACCGTTGGGGTAAGGAAGTAGGAAGAAGAGAAATTGGAAAGAAAGAGAAATTGAAAAAAAATTAAAGAATATGAAGCGGAACGAAAAAGAAAAAAGACTGAAGCATAGAATTTAAGAAAAAAGAAAAAAAAAAGAATAAAAGAGAAAGAATGAGAGAATGGTGATTTATTCGTAAATAGCTCCGTTATATAAGATGAGAACTCCAGGAAATATATATATACATATATATATATACTGGACCAAATAATACTTATATATATATATATATATATATATATATATATATATATATACAGGGTGAAACGATACAATTGTCGTCCTAAAGAAAACAACACTACAGCTATATTTTAAAACTTTTATTGAAAAAATCAATTCAGGTAACTTGATTATGTAGTAGAGCTGACATCTATTCAATGTAGCCCCCTTCAGCCTCAATCACCGCCTCGATACAGATCCGGAACTGGGAGCATGCCTTTTCCACAAGCGCCGGCGGGAGCTCGGCGAATACTCGGCAGATGGCGGCGATCAGGCTGGATTTGGTGTTGTGGCAGGTCATGTTGGTGATGTTCTGGATGTATGACCAAACGAAGTAGTCCAGTGGGTTCAGATCGTGGGAGCAGGAGGCCAGTGAGAGCAGGGTAAATAGTCCTAGCACTCCTTCTGAAACCAAGCCTGGGTCTCTTTGGACTTGTGGGCCGGCGCCGAGTCCTGCCGCCACACCCCGGGTCTGCCACCGGCCACCTGATTCCACCAGGGGATCAACACCCTCTTCAGCACATCTAGGTACACTTTGGTGTTGACTTTCAAGCCGACTTCGAAGATATGAGGTGGCATGATGTGGCCCTCAGTTGAAACCACATCATAGACCATAACCGTAGGTGGAAATTTTTTCATCACCCTGGGCACGTTGAACCGTCTGGATTTGCATTTTGAGGGTGCTGGCAATGGTCCTGTTGTCATAATTTGGATCGGTAGAGAGCATGAGTTGTACAGCGGCGCATCTCCGATTTCGCTCGTAGAACATTGTGTCAATTTCAGACATTATAGAAGGCTTCTATCGCTCTTGGGATTTGTACACAACTGGCCAACTAGTAGATGGTCTGCAACAAAAAAAGGATACCGGTTTTCATTAAACGAAAATGGAATCATGTCGTCTTTTCTAGGGCGACAATTCTATCGTTCCACCCTGTATATATATATATATATATATATATATAGTGTAATCGGATGGAAACTCAAACTTGGTTAAGTCGTCAATATAAATTTATTGATGCAACTTCGAGAAAAGCATGTAAAAATCATCTGACGAGACGGAGAGTATAGTAATATTCTCGGCCGAAATAAATGTATAATGACGACTTAATTAAGTTTGAGTTTCCATCCGATTACACTATATACACTCTGAATGTGAATTTTGCTATATCCCAGCGAATGAATAAGGGATTAACAATACCCATACACTGAGCACTCACATAGATTTATATGGTATTCCTCATATATTCTCTAAAAAGTAATCAACACCCACTTTCTTTGAATGCTGACTGGATATTATATATATATATATATATATATATATATTCGACCCTTGAATAAATTCTCACTGTTTTCCAACAGATAGCATTCCTAGAACTGCGTGTGTGTCGTTTTAAATGATAATGCATCTCTAAGGAAGTACTATAAGCAAGCTTGAAATTCAGTGAATGTCATTTCACGGAAGTGTAAACGAATTTATTTTTCATAGCGTTAGGGATTTTGTACAAAAGAAAGTGTATTTGCGGCCAATTTTACTGCCCTATTTTATCCAAAAGAAATCTGCGGCGGAAACACACAGAACTCTTGTTGAGACTTGCGACGACCATGCCCTGTCGGAAATAAGATGCAAAGTATGATTTAGAAGCTTTAGAAATAATGATTTTCATGTTGACGGTAAATAATAGTCTGGCGCAACGAAAAAGTTTGAGGACAAAGAATTGAAGGTACGACTTCATGGCGACTTCATGTCAGGCGTAAGCTGAACTTGTAGAATCATTCGGAATTAATTATAGAAGCGATTTGAAAGCATTAGGAATGATTTAAAAGTAAGGAAATGTGCTGCAGTTCGAGTTGAAGTCGAGAGACGTCACACCAGGTATTGTCACGTGTCAACAGCTACTTCAACGGCAGAAAAGGAAAGGTATTTTTGCGATGAAAAGTGGATACATGACGATAGCCCTTAGCGTAGAATATTTTCGGGGTAATACCGGCCATACATCAACATCAGCAGCAAAGCCAAATATCCATGGTTCGAAGATTCTGATTTGCATTTGATGAGATCAGCTGGGTAAAATTTATTAGGAGCCGCTTAAACTGACCAAAACCATTACGAAAGATCGATATCGATGACAATTGATTCGTTTAAGTCGAGCATTAATGAAAAAAAAAGGCCGTTGTACGAGCAGAGATACGACAAAGTGATTTTGCGACATGACAATGCTAGGCCATATGTTGCAAAATTGGAGAAAACCTACATGGAGACGCTTAAATGGTAAGTCCTATCCCCCCCCCACCGCCGTATTCACCAGACATTGTCCAACCCGATTATCACTTGTTCTAATCGAGAATCCCTTTCAGTCTTAAGAAGATACCAAAAAAATGGGGCGACTCGTGGTTATCCTCAAAAGACGAGTCGTTTTTCCAACGTAGAATTCAAATACTGCTAGAAAGATAGGAAAAAGTAGTGGCTAAAGATGAACATTACTTTCTAATTTTTTGAAGATAAAACATTACTTTTCATGAAGAATCAGCGAGAACTTATTCATAGTCTTTATATATATATATATACTATTTTAAAGGTGTTTATGTAGTTATTTAAACTCAAAAACTTCATACACATTTTCCCTCAAGCGAATTTCTATTTCTAAAGTAAAATTAGAAAACATAACATAACTAAATTTCTCTCTCTCTCTCTCTCAAACACACAAACACACACACACACACACTCTCTCTCTATCTATCTATCTATCTATCTCTATCTCTCTCTCTCTATCTCCATCTCTCTATATATCTATCTATCTCTATCTCACTCTCTCTCTCTCTCTCTCTATCTCTCTCTCTCTCTCTCTTACAATTTCTATTTAATATTCTGCAATAAAACTTGAGGTTATCTCACCGAAATTCAACCTGTCATTATTCATTTTTACGAATATCTTCGCTGTCGAGATTAATATAAATCACAGCCGACATTTTGAAAATGTTTAATTAAACTTTTCAACGCCGCAGAGAATTTTTTAACAGTCTTAATTTCTTTATAAAAATGTTGTTTCAGTGCTATTAGGTCCGTCACATTATTCTTATCTTTGATAGCATCATCATTTTTGTTTCTTTATTATTCATGACATGCTAACCTTGAATCGGTTATCGTCTACTTTTTGCGTTGATCGTTTTTATCATAGACAATTGCATTTTAGTTAATCCCGTGAAACATCACCATTTAAAATACTTTTTCTAAGACGAACAAATCGTTCCTTTGCTAAACACTATGTTTCTCATGAAAATATCTGATTAATATGCTGATGTAATCGACTACTCCATTATTAGTGTTTTATCATCTTTCTTATTTTCATTGCATCGCTGTTGATTTGTTGACCTTTTTACTCAGCCCAGCAGAATCTGGCACAAAATTTTTGGGACACAATTTGTGAAGGAACTACCTACCAAAACCATTCTGTCTGTAAACTTTCCAACAATATTATTTGCGTAGGGATTATAATTAATTAATATTTGCTAAATCTTTGTAGAGACCAAACACTAGATGTGAAACAAGTAGAGGCTACCGGAATGACAAGCTACTTTTAACACGTCTGTCAGCCCAAAAAATGAAGTGAAGTTCGATCTTCAGTAAAAAAAAAATGAGCCGATCAAAGATGGACTATGTGAACAACATTTAATAATAAAAACGCTGTTATTACTGCCGTGAAAAAGCGAGTCGCCTTCGCTAGAGTTGATTTTTATTGGGCCTGACTTTCAGGCTATTGTCTATAGCTGGGGAATATTAATAGCTAATTTGCCTATTTGAGGAAATAATATTTTTGAGCTGATATCTTGTTAAATTTAACGGTATTATTGCTTTTTTTCTGTAGATATTGGAGTTTCTGTAGAAAGAAGTGAGACATCACTTTCGGATTGTTCCACGTAGCTGTTGGCACGGCAGAGCTTAGTCTAAAAAACTAAACATAAGGTCGTGCGCCGTGGATACTTTAGGTTGTACCTCGAATCTAAATTTACTTTAGTTTAGTTTGATTTCTTTGTTTAATGGCATATGAACCATCGTGGGTTATTTAATGCCAAAGCCATCCTTGTAGTGCTACTATTCAACCCATTGCTGTGAGGAAAAATAAAAGGAGCTAATAGTTTTCCCAAGGGTATAAGTAAACTTAAGAGCGCGACTTGGGGATCGAACTCGCTAACTACGATGTCACTGTCCAAGACATGAGCCACTACACCATGGAGACTTCCTGATTAAATCTGGAACTATTTTTCTTCAAAATTAAACATATTTACCAACCCCTCCGCTTGGGCAGGATATGACACAAGGTCAATTTTTAAGCGGAGTTTAACAGGTTTGAATTCAGAGTTGTCCTTCTCCTAGACTAGTTGCCTCATCAAAGCTGAAGAACGCAGTCTGTCCTACAATTTACCCATAGCTGGAGGGAGACTAATTGGATCCATACCTTTCCCAAGGGTATTAGTCAAAGATTTCCTTCTCTATAATGGTTGCCTAAACGAGACTAAAGAAACCAGTCTCCCTACTATTTTACTCAAAGCTGAAGGGCAGAAATGGATTCATGCCTTTCCAAGGCTCACCCTGTGTTTGAAATCGAGTCATCCATTCAATTTCTCACGATCCTAATCGTTACGCTTCAGTTTACTAAACAAGATTACAAACACTAATTCTGCTGATGAGATCTGATCCTGGTGTGTTGGATATTTTCAAGCTTTTGAAGGAAATCATCGAAACATGGTCAAACTGTCACGCCATTAGAAAGTAAAAACAACGACATCAACTTATAAATATATTATTTTTTTTTTTTTTACTTTTGGGGAATCTTTAGCACAAACACACGCACACGCGTATACATACATGTATATACGAGGGGCATACGATAAGTTTCCAGACTTTTTTCGTATGGGCATTTAAAATTGTCGTAGACTCTTGAAAATTCGGTATGTTATTGCTATACATCTTATGAGATGACTGGCCATTCTTTATGATTTCAGGTTTAAATGAACAGCTACAGCAGGAATTGGAATACATCCTACTAAAGCCTGATTGTCACAGCTGGTGGATTTCAAAATTGCAATCTGGACGTGAGGACACTTTAGAAGAACGATATGCAATAAAATTCTGTTTTAAACATGGAAAAAATGCCACAGAAACGAAAGGAATGATTCAGACTGCTTTGCAACCATCTTGCATGAATCGAGCATCAGTTTTTGAGTAGCATAAGAGATTCAAGGAAGGCAGGGAGTCTGTGAGGGATGAGGAGAGGTGTGGGAGAAGTAAGGATGTCAATACACTAGTGTTTATTGGCCAAGCGGTTAGGGTTAGGGTTACTATGTTGAGGTTTTACTGGAGTTCAGGAAGAGATTCTGTCGGAAGAGACCAGCACTCTTCAAATCGGGTCAGTGGAATTTCCACCAGGACAATGAACCAGTCCACAACTCCATCCGTGTCACAGACTATTTGACCAAGATGGGCATCAAGTCAGTTCCTCAGCCTTCATATAGTCCAGACCTTGCTCCCTTTGACTTTTGGTTATTCCCTAAGCTCACAGACTTTCGTTATGAGATAATTGAGGAGATAAAAGAGGCTGTGACGAAGGTGATTGACACGGTCACACAAGAGGACTTCCATGGGGCCTTGCAGAAGTTGTTGGAACGGTACAACAAGGGCATTGCAGCCGGAGGAGATTACTTCGAAGGGGACTAGAGTTTCATGTGTGTACTATCAATAAAAGTGGCCATACGAAAATAGTCTGGAAACTTATCGTATGCACCTCGTATATATATATATAGAGAGAGCCAGACAAAGAGACATACAGACAGACAGAGACCAACAAACAGACAGGCAGAGAACATTAAATGTATTTCATCAGAATCCAGCGAAATAATACGAATTACTTACATTGTGTAAATCATAGAGTATATATATATATATATATATATATATATATATATATATATATATATATATATACTGTTTTAGTCTTTCCTCAATTGAGGAAAGACTCATTGGGTAGAGGTTAGTACAATTTTCTTTTTTAAAAATAACACTGGATTTTCTATGACTTGTAAAATCTGCTGGTGAATTTTTGTTATATTTTAATCTAAGAATCTTGATTTATTTCTAATCGGCTAAATTGTTTTACCAGGTGCTACTATCACGAGTCAACTTAAGAATTCTTTGAATTCACTGTCCCAAACTTAGAAATTTAGCATTCCACCTCCACTAAAAATAAAAAAATAAAATAAAAACATGGTAGGGCCTGTATCGGATGACAAGATGAAATATACCCCAAAATTTCTTTGAATATACGTCAGTCCTGGACTTTAACTAAGTTGAAACTTAAGGTAAAAGGATTTATTTTTATTTATATTTTCTATTTTTTTTATTTATTTTTATTTATTTATTTATTTTCTTTCTTTTTTTTTTCTTATTTATTATTTATTTTTTTTTCACGTACACATTGGGAAGCAGCATCGTGTACGTGAAGGTGTTCGAATTCGCAATGCCTAATATTTCCTGAACGTGTGAGTCTTGCGGCTTGACGCTCAGGATTGTCAGTTCGATCGGGGAACTTCTGCTGCTCATCTATAAGAGTGGCTTCTATAGATGAGAATAAAAACAGCCATCGAAAGATAACCATGACTCATACTGAAACCGCATTCACAAACCGCATCGCTCTTCGCGCGGGTAAAAAGGGGGCGCGTCCTGCTGAGGTTGGAGCCCTAGCCTCAGTGTTCGAAAAATCAGCTACAGAGCTCAAACAAACACTACTAAAATGCAAACAAACAATACAGATAGCGACATTTAACGTTAGAACCCTAAATAGAATAGGTCAACTACCTGAGCTAACTGCATCAGCCGTAGAACATAAGACAGACATAATCTGTATACAAGAACATCGATACACTCACACCGAAGATATCAAATATCACGAAACTGGCAACGGATGGATGCTGGTGACTGTATCGGCATGGAAAAACTCTGTCAATGCATCGGTAGGAGGGGTGGGAATGCTTATAGGACCAAGAGCGCTAAAAACACTTAATAGCATTGAGAGAATACAACCTAAGATGATGGCCGCAACGTTTAATGGCAACCCCAAAGCAACGATCATCTCCTGCTACAGCCCTACCAATGTTAGCGAAGAAACCGAACTAGTCACCTTCTACGAGGAGCTATCCTCCCTAGTACGTAGCATTCCGAAACACAACCTGCTAGTCATTGGCGGAGATATGAATGCACAAATCGGGAAAAACAGAAACAACAAATACAGCCTACACAACACGTCAAACAGGAATGGACAACATCTAATTGATTTCATGATAGAAAATAGATTAACATGCCTCAATACAAACTTTCAAAAAAGGGAGGGAAAATTATGGACCCACACATACGCGAACAAGAGTAAAGCACAGATAGACTACCTTTTTATAAACAGAAAATGGAAAAATAGTGCGATGAATTGCGAGGCATACTCCACTTTCGAGGGTGTGTCCTCCGATCATCGAATAGTCACGGCCAAAATACGTCTAAGCCTACGAAAAAACGCCACACGAACAGAGACAACTAGGCGCTATGACTGGGCCCTACTTAACAACAGAGACAGTAGAGACAAATATGCATTAGAATTAAGAAACAGATTCGAAACACTACAAGAGAAGACAGAAAAAAGTTACCCCAAATGACGAATATGAAAACTTTGTTGAAGCACACCTAGAGGCGGCATCAAAACCTAGAACTAAATATAGAGTCCCTTGGGAAACGTCAGAGGTTAGAGAAAAACGTGCACTCGTGAAAACTGCCTCCAAAAGCTATCGGAAGAACCCAACAAACACAAATGCCCGAAAACTAGAAAAAGCACAATATCAATTAGCAGGAATATATCTAAAAGAAAGGGCAGAATACATACAAAATCAGATAGATAAGATTAGAGACTCGGTGGAAGATAGACAATCCAGGATAGCCTGGCAAACAATAAACGAAGTAAGTAGAAGGAAGAGCACAGCCAAAGCAAAATTGAAAGCTGCAAGCCAACAAGAAAGAGTAAAACTGTGGGAACAGCATTTCAAAAATCTACTAGGAAGCCCACCGAAAATAACGGATGAACCGATCACCAGAATTATCAGTAAGCAATTAGACATTAAACTAGGGCCTTTCACCAAAGAAGAACTCGACTCGGTTCTTAAAAAAATTTAAAATAGGAAAGCTGCAGGGCTAGACGAGATCCCCCCAGAAGTGTGGAAGACTAGACAATTCGACGATATACTGCTCCGGCAATGCAACGCTGTCTATAGTCAAAATAGGATAGAAAGATGGATGAAGGGATGCATCCTTCCTTTCCCTAAAAAAGGCGACCTCGGATTAGCCAAGAACTACTGAGGGATAACACTTACATCCATAGCAGCCAAAATCTACAATGCCCTACTACGAAACCGCATAGAACCCAAAATAGACAACATCCTTAGGAAAAACCAAAAGGGCTTCCGGAGAAATAGATCCACAACCTCACAAATATTGACCATCCGTAGAATCCTTGGAGGTGTCCGGGCAAAAAAACCTTCAGGTGACATTACTATTTGTCGACTTTACCAAGGCCTTCGATTCCATCCACAGAGGGAAAATGGAACTAATCCTACTAGCATACGGCCTACCTAAAGAAACCGTAGCAGCAATAATGATCCTCTACAAAAACACAAAGGTGAAAGTACGTTCACCAGATGGAGACACGGAATACTTCGACATTGTTGCAGGAGTACTACAAGGAGACACGCTAGCCCCATACCTCTTTATCATCTGTCTAGACTACGTGCTTAGAGCTTCGATCGACAAAATCAGAGAAAATGGCTTCGAGCTGATTAAGAGAAGAAGCAAAAGGTACCCCGCAAAAACGATCACAGACGCCGACTACGCTGATGACTTAGCGTTACTGGCGAATACGCCTAATCAAGCAGAGACACTACTGCATAGTCTGGAACGAGCTGCAGCAGGGATTGGCCTCCATGTCAATGCGCACAAAACTGAATATATGTGTTACAACCAAACGGGCAACATTACCACTCTAGACGGAGCCTCTCTGAGGCTAGTGGACACATTCACCTACCTAGTAAGTAGCGTCTCATCAACCGAAACGACATCGAAAAACGGCTGACCAAAGTATGGACGGCTATAGATAGGCTCTCAATAATATGGAAATCAGACCTGACAGATGAAATGAAGCGCAGTTTCTTCCAGGCAGCGGTTGTGTCGATACTGCTATATGGATGCACTACATGGACGCCAACCAAACGGCTGGAGAAGAAACTTGACGATAACTACACAAGAATGTTGAGAGCAATATTGAACAAGTCCTGGCGACAACACCCCACGAGACGCCAACTGTACGGCCACCTGCCTCCCATCACGAAAACTATACAGGTTAGACGAGCCAAACACGCCGGACACTGCTGGAGAAGCAAAGACGAGCTCGTAAGTGACGTACTACTATGGACCCCCACATATGGCCAAGCAAAAGCAGGACGACCAGCCCGAACTTACATTCAGCAGCTATGTGAGGACACAGGATGTAACCCAGAAGACCTGCCGGAGGCGATGAACGATAGGGAAAAGTGGCGAGAGATGGTCAAGGATATCTGTGCTGGCGGCACGACATGATGATGATGATATATATGCTCATTTCTACGCTAACGCTTCTGGTTACAAGAGTTCGAATTTTAATCATCACCATTTTTCTCTTTTTATGACATGCGCATTATTGCTGTACAATTTTACTATTCGAAACAAATTTATTTTTTTAGTTTCTTTATGTTAAGGAATATAGTCGTACTTATTCACCTTGATCGTTTTTTTTAAATATTTTTAAAATCAAGAAGCGTATATTAAATTCTTTTTACTGCAACTGGCTGTGAGTTTTGTTATTCAATCTTAAACTAAATAAATAGATATGATTTCGTGACAGATATTATCTGTCCCTCTCTCTCTCTTTCTCTCTCTCTCTCTCTCTCTCTCTCTATATATATATATATATATATATATATATATACAGAAACACCCTCACACACACACACACACACACACACACACACACACACATATATATATATATATAAAGAGGAACAAAGTGAAAAGATACATCGGAATAATTCTTTTTTGCTGTTAATTCTTTTATGTTCTGACCTAGTTTCGACCTTCGACCATCGCCAGGAGAAAAAAGTTTTGTTAAAAAACGGTTTTTCTTCGAAAGATATTTAAAATCATTTAAAAGTGTTTCTCTGCTATAAGAAAAAGCGTTGTAAAATGTTCTGGTAGCCTAATATATTCAGCTGGTCAATGGCAAATATTTTCTCATCCAAACGTCTTTAATTGATATATATATATATATATATATATATATATATATATTGATCTCTCTCTATATATATAGATAAATTGATCTATATATATATATATATATATATTCTTGTGATTAGGGAAACTGGTTAAGGATTTGTCATCACTCCCTTTATTGAACAGCCTTGAAATAAAACTATCGGATTCCTGAATATCCTGCTTTATGTCAGATTTGCTATTTAGATTTCCGAATTCCAATTAAGACTTTTTTTACTAACATTTATTAAAAGAAAAATTGCATTTATAATTTACAGGTCACTAAGCTTTACTTATTTTCTTATTTTTATATTAATTTAGTAGATATATTGTTTAGGGGACATAAAACATAAGACTGAATACATAAAAAAAAAACATATATTAAGCCTCTGATCACCTAACATGATGAGCCAAAAGATTTCTAAAGTAATATGTAAACAAAACCTGATCTGATCATTTAAAAGCTGTTTGTTATAATACATAAAAGTAGGTTTTTGTTCTTTCTTTTTTATTCTTTAGACAAAAATATGGGATTATTTCTTTCAAGAGAAAAAAATAAAATGAGGACATTTTTAAATCCTGTTCTAGATATAATTTTCGATGTTCCCGTTAGACAAAATACCCGTTTTTGTGGTAGTGGTGGGAGTAAAGCCTCTAGATTAACATGTGTTCCAAATATATTTCTGCCATGAGTCAATAAATTTTTTTGTATTTGCTTAAAAATATTCCAAATGAATATTACATATGTGGTCACGCTTACGGCGTATCTGCATTGTCTGTTCAACCTTAAGAAACATCTTTTTTTTAGTTGTTCATTCAGTTTTCTTTTTGGTTTTCTATTTTCATTATGTAAGTACGATTCAATAAAGCCTTCACACGTTTATTATATTGACCCAATGTTTCAATTTTTTCAGGTAATTTTGTAAGAGAAAGCAAATTTCATTCCCGATTTTAGCCCAGGCTTTTAAAATTAAAAATATCATGTTCAGTACCAATACACACACCTAAACTTCTCATTGTTTGTCTGCACTTTGGTATGCAACAATTCCTTTACCTTAAAGAAGATAGCAATTCCTAACTGTATAGAAACTGGATAATAATTTTGTCGAGTCCACGTTTATACTGAATGTCATTTCCTACTCCTCCGAATTCTCGATATAACATAAATAACTATATATTGGCAATTAGTATACTTCACACTTTTCTATATAGAATCGCCACCATCATCATTTTTCGCTGTTACAAGTGGAGAAACATAACGGGATTTTATATATATATATATATATATATATATATATATATATATATATATATGTGTGTGTGTGTGTGTGTGTGTGTGACACGAAGTGAGGTTAAATACTTAATTAATATGTAAAATTTAAAATTTATGAAATATATATATATATATATATATATCAAAAAGATCCTTAGAATTAGTATCTTTTTGTTCAAGGCTTAAATTAACCTAAAAAGCTGGTTGATTGTTCCGAAAGATCAGTTAAGTGCGAGACAATTGTTTTTTATTTTAAAGGTCAGCGAATTTATTTAATTTTTCAGTTATCATCTTACTCCATTGATTATAATGATGAAACGGGTCATTTTATAAAACATTTTTCCTTGTCCTAATCTTAAAGGTCAATGTCAAAACGGAGATTTAATTTTTCTCCACCCTAAATAAAGGTGAGCTGGGCATGGTTCATCCAGTCTGGTGAGGCTGAGAATTTTTGGTTCAGCCCTATTGCTCTAAACCTGTTCCCATTGGTCAAAGCATCTAAAAAGGGTTTTCCCGATACCTGTAAGATATAATCCTGAACTAGGATTGACTGACCAGTGGGAATATGACTCCTAATTGTCTCTTATTGGACAACCAACCAGAAACCTTTTTTAGTCCAGATATTTATCTATAAAAATAGAATGGTAAAACGAATCATCAGAGAGGATGAGAACAGAGACCAAGAAACTTAAGACTGCCAAAGAAGCATGTCTTCCATTCTAGACCCGAGGTACTCCGAATAACCTTTAGACTTCATAAAAATTCAAAGTCCCAGACTTTAGAGACATTAGTGTCATTCTTCCACTCTCGATATTCTTTCTTCTTTTTGCCAGGAAAACAAACATCGTTTGTTTGTTATTTATTGTCTCACAAACGTGTTTCAATAAAAACAATTTTTTGTTGCTTGTTAATAACGGGTTTTCTCTATTCTTTGAGTTGCTAGACAATCTTGCTACTTATATTACCAGACCGTCAGAAGAAGATCCGGCTGAATTGTATCAACCCCCTTCGTGGATCTTTCAAAGACAGCATGGGCACGGAAAGACTTGACAAAACAAACAGTCGGAAGCTAATGTGGTAGTTAAGAACACAACAGCCACAACAAGTACTGAGACTTGTAGTCACACCACATTGGGCTCCATGACTAGCATAGGGCCATATATATATATATATATATATATATATATATATATATATATATATATATATATATAACTTCTGTGTGATTTTATAGTTTTGTTTTTAAAAATGCTTTCTCTGTATGAAAAGCAGACTAATGCCTCGTAATCTAATCCTGAGCAATTGATTAATCAAAGATCTGAAATATTGAACGATTCTAGTCACAAAAATAAATGGCTTCTTAATTGTGAACTGTTTATTTGTGCTTTGTTCTCCCGCTATGTGAAGTCTACAGTGTTCGTGTTTGTTTATTAATATAAATCTGGGAGAGTTTCCCTGAATATCCTTTTAGGTGAAACCCTGATAGTTAGCTTCTGTTTCTTATTCTGTTATCTAACCCTGCTCTACATATGTATTGAGCACCTTTTGTATATTTTATACAATTGAAAACTTTCATTCAAATAAATATTATGGAAAAAACGTAAACATCGTATTCATATAAGAATTAAACTGTACGAAGTTGCATCAATACAAATGACAAGTATGAAAGAAGATTTAAACCTGTCACATCCTGTCAGAAGTTAAATGGAAGTGCTTGGTTTGGGAGTTGTTTTGAATAAAGAAAAACTAAAAAGAGGACATGGTCAAGACAAAACTAATGAAAGAAATAGATAAATTAATAAGCTGGTGAGTCCAGACAGACAGACAGACAGACAGAATAAATGACCAACCTCATCATTTGAAGTTCATTCAAAACGGTATGGAAAATTTTGAGGAAGGATTTTGAATAGTAAAAGGATATCTCTATTATAAAAGGTCTGAGAGGATTAAACTATCAAAGGAGGACAAACATAGTGAGTATTTGACCGAAATCAGAGTGTACCAACAGTCAGAATGGTTTGATCTCCAAAATCGAAGAATCAACATGGTATCTGAAGCAAATCAATGGCCCATCTCTGCAGAGGGGTAAGACCTCCCCAACGAGTATCCAGATATGACACTAAACAATGTTATGGTGAGGCTCCAGTAAAGTTAGAAAACACCTTTATTGCCATCGCACCCAGGTCTATTCTGCTCCGGAGTGGTAACGCCTGACAGGGTCCTATGGGTCAGATATAACTGTTCGAAACTGCATGCAAACAAATAACTTATGCTAAAGTGAATTGGTATAAATAGAATTGTTAGATCATTGAACTGTGCGTAAACAAATAACTGATGTTAATTGAACAATTGGTGATACATAGCAATACTTGGAACTATTTAACTTTGTTAACTTACGCTAAATTGAATTGTTAGAATTAAAACAGTTTCATCATTTAACTGTGTGTATTAAAGAAATGTGTTCACAAACTATATATTTAATATATATGTATAAAGAAGATTTGGCATTAAATAACCTACAATGGTTGATGTGCCATAAAACTCAACCCAACCAAATCATATATATCTATTATATATGTATAAAGAGGATTTGGCATTAAATAACCTACAAGGGTTGATATGCCATAAAACCCAGCCAAACCAAATCACATATATTTAATATATATGTATAAAGAGGATATGGCATTTAATAATTAACAAAGGTTGACATGCCATAAAACCTAACCAAACCAGAAGTAAGCCATGATAAAAAAAAAACTTGAAATTCGGTTTCTTTTTATCTTTCTTCCTCTTGCTTCAAAAGTCAATTGTATTTTGATTTGTTCTCGACGCTTCGAATTAACAGGACAACTGAAATATATTTCATCCACAAAGGTGTCAGAAACCTACAAACTTCTTCGAAAACAATGAATGAACAATTCCACCACCCTTTGCAGAAATGACAGGTGTAGAACTGAACTATGCTGTGTGTATCATACTTGGCATTCTTCAAATGACTCTCATCCAACATAACTGTTCGAAAAGTCTATCCATTACATACTCCTCTAACCACAAGGCAGTATACACAGTCAGTGCAGAAACAGTATGGGAAATACGATCAATAATTCGTATTGATATTAAATAGGCTGATCTTGTAATTTGTGGCACAGAGAACGAAATATTGGTCATTTTTGAGCTGCCACGGTACAATTACATATTTTACATATGAGATGGAAGGCGAACTTTTGTGAAATCCATGTAATATACAGATTTAACACCAACCGACATTCATTTCATATAAAGAAATTAAGGAGGGTAAATGGTTTCATACCATTCTCGAGGGCATTAGCTTGAAAGTGAACTTATTATCACGACTTCAGCTCGAACTCGCTTACTACGATATCATAGTCTAGAACGTTAACTACTACACCACAAGGATTTCCGATAAAGAAATTAATAAGTGTTGAATTCGATTTAATCAGTTCAATAAAAAAAACATCAAAATCAAAACTATAAAATTTCCTATACAAAGCTAAATTGAAAAATACTTCAAATCCATGCAGAAATTATCAGAAATGTTTGTCAAATCAGATAGATCGGACAATTTATACCAAATGACTAATCACCAATACAATAAATTGTTATAAAATAAAATAAAATTTTATTAAAAAAAAGCCTCACCTGTTAGCCTAATGGGTGGAATGTTTGCCAATGGTCTGGGAAACTGAGGTTCAATCCCAGGTCAAGTCATACCAAAAACTCAAAAAATGGTACTTGATGCCGCTTTGCTTAACACTCAGTATTACAAAGTAAGGATCAAGGATAAAGTAAAGCAATCCAGGAAATAAAGTAGCACCATCGCCTACACCTACGTGTAGAAACTATTGAGAGGGTAGCCTTCGGGTCCCTCTCGACTAAGGTTGCCAACGTTATTTGCCAACAGGCAGAAAAGTTGAAAAACTCCACAAAAGCAATGGAATCTCATAAAGAAGGCTTTATTAACAATGAATGGTGTAGACTGCTGAAAATGCAAAAACAGAAATTAGTAAAATAATTGAAAGAATCCTGTAAGATATTTAGGTCACGTTAAAAATTGCCTTGAACCAAAAACGCAGTAGGAGAGTCTGTATCCAATGGTTTAGGAGCATTGAAATATATGAGAAATTCTCCAAAATACGACATTAGAGAATTTTTCCCTTCTATTACAGAAAATACTGTAAATAAAGTATTTCTGCTGGCTAAGGAATATATCGTTATAAGAATCCTTTCTTTCTTCCCGTTGTTATTAAAACATCTCGGATGTAAAAACAATCTATATTTCCTTTACATTCGGTTAATGTTTTCATACGAAGTTTAGAATATTGTAGAATCTTATGGAATAATAGAACGAAATAAGTATGTTATTCATGCAGCATTTTAGCATCTTACACAAGTGAGCGACAAAAAGTTAATTTTCTAAATGTAAAATCGTCTTTATATAGACGCTAGATTTAACCATAAATCAGTTGACGACCAGGCGTTTAAGAGAATTGTTTCGGATCAACTCCCAACCAAATCATTCCCTTGCATCAAAGAGTCGGTAAGATATTTCTAATCGAGTTATTGTCTCAGTATTTTGAATAAAATATTTTTGGAAACCATGATGTCAGCAAAATTAATTGTTTGACGAAAATCCCGACGAAATATCTCACTTACATCAAAAATGGGGCATGTGTTATTTTAAAATTATTTCTTTTGATTCACTAACTGAATTGATGTAAAATAATTAGGAATTTAGTGGGTAGAGTGCTTGCCGATGGTCCGAGAGACCTGGGTTCAATCCCAGGTCAAGTCATACCAAAGACTTTAAAAATGGTACTTGATGCATCCTTGCTTAACTTATAAGGTACGTATCAAGGATAAAGTGGAGCAAACCAGGGAAAGGAGTAGCACCCTCCCCTACACCTCGGTGTAGTAGCTGTTGAAAAGGCAGCCTTCTGTTCGCCCTATACTACGGTCGCCAACAACAACAACAACTTTAGTGATAAATTGTTTTCGAGAAAAACTTTTAGTTTGAAGTTGCAGATTTTCGATTTGAAAAGGTCAAAGCGTATATGTGTCAAAAAAAAAGAAAGATCGACAAGTTTGATTTAGAATCAGCTGTAAGTGCATTATTGAAACTAACATTTAGATAGATATCAGCTGATATTTGTCGTTTGAATTTTTGAGAAGTAGCTTTATGATTTTTATTATTAAGGGTTTTCAGACTATTTTCTTCATCTTTATAGTTATTTCCACGACGTTTCGGTCGATATTTCCTTCGGCCTTCTTCAGGTGTTTGTCTCCAGCAGGACATATAGGATAACGATTATAGGTGTTGGTTCGCTAAGCTTCTAGGGAGACAATCATCTGGTGGTTGTAGGTTTAGTCCTAACTACAAGCGAGTAACAATACAGAAATACTTAACTCTTGTACTCGGTTATGGCTAACGGAATCAGAATAGGCGACCCCCGTGGATTCAATAAGGGACGTAGTTCGAAGTTCGGTGTAGGTTACCGAGTTAGACAAACACCTGAAGAAGGCTGAAGGACATATCGGCGAAAACGTTGTGAAAATAACAATAAAGATAGAGACAATAGTCCGATAACCCTTAATGATAAAATATCAGCTGAAATTTAGAAAAGAAGTGTCACTAAAAAGTTTCAGAGATTACGTGTAATTAAGGCATTAGTCAAGAGAAATATTTGAAGAACATATATAAGAATGAGATTAAAAGATGCAAGTAGTAGTTGAGAAGTTGGAATTAGAAGTTGGAGTCAGTTAGTCTTCAACTCCGTTTCAGACGACAGACGACAAAGAGACTCCGATGTGCTGGTGGAAGAGTCAGCCGACGACAAGGTCACACGCGCACAGGTGACGTACAGAACAATGAAGAAAGTAACAAAATGCCTGCACCGTATCGTCTTGCATAATAACTTTGTCTCAGTCTATATTTTCGTCTCGCACTCTTGACACTAGATGTCAAAAATATGAGTTTAGTTATTCTTGGTTTTTATCTCCCTCTTTTTGCGGCTACTATGAAAAAAGTAAACTTCCATATCATGAAAAACAGAGTCGTTTTTTTTTTATTTATGCTTTGTTACCACTTTCGATATGGCACCTGTAACGTTACATTGAAGTATTATTTGTACAATACTCAGTGAAGTCAGATCTCTAAAAATATATACACTATAATCTAGTCTTTCTAAAAACTTCCTAGACTAACATTCCTAAGAGAAATTAGATGTAGTTTTTTAGTTTGATATATTCTAAAAATGATAAAAATCTGTTTCCTTATGATAAAGATTTTATTATTGTCTCAATCTTTTCTTTTGTTTTCATTTTATTTTTGTCGCACATATGACAAGATGGATATTCCAGAAAAGAACCTTCGAATTCTACAGCATTACCTTAGAATTCTGTTATACCACAAGAAAGAGATATAAATTAAGAAGAAGACAAAGAGTAATTACGATGTGAATATAGACTAAGTTTTCGGTTGCAGGTTAGTTGCTAACTGTTGAATAATATCAATACTATTATAGAACGCAACTATCATGGCCTCTATGAGGATGATGCTCGATTTATTTTGTACAATAGCACACACAAAAATACACAAGAAAGAATTATGTATAGAATGAAGTTTTATCGTGTCTGACGGCGTATATATATATATATATATATATATATATATATATATATATAAAATAGGTAGGTCCACGAGGAGATTTGTATCTTTTTAATTTATTTATTTTGTTTTTATATACGTGAGTGCTTCCAGCTTGTTCCTTTCATCTGAGAACATATATGGCACAAGGCCTTGTTAATGGGGTACTCAGTGAGACTTGAACCCACTGGTGTTTGTAGCTTGAGTGATTTTCAGTTGGTTATGGGTTTATATAGAGGTTATCCTCTCTTTTTCTAAGAGTGTTTTTACCTTACTCAGCTTTACCCCTCTTTGATATTTGATATGTTTTTTGTCGCTTGGTGTGTGTGTGTGTGTGTGTGTTGGAGTGGTTTTGGATTTCACTAACAGTTATTTTTCCTCTGTGGGTGTGTGGGTGTGTCTTGGGGGGGTTGTGTGTACGAACTGTATTGTGGTCACAAGATTTATTACACGTACTCAATTGATAATTCGACGAATTATTAGATTCTGAGAGGTTATGGAGCTATTTCTTCGAAAACCGTTCTGATTTTTCCAAAGTATTTTCTCGATTTTGGGTATCTTTCAGTTGGGAAGCAGAGTATTATAAACCTCAGCAGCAATAGCAATTAGAGTTATGCCTTTGTAGTTTTTTGAGATTCCGTGTTCACCCTTTTTAAGGAAGAGACGGATGTAACTTCTCATTCATTTCTTTTTTTGTGCTTTTTTATAGACTGTGTTGGCAAGTCAGAGATGAACGTCCTCAAAATTCTTGTTTTCTAAACTTCAGTGGGTGGGAAATAGTCGAGGTTTGCAGCTTTTCTGTTTTTATTTATTTAACTGTTTATTTTCACTACTGCGTAATGTTTTTTTTTTTTTTCCACTTTTCGCGTCTTTCTTTTAAGCAGCTTTTAGTTTTGCTCTCACGTTGCTCTTCCTTCCACTCTCTGCATTTGCTGTCTGCCATGCTATTCGTGATTGTCTATCTTCTACCGAATTCCTGAATTTATTGATTTCACCTCGAACATATTACAGGTATCCAAATAACACTAAAACAAAGCTAGATTATATACTCATAAACAAAAAGCACTGTGTACGGTGAGGCCGACTTCTCTTTAGAAGGAGTATCTCCCGATCACAGATTCGCTGAGACAAAGATACGCCTGAATCTACGAGGAAATAAAAAACTGACAATCAAAATGACATGTTATAACTGGTCCTCAATAATAGTCATATAAGCAATAAAGATACGGTAACTATAAGAACCAAATGCGTTACTCTTCAGGAGGTTCAGAAAGGCAAACTCCGGATTAGGAATATGAAATTTCGTCACAATCCACGTGGAAGCAAGAGCCGATTTCATACGAAACAACTCAAGAGTCAAGCAGAGAGATCCATGTGAGTCACTAGTAGTTCGGTTAAAAGAGTTAACTTAAAAAATCATCATTACTCGATATAAGACACCAAACAAATGCCAACACGCTTAAACTTAAGACAGCCCAGAAAGAACTAACACGGAGCCTCTCTGAAACTGGTGGACAAATTCACCTACCTAGGAAGTAGCGTCTCATCAACCGAAAAAGACATCGACACACGACTGACGAAGGCATGGACAGCTATCGATAGGCTCTCGATCATATGGAAGTCGGACCTAACTGATAAAATGAAACGCAGTTTCTTCCAGGCAGCGGTTGTGTCGATACTGCTATATGGATGCACCACTTGGACGCTAACGAAGCGGCTGGAGAGGAAACTAGACGGAAATTACACAAGAATGTTGAGAGCAGTATTAAACAAGTCCTGGCGACAACACCCCACGAGACTCCAACTATACGGACACTTGCCCCCCATTACGAAAACTATACAAGTTAGACGAACCAGACACGCGGGACACTGCTGGAGAAGCAAGGACGAGCTCATAAGTGATGTACTCCTATGGACCCCCACATATGAATGTGCAAAAGTAGGACGACCAGCACGAACTTACATACAGCAACTATGTGAGGACACAGGATGTAACCCTGAAGACCTGCCGGAGGCGATGAATGATTGGGAGAAATGGCGAGAGAGGGTCAGGGATATCCGCGCTGGCGGCGCGACATGATGATGATGATGATGATTACATAAAATCATATTTTAAGCAAAGTCCCAATAACATAAAAGCTGAAGTCCTTGATTCCGGCCTTTAAGATACGTAGTATTCATAGAAAATAAATCAAACCCACCCTTCCGGGGTTCCAAACAGGCTTGAACTACTGAGTTTTTAAAATTCACAGGAACCACCAGGACTATCTCCATATTGACTTGAAGTGAAAGTCGATGCTCCAATATTACAACAAAATTTGGATCAGCCTCGACTTTGCAATGGTGACAGATTTGAAGTCAAGTGACTGATGCTACATATCATTGCAACCACTAGTTATACAAATTGTAAAAAAGAAGATGTTTTAATTTCGAGAATTCCCCTGACACCATCATTGATATCATTTCAGTTTAAGAAAAGGAAGTCTCCTATTCGACTTAGCTTTGCTATGTCTATTAATAAGTTACATGGTCAAACAGTGTCGTGTGTGAGATTGCATTTAGTAGAAGACTATTTTATCATGAACAATTCATTTAGGTTGATCCACAAATAGAAGTCCAAGTTATTTTTGTATTTGTGCACTTTCTGGAAAGAAAGTTGAATATTTTCAAGTACTAAGATAATGTACTGTTATTGTTTTTTCTTTCTTGTGATTGTTTTATATGAAATAAAAAGCACACAAAGTATAGAGCCATTTCTGTCTAACTCTTTCCTAATTCTTCGATTAGATTTTTGTAAGATTTCAACAATTCAAGAAGTGTAGTGCTTCTCTGACAATTTCTTGATCTCTACATTTAAAGTTGCCAATGAAGAATGACATCACATTCAAGGAACGATATCACATTCAAGGAACGATATCACATTCAAGGAATGACATCACATTCAAGGAACGATATCACATTCAAAAATTTGAAAGTCTCAGAAAAAATAAATAGAATTTTGTGATAGTGAAATTTCAACATAGCGATAAAATTGATAATGACATAAAATCTTTTGGTGTAATTTCATAAACAACACATTTTTGACATTAGCAAAAAAACATACTATTTTATTTGAAAGTCCATGATAAAATAACCGTGGTTTCATTTTGAATATGGCGACGCTGAATGAACTTATTATTTAATTATAAAATCGATGAAAAATGACAGTGCTTCCATTAAATATTGTGATTGTGAAATTTCAAATTTTTGATGGACTTCAAGTATCAGGAAATACATTTGAAGAAATTTCAACTCATAGTTGCATCTTGTAAAGCAGAAAGGACTTAGTATTTAACAGTAAAATCTCTGGAAAAATCATAGTATTTCCATTAAATTGAAATTACAAAATTGTAATAAAACTGATTATGAAATTTCAATATTGTGAAATAACTGATTGTATTATGAAATCTTTTGTAATAGTTTCATAAACTAAACATTTTTTGAATCAGAATTGAAAAATTGAGTTATTATTTGATTTGATAATCCATGTTGAATACCATTGATTCTATTTTGAAAGCGGTAATGCAGAAAGGACTTAGTATTTAACTGTAAAATCCCATTAAATTAAAATATACCTAAAATATATATTTCAACATTGTGATGAAACTCAAATTTACATGAAATACTATTTTCGGCAAATTCTTTGTTGCAATTTTTGAGGCTGAAAAAACATAGCATTTTATTTTAAACTTTCTTTTAACACTACAGGGCTTCCATTAAATTGAGATATTGTGATTATGAAATTTTAACATTTTGATGAATTATAAAAGGACATCAAATACACTTGTGGCAATCTTACAATTATAAAATGCCATTGCAGAATGGAATTATTGTTTAATTGTAAATCCCTGTTAAAAATAAGTCTTACTATTATTATGTAATTGTAAAATTTCAACTCAAATTGACCTGAAATACGTTTTTAGGCAGTTTCTTGTGTTAATACAGGATTCTGATTTGCAATGCAGAAAGGATACGATTTTATTTTAAAATTTTCTTTAAAATAAGTGTTTCCATTAAATTGAATTATTGTCATAATGAAATTTGAGACTTTTGATGAATCTTACCATAAGTTTCGGGCAATCTTAAATTTTCAACTTGGCGATACAGAATGGATTTATTATTTAATTTTTAAAATTCCTGTTAAAATAAAAGTTCGAAATGAAACCCGATGGTATGAAAAAAAGATAGTTTAGGATATGATATCGACGTGTTTGGTCAGATTAACACCTCAGAAAGAATGAATACTGTTGGATGGCGAAAATCTGCCTAATAATAATTTAAAAAAACTCAATCTACAAAAGAATTCAACATAAATGTCAATCATCAGCAATTGCAGAATTTTAGAGAGATAAAATATGCCATCTTATTATGCGATGCAAAAATATCAGAGCAGCCGTCATTTAATATTGAAAAAGAATAAAGAAAACTTCGTACCGTTTAAAAATCTCAACGAGAGATTTAAAAAAAAAGGTGGAGAAATAAGAAAAAGAAACTTAAATAGTAGGCGAAAGCAGAAACTAATGAATTACAGTTTGCTGTGAGAGAATATAAAAGGAAAGATAATAGAAAGCACGCAATTATTGTTCTTGATGCGGTATTGTCACGTTCGATTTTGACAGATGCGTTTGAAGTGAAGGAATAAAGGAAATAATGAAAGAATAGAGAGGGGGAGAGTGGGAGGGGGAGATAGTGAGGTTAAAACGAGTACAAAAATGGCATATTTCTTCTTTGGGTTTATGCAGCCTAACAACTTTTTTGTTGTTAAATTATTATTGACTGTATTTTTACCAGAAAATATTATTCAAGAGGACATAAAAAAGGAATATCGTTTCGAAGATAGACAAAAAATGTACTTATTCACGAATAAAATTCCATTTCAAGACTATATATTTGGTAAACAGGACCGGCTAGAATTATGAAAGGAAAAATTAAACGAATAACCCAAAAGAAAAATTTAACCAACACTTACTTTATATCTATGTGATAAATATGCGATATTTAACTCCATCTTAATTAAAGTTTTGATTATTAAACTGTTTATTGAAAATAAATGAAATGAAAATCAAATTGGCTATCTTCACGCAAAACTTTTAAAATATTCATTGCAAATGTTCTGGAATTATGAAATAAATGTCCGGTCACATTTTTGACATGATCACTTCGAGAGTAACCTTTTAATAGTTACTGCAAAATAACCATTATTTTTACGATTTAATATTGTCTTGTTTTTTTTTTTTTTCTTTCTTTGCTGATTATTTAATATCGAAGTGTATTTATTTTGTATTGATTTCACCCTCTTAAAATGAGTTGAGATCAGATACTGCAAGCTGTCTGAATTGAAAAAGATCTCTTCAGCAATGGATAAGGCAAGAATATTTGTTCTGTCTATGGTAACTAATCTTTAAGTATTCGGATGATTTGGTCAGTTTCGAACTGGAGATTTCTCTCTTTGAAATATTCACCTAGTCTAGACGTAAAAGTAAAATCTAAACAAACTGCGGAAAAATTAACAGAGCAGTTCAATACAAGTCACAGTTCAATCATAAAACATCTTAATTATGGTGGTGTAATGGTTATCGTCGATTGAAATGGACACGGCGACATAGGTTCAAATCCTGGACGAGACTGATTGCATTTCACATAGCACTAATACCCTTGGGAAAGGTATGAATCCAATTATTCTCCTTCCAGCTATAGGTAAATAGTAGGACAGACTAGGTTCTTCACCTTTGTTGAGGCAACTAGTCTCGGAGAAGGAAAACTCTGAATTCAAACCTGTTAGACTCCGCTAAAAAAAATTGACCTTGTATCATATCCTGCTCGGGCGGAGGGGTTGGGTAAATATGATAAAACATCTTCAAAAATTTTTAAATTGTTTTGTTGATCTCTCATCATCTCATCTTTAAAGAAAACAAGATTTGCCAGCAAACATTTCTTGTGTAGAATCATCCAAATCGATGAGAAGTGGCTTCTTCTTGAATTTTTTGGCGGGAAACTTTATTAATTTTGAAAATGTTAAAACTGATGTTGAGTGGGTATTTTTTTGCATCGAATCCAGGTAAATATTTTCGCCCACGGGATACACATATACTAAATGGGTGGTAGTATGTTATTAATAAAGAAAGGAAATATTATCTTAATTAAATTATATCAATTAAGACCTAAGAAGGATTAGTTTCTTTTCTATCTCTGAATGCGATAGAACTTTCTTTTCAACATATTTTTCAGTCATTTTGAAATTATGTGATGCAAACTGTTCGCAATTATAGTCCATCTTATTTGACTCCTTTTAGAGTTTTTCCCACCAGTGTAAGCTGATGGTTTCTCACTGGAATTTGAATGACAGCAAGTCTTCTCAAGTCACCAGGACTCTTCTCAGTATTCGGACCGCCTTCATGTTATATAGCCTTTTAGTTCTGTAGCAAGGGCTAGGTATTTATCTCTCTTTCCAATTTCTTTTAATTCTACTTTTTGGTCTGCCGAGACGGTAAATTCCACTATTCGGCAAGTTTTCTTTTTTGCTGACTATCACGAGATCTGGTCGTTATGATGAGATTATGTGATCTTTTTCCATCTCAAAATTCCAGAGAACTTTGTGTGCCTTATTCTCCTCGACAAATTCTGGGTTGTGAAAATACCACTTGTTCGCATGGTCAAATTTAAACGTTTTGCACAATTCCCAGTAGATCACCTTCCCCACCCAGTCGTATCTAGTCTTATATTCCCTTTGTGCTAATTTACTTGTATGATTGATCATTTTGTCTCTATTACCGCATAACCTACATTTGCTATTTTGTAACATCTTACCTACTTTTGTTTTAACATAGCTTGTCTTTTTGGTGGTGTTTTGTGCTACTATTAGAAAAGATTAATTTCTCTCTTAAGGCTTCCCATTCTTTGTCCTGTCCAAGTCTTCTCGTGTGAAATTTAGCTTATGTGTCGCTTGAAATATCCATACAGTTGTTTTTCTTCCTATTTTTGTTTTCTGTTTATTCTTGTTCTGCTGATCCGTGTATTGTTTGTGTTGTTTCTGGTCGCTGTAATCAGTCTTCCGCCGTGCTTTTTTATGTAGTCTTCGAGTCGTCATGACAATGTATTGATGCATTCCTCCTCTTCTTCCTTCTCTTCTCGACACATGTAGCCTGACAAAATCATCTCTTGGATGTATGGGCTTATGCATCATTAGTAGTTTTCTTGTTCTCTGGTCCATTCATTGAAGTTCTTCCCTTGTCGCTTTCAAGAATAGTCCCGAGTATCTTACAAGGGGATACAGCCCAGGAGTTTATCCCTTTAATGAGGTTTCTGCTATATAGTTTGGTTTCGAGTAGTTTTCTCACCCTGAGATGTTCTTTTTAATTTTTTTCATTCATCTCCACTTATTTGATGGTGTCCATTTCTATTATTCCTAATTACTTGTAAGTTTCCTTTTCTCCGAGCGTTCTGTTTTTTTCTTCATTTCATAGATATATTCCTTCCGTCATTTGTTGTTTTTCGTTTCTCATTTTACATTTTTCTTAGTCAAATTGAACCCCAAAATATCCTGATTGTATATTCTCACTGCCTATACTAGGATTTCCAATTATTTTTTAGCAAAACAGTTTGATGTCATCCATGTACATTAGATGAGTGATCTTTTCTGGCGATTTTGTGAGTTTGTAGCCGCCTATTCATTTCCTAAATGTGTGATTGAGTGGTATCATCGTTATTACAAATATTAATGGGGATTGCGCATCTCCTGGGAATATATCACTCTAGATTATCACTTCAATAAATCTTTTTCCTCCTGCTGTCAATTCCATTCGCCAGTTTTTCATGGTTTCCTTAATTAACTTTATAACTTACTCGGCTACGTTATACATTTTGAGACTGTCTATTATTCAGCTTAGCGAGACCATATTGTATTCCTTTTTATAGTATATCCTCGCCATAGCTATATTTTTGTCTCGTTTTGCTCTCCTTGTTGAACAATTATCTTACTCATTTGAGAGTTTTTCACACCAGTGTTAACTTATGCTTGTCCTCTGGAGTCTTGAGTGACAGCTAGTATCCTCAGATCTCCAGGACTCGTCTTGATAATATACTTGATAATGCTGTAGTTTGAATGGTCTCCACTCGTCGTATTATTTTAAAGTTTTCCTGTCGTTGTACCACTCCTTTAGTGACTGTATCGAGCATGCCAATTACAATTTGTTGTTAACCGTCATTTTCATGTTCCATGGTTTTTCAGTCCTCTAGCAAGGTCTTTTCGCTTTCATTTAGTTTTACTCGGAGATCAGCAAGAACGGCTAAGTTAACTATTCGACAGGTTCCCCTTTTTTTCTTTTTTTTGTTGACTATCTGTAGGTCTGATTGTATGGCCGAGATTAAAGGATCTGTTTGTATTTCATAGAAATTTGTGTTTCAATTTCTAGAATTGATTCTGGGTTATGCATGTACCATTTGTTAGTATGGTGAAATTTAAACTTTTTGCACAATTCTCAGTGAATCACCTTCCCTAGCCACTCTTATCTAGTCTTATACTTATTTTGCGCTAATTTACTGCATTCCCTTATCATTTGATTAATCGTTTTCTCTCTATCACCACATAATCTACATCTGCCATTTTGTTGCACCCTGTCTACTTTTGCTTTCATATAGTTAGTCCTTATGGCGTTGTTTTTTGCTGCTATTAGAAGAGATTCAGTTTCTACAATAAGGTTCCCCTTTCTTAGCCATATCCAAGTTTTTTCGCGCGAGATTTTGCTTGTTTGTCTCTTGAAATGTCCACAGTTTTTTTTTTCTTCCCATTTTGTTTTCTGGTTATTTTTGTTCCGTTGGTGCTTGTGTTGTCAGTATTGTTTCTGGTCGCTGTAAGCAGTCTTCTTCCGCCTTTCTTCTTCCGCCTTTCTTCTTCCGCCTTCGAGTCGTCGTATTGAAGTATGGACGCTATCTTAACTGCTGACGAGGCCTCTTCCTCCTCCTTTTCTTGACACATACAGTCTGTCCACGTCATTTATAGAAGGCAGGGCCTTTATTATTTTATTATTATCATTATCATTATTCATAACAACGTTCTAAGTGACCCTCTACTTACTTCTATCTAGGAAATGAACTGGCAATCGACGATGGAAACGGAATCGTTGGACTGCGTTTAAATCCTGGACGAAGCCATTTGCGTTTACTTTGTGCTAATGCTTTTATGAAAAGGTATGTATCCATCTTTTCTCTCACTCTCCCAGCTGTAGATAAATAGCTGGACAGATTGATATATTCATCCTTAGTAAGGCAACCAATCCAGTAGAAGGAAAACTGAGTTTAAATCAGCAGTATTTTACATTAAAATAACCTTGTATCATATCCGATATAGGGTGAAGGGGTTGAGTAAATACGTCTGTCGCTTTTATCGAAACTTGAACACACATCTATACTTGGGGAATTTGTCTCGCACGAATAATGTGTTGGACAAATCGTCTATGAATTCTTATCTATCGGTCTTCTGACACTTGTGGTATGTTCTTTTTTTTTTTTTTTTGTTTTTTCTTTACTTGTTTTATTTTGTTATTTTACAAAATAATCTGTTTGCCACGTTGATAACCACAATATGGTTGACTTTCATGTAACTGGAAATCAGGAAGTCATTTCTATTCTCCAGTATTTTAAACTTTTCTAATTTGATTTACTGGACAGATTATTAAATGGTCAGAAATCTATTATACTGACCAGTGTATTATGGCATAGTTGCTAAAGTGTTGGACTTCAACATTGTAGAAGCAAATACGAGCTCTAGTCACACCATTACGTGACCTTTCGAACGAATATCTTGGGAAAGGTTTTGAACCCCCTTTATCCCCCTTTATTTATGGGTGAAATAGTACCACTTCTATTCTTCTACAAGGATGGCTTTAGCATAAAATAACCCACAAAGGCTAATATGTCATAAAACAGACAATGTATATATATATATATATATATATATATATATATATATAATGATGATAATAAATAAATATTGATTATATATATATCTATAAATATATATATATATATATATATATATATATATATAATGATAATAAATAAATATATATTAGATATATATTTATACATATATATATAATAATGATAGTAAATAAATATATATTATATATATCTATATATATATATATATATATATATATATATATATATATAATGATAATAAATAAATATATATTAGATATATATATATATATATATATATTTAATTCATGGAAAATATTCTGCGACCTTAGACACATAACCACAAAGTGATTTACTGACGACCAACACTCTCATAATATATATATATATATATATATATATATATATATATATATATATATATATATATATATATTGTATAGCATTATATTCATCCTACTCCATTAAAACATCCAACAAAATGTAAATGTTCTTCACACGTAAAATTTTGAACACTTTAAGTGAGACATTTTCCAGATTAGCTTTAATAATGGAACAATACGAATTATTTTATTGATACTTGTGTTATAAAAGAATCTTTAAACAACTGAAAATTCTAAAAATAAATATCAACAAAATAACTAATCCATCAAAGTAAAATACAATGTCAAACTAATAATCTTCAGTTAATGAAAAATATTTTTCCCGTGGAGAGCAAACTACATAGAAATAGATGATTAAAAAATAATTCGCTTTTCAGACCAGTTGATAAGAAATCGTGTAAACTTCCTTTCAACACAGTACTAGTTATCTTTTAGCTTTAATCATTTTTTCATTCTTTTTTACCGATTGAGATGTCATTGATTCAACAAATATCTCAAACTGTGCTTGGTTTTCATAGGAAATGAACAGTACATCACCCCCAGTGAGATTAATTAATTCTTTTAACTCTTTTTTTTTTTTTTTGTACCTGGAGTTGTAATTCATCTTAATTGTATCCGCTGGGCTTTTTTTAGTGGACAACACAAACACAACGTGAATTAAGTATTTCCTTTGTCATTCATCACTATTTTTTTCTCAACTTAACTATGGGATGTCAAGTACAACAAAATCCTTTAAAATAAAACTTATTTTGGATTAGTGCCTGATTCCATTTTTCGTGTTATCAAATCAGTCAATTCAAACTTTACATAATCAAATTAAAGTTTCGTGGCTGGAAAGTTGTGAATAAAGTATTATACAAAGAGACTGCATTTGATACGGCGTATCACGATGTAATAGAAAAACCCACAATGTCCGGTGGAATTTTAAGATACTACTAGTGCGCTCCGAGTAAATGGTCATGATAATGTTGGCTCTGAAAACTATATATCAAATTTATTGGCGCTATTTCAAAATAGCTTTTCTTTTAAAGATCTTTGTTGCATTTTCCATCCTAGTTGAAAACGGAACCGGTATTGAATGACAAAAGAAATATTCAAGTTGGTTACCAAATAAGCCCGATGAATATTATCAGCATCATCTAGTGAAGGCTTTTTTTGAAGTACAGTAATTCTTTATTTTCCTTTCACCTGCAAAATGAGTTCATAACATCACACACATACACACATACACACACATAACTACGAACACACACACACACACTCTCTCTCTCTCTCTCTCTCTCTCTTTTCTCTCTCTCTCTCTCTCTTATATATATATATATATAATTTCTATGTAAAATAAGTGAACAAAATTTTTTTCAAAAAATGCAGATTTCTTCTGGACTAGATTTACCATACTCTTATCGTCTCTTTTGGCTTGTTTATCATTTAATAGATTCTTCTTCTTCTTCTTCTTCTTCTTCTTCTTGTTTAAGTTTTAAAAATCATCTCTGGTAGCTCCACGGTTATGTATCGATCAACAGCCGCTTGTGTAGAATAAGTACCGCAAAAAGCTTGTACTGATCGGATGGTTTTAGAAGAATTTTAGAAAATACAATAATCATGTCTGGCATATGTATTTAGCCAAGCACTTCGCAATGGGCAGAATATGATAAAGGTCATCCATAAGAACAGCTAGTTTCAATTCAACGTTTTCCTCCTCATCATTCTGCTCTTCTTAGACTATCTTACTAAGTTTAAAAACCCAAGTCTACTCTGCTATTTACTCACTGTCTCACACTTTAGTATATAACTTGCTTTATCTGTTTCTTGTCATATCAACCTTCCTGGGTTATTTAATGCCAAGTTTTTCTTTGTAGAAGATCAGTCGTGGTACCAGGGGATAAGAGCTTCAGACTTTTCACATGAGTATTTGAAAGTGAACCTAATAGCGCGACTGGATTTCGAATTTACTTTCTATGATGTTGCAATCCCTCACGTTAGCCACTTTATCATGGGGACTATCCCCTCTGATAAATATATATATATATGTGTGTGTGTGTGTTGGATACCAGGTGAGAAAACATAAAACACTCTCATACATACTGATGGTAAAATTGTGGAATTATTCTCTGCGTATCTTGTTCTTCGACATTACCATATTTTGTTGTTTTTTTTCTTTTTACACATACGCACACTCACAAACCTACACTGTACCATTTGTTAGCAAATATATTTCATTTTGAAAGGTTTACTAAGCCATGTTAATGTTGTATACTACGAGTATACAAATATAGGCTGATGCATAGACAAACATAATGAGGACTTCAATGAACGAACAAACACACTTCTTTATAAAAAATATACCTCTCACACTTTATTCGAAAGGGTTGATGTTGTTTGTGTATGAGAAGTGAGTTGGAGACGGAGAGAGACTGCCACATATTGACCCCAAGTTCCTCTGACCATAGCAGCACTTCTTCCTCATTCTGCTGGGCTGCTCAACCGTGGGTTCTGAGGGCCCAAGTCCTCTGTCTGGAGCTGGTTCGCACTCCGGCATCTTATCTCCAACTGGAATTGCAACTCGTATTCCAACTGACTCGAACTGACTGCCTCGAACTGCCTCAAGCCGTCTGTGGCACCTGGTTATATCATTGTTTGACGTCCACCTGCTTCCTGTGGGCGTACGCATCTGCACCGAATTCAACCACGTCCACAGGTCAAGGTGATATTTCGACATCCTCGACTGGGTGCACCTGTTTGTTCCGCTTATTTACACAGGTGCATCTCTTGATTGACGGTTCGGTCGAGGGTCAATATGTTACATTAAGTCAAACACAAACACGAGCAAAGGGAATACCCAATACTTAGGCTAGTCTTGATCAAAGGTACAAATATTGAAAATCCGGTGAGAATCGAACCTTCTACAAAAAGTACTGAACTGCTAGACTTGCTAACTAGACATTACGACACAGTAAATCGCTTGATTGGTAAAGAGTAGAAGATTAGTTATGTTACATTTTATAAGATTGAATCGTTAATTTTAATATCTTCTTAACAGATTTTTATCTCTTCATTGTAATTTTATTTTTTATCTATAAATACACACGCTCACTCAGCATAACGATTATCTTCATTCGAAATTGAGTCAGAGACGCGAGTTAAAAACCTGGACAAGCTTGTGTCCGTTTCACTTGGTGCTAATGCCACTAGGTTCTTTAGTTTGGTAAGGCAACCAGTAAAGGAGAAGGAAAATTCTAAATTCAAATCATATTTTTTCTGCTTAAAAATTAATCTTCTGTCATTTCTTGCTGGTGGTAAAGTGATATTTATCCGACTTCCCAGTAAGTCAAATTTGGCATGGAATCATATTATTGAGGGAGCAACACAGAAATCAAAACTCATTTTCAGCTATTTAAAAAAGCTTAGTCTCGTCGGCATTCTTCTTTCGAGTTCCTTAGACGTCGCGTAACTACGTACAATGACACACACAAATATATACCGTAGTATTTTTATGTCGTGTTGTTAGTTTTAGTCATGATGGATAATCTGACCAAACAATGGAAGAAAACTTCTCGTGGCGAAACTTTTGGACATTTTTAAAAGCAATTTGGCAATGTCTGTTCATAAACATGATGTTACCCACACTTTCGTTTTCTATTCCTTTTGCTCAAATATTATCGATATCAAATTTATCCAATATAAAACGTTAAGTGCAATTAATTAAAACATTTTGTATATTTGTCTAAAACTCTGTTAAAATGAATTGAATGCAGCTAACTTTGTATGAATGACCAAAAAATAGTATATCATTGGAAAATTATTAATTAGTATACATTATGAATATTATCATTCGTTTAATATTTCTGATGCAATTAAAGTAGAACTATAAATTTATTATATTAGATATTTCATCTTTATGCTTCAACAGATGAATGTATTATTGTTAATTCGTAAAATGGGGAAGATACTGAACAGAAAGTTTAATAAAAGCAGCATATCTCAGATACCCAGAAATAGGGTAAAATATTAATCATTGTACCCTGCATCACCTGATCTGGAATGAAGTGTTGTTTAAACAGCTAAAAAGCCATTTTAGATTCATTGATTCTGATTTCTTCAACTTTGTGGGTATTATAGATAACCAAGATAACTCATCGCCATTTTTGTTGTTGTTGTTGTTGTTGTCAAAAAAATAAACAATATGTGCTTAAAAGTTATAATTATTCTTTTTTTTAATATTATTCAATCTTCAATTCTATTTTTGGTATCTTACAAGCCTTCCATGGTCTTTCATCAAGACCGAGACAACTTTTCTTTGTTTTATCAACCTTCGTGGATTATTTGATGTCAAATACCATCCTTGTACGGCAGTGATACTCTCCAACTTATAGCGGAGAGGAATAAGGAGTTTAATATCTTTCCCGAGAGTATTAGTCGGAAATTGAACGTCATATCACAACAGGAGTTCACACTAGTATACTTTGAGGCAGGATTCCAGTACTTTAGACATTACATCACGAGGACCCCGAAGACCTATAGTGAGGAAAGGTTGTTATTATATGTATTTTATGTATTTATATTTTGTTTCGGGTGATTTATATATATATATTGTTGGTCAAAATAAATGCTTGTTTTTTTTTTTTTGCTTTTTACACTCTGTACATCAAAATTTTTAGAAAAAAATTAAAATGTCTCTTGTGGGCCAGTATGTTTTTCTGTCACATTTTACCTGTGCATAGTAAAACGGTATGATTCACTTCGGAGAAAATGAAATGGATGCAATTAAATTAATCGTAGAGCTCTTGTACGATACAAATTTCAAGAGCTTGTGGATCATCCACAATTGTGTATAATAGACTCCGAGAATATATCACATATAACCTGTAATGGGAGAACGAAAAAAATTGTATGAATAAATGCGGCAATCAAATGAGATATAAACACACAACAAAATAAATGGCCGAATAAAAAGAAAAAAAAAACATAATTTCACTTGTTCAATGACAATTAAGATTAATGAACCGTCTGACATCTCTTAAACGTCAAGATTTATATCCTACCTGACCTGACCACCACTCCTACCCAATCAGCAAATTGATCGATCAATAGATAAAATTATTCTGAACTGGTTCCGTGAAGGTGAAAAGTGATCTTTCATATATCAGAACATATGCACATACTGTTGTTCATGATTTTGACGAGTAATATGCATCACAGTCCTAATTACAATTGCTTTTTATCGCTATTCACATGAGTCATCAATTTTACGACAGCAAGGAACTGCCTAAATCACGTTTTCTTTTGCCCAGCGGTGGTGCTTAGAATATAATAACTGTAACCCACGCTGAGGAAGTTCTGGGTATGACACTTAACTGCTTCTGATGGTTAGGTTCTATATCTGGAGATCTGAGGGGTGTGAAGTATTCATTGATTGCCATACTCGCAGGTACACTTTGACTTAAAGTGGAGGTACCTGTTAGGATGTCATCTTTGGCTCAAATAGAAAGTATTCGTATTCAATCGTATAGTGTGCAAAATGAATTCTCTTAAATTGCAATTATACAAAAACGTAAATATGAATGTACAATGAATGTGATTCTCTTGTTTTAAAATAGCAATAGACGGGTTGACATGTTGTTAAAATCAGCCAATCAATCATTTTGCTTTTGTATAAAACAATAATAAAAACGTGGAGCTAATTAATCGGAGAGAAGTGTATTTTCTGGCGTTGGATGTGCTATTTGATCTTCTGAAATACTCTCTCTCTCTCTCTCTCTCCTCACTTGTTAAAAAAGAGTTAAAAGATATTACAAGTTAATAAATAGCTGAAAGGGTTGTAGAAAGAGTAATAAAGTAAAGTTGTCGATCGTAGTCGAGGGCGAACAGAAGCGTCTTTTTTAAATAGCGACACCACCGAAGTGTAGGAGAGGGCGCTACTCCTTTCCCTGGATTACTTCACTTTACCCTTAATACGTACCTTATATCGATGAGTGTTAAGCAATGAATTATTAAGTACCATTTTTAGAGCCTTTGGTATGACGTGACCTGGGATTGAACCCAGGATCTCCCAGACCATTGCCGAACACTCTACCCACTCATCAGTTGAGCCAGTTTGATTATAACTATTTGTTCGTTCTCAAATAAATTATTATAAATTTTTAAAAGCTGCAGTTACCCTCTTTGAGCTGTGAGTCAGCGAATGAATTTGACGAAGGAAAATTTGATTAAAAGCTTGCGACTAGTTTCAGAGACAAAAAGATTTGAAAGCTGTTGAATCGGGAAAAATGCCGAGACAGTAAGACATCTTAAAGCGGAAGTTATTCTGCAGAAGAAAGAAGAAATTTGTATTAATGATTCTATCTCCCCGGAAAGAAAAGGAAATATATCTTGTGTTTAACATTTCTTTTTAGTTTTATTTATTTATTTATTTATTTTTGTTCCTTGTGTGAGTTTAAAAAAAACAAAATTATCTGCAGTAAGAACTGAAGAATGAATTTTTTCTCACAGAAAAGGAAATAACATTTTCCTGAAATATTTACTGACTTCTGTTGTTTATTTTTTACGTTTTCCTTGTATGCTGAAATAAATTGTTTAACGAAATAATTATTTCAACCTATGTTGTCTCAATTTCCTCAAGTTTTAATACGCATTGAAACGGAGCGGTTTTTATAAACTTCGTCTTTTCCATTTATTTCGTATTTTCCTAGATCATTTTTTTTTCAAAACAACAATCGTTTTGTGGCTTTTATGTATCACTTGTGCTACGATGACTACATAAAAAAGGTTTGATGTTCACTTCAGGGGGTCTAATGGTTAGCAAGCTAGACTAGCCAACCTACACGAGTGAGTTCGAGTCTTATTGGGTGTCCGATACATACGGCTTTGTATCGCATCTAAGCAAAAAGCTTAGTAGATTACAAAAGACAAGGTTTGATTCTCTCGTAGCTAAGTTGGTAAAAGTATGTGCAACCTAAAACCATCTTACTTAGGTTTAAGGTTGCGCTCTTGCTCACTGTCAGAGAATAAAATATTAACATTAATGATTGACAAAATTGAATTAACTCAAGACTGTATATTCATTTTCTTTTACGTGCTAAGTAAAACGACTTTGACTCTACAGCTTAATTTCATATGCATATTAACTGCCTCTAATATGTATTAAAATTCCGCTTAGTAAAAGAATTATAGGTATTGTTTCAGTTTAGTCGATTTCGGCAGTTGAGGGGCACCCAGTAAGGATTGAATTCACTTATATAGGATTTACTTGACAATCTCCTTAACTATTATTCAATGGCCATGCATACATCAGAATTTACAAGTTTGAGCAGAACCTAGCACCAGGCAACAAGAATAGAGAACCTATAGTGAATTGAACTCACTAAAAAGCATTAAAATATTTTGAATTATGATGCCAAGGATTTTCACGAATAAAACATTTTGTAAAAAGACGCTGAAAATGTTTGAATCAACCTAATCGTAAAATGTAAATTGATAAAATGTATATTCAACCAGAAGTTACTCGTAACCATATTTACCCAACCCCTCCGCTCGGGCAGGATATGACACAAGGTCAATTTTTTATGCGGAGTTTAACAGGTTTGAATTCAGAGTTTTCCTCTCCTAGACTAGTTGCCTCACGAAGGCTGAAGAACCTAATCTGTCCTACTATTTACCCATAGCTGGAGGGAGAATAATTGGTTTCATACCTTTCCCAAGGGTATTAGTGCTATGTGAAATGCAATCAGACTCGTCATGGATTTGAACTTGTGTCCCCGTGTCCATTTCATACGACGATAACCATTGCACCACGGGCACTTCCGTAGTCACTCGTAATAAAACGTTTATCGTCTAAGGAAAAGTAATCAGTGACTGGAGTTTGAATTCTAGACAAGGTTCTTTGCTTTTCATTTTGCACTTGGGAAAGCAGTTAAGCCATGTCTTCTCTCTTCTCTAGGTATAAACATTGGATTTGATTTTTAAAATTGTTTCATTGCTGTTAGTGATAGAATAGTTGGGTAAATAATATACATTTTAAAGAAGGTTTTCGCTGTTAAACAAGTGTGAACCAGTAACTGTCTTAAATTCCGAATTTATCCAATCAGATGATATGATTAGATTAAACTCGGCAAGTACTGATGTTTGTTATGACGTAAGGACAGAAATGATCTCCTACTAATGATATATGCATAATGATATACTAGATTTGGCAAATATATCCCAAGAGAGGCTTTCAAGTACTGAGTAGAAGAGAGATTGTCAATCAAGTGACAAGCAAACTTTTCGAGAGAAAACTTTTCGGCAACAATCAAGGATCAAAACCGATAAAGACGATCTGGGACGAAAAATTCCTCGTTTAGGTCGAAATTGGTATACGTGTACTTGTAATCATAGCGTTCTTTCTTATTATTACCAATGAAATGATTAGATGAACCTCCAAGCGGCATCTTTCTCTCATCTAAAAGAATAGGATGACTGCAGTGTCCACTAAAAGGGAGAATCCCGAAAGAGTTAAGTCAATGTTGGCCTGTGAATCCGGATGCAGATTGCCCAGTCGGTTGGGACTGTAGAATACACTGACTGCAACTCTGCAAAGGGGTAACCCCCCCAAACGAGTGTCCTGTATATGACACTAAACAGTCTGATGGTGAGGTTCCAGTAATGCCGGGGCTTTGGGGAATACGGAGCACCCCTTCATTGCCATTGCTCCCAGGTCAACTCTGGCCCAGTGTAGTAGCACCTGATAGGGCCCTATCTATGGGTTATATAGAACTAACGGCATACTTATGCTAAACTGAATTGTTTGAATAAACTGAATAGCTTGAAATAGAAATGTTTTTGACAATTAAACCCTACTTATATTTAAACTGCTTACTTATGCTAAACTGAAGTACTTCAAATAGAACAGTTTTTTGACATTGAAACTGTATTTACACTAAACTGAATTGTTTGACATGGAACTGTTTTCACATGTAACTGTGTGTAAACAAAATCTGTACTTATACTAAACTGGATTAGCTGAATTAGAATTGAATAGCTCGAAAAAGATTTGTTTTTCACAATTAAACTGTACTTACATTTAAACTGCGTGCTTACGCTAAACTGAATTATTTGAAATTGAACAGTTTTTGACATTGAAACTGTACTTTCACTTAACTGAATTGTTACATATAACTGCTCGAAAAGTTTGAAATAGAAATGTTTTTGACAATTAAACTGTGTACCCATGCAAAACTGAATTGTTTTAAATGGAACTGGTTATTCACATAAAAATGGATTTGGCGTTAAATAACCTACAAAGGTTGATATGCCATAAAACCCTACCAACCAACAAATCAACCAACTGGATGCAGAAGGGACTCCGATTTTAAAATCACCTTGTGTTCAAAGCAGTCTACAGAAAGGAGAAAAGGCAAGCAAATCTATAACGGTAAGGGAGACCAGTCTATAACAAGAATCCATGACAAAGCTGCCGAGATTGGAGAGGCAAAGCAAACCAACCTATTGTGCGGAAGGAAGGTGAGCCTGGGTTAAACAAAGAAAGAAAGCCTGCCTAAAGCGGGGAGGGAAAGCAGCCTAGAGGGGTTGGGCAATGCAACCCAACCTATAACGGAACGGTAAACCAGGTTGTTCCTCTCACTAGTCCGCTGGTCCAATCTGTATGGTCCCAAAATCAAATTGGACGAGTGATACGGTCAGATGGTTGACTGCTGTTGGCCAGATAGTAACGTTTGCTCTGTAACGCTTAATCACCTTCACGTCGATTTTCTGAATAGATCATCGACTAACATTAAATGATTTCTGGAACAAATTATTCCTATGAAAGAAAAGGGCCAACTTCACTGACTGATTGGTTTATCCAATAATATACGTCGCGGCTTGCAAGGTTGAGTGAGTTCGATCCTCACCGTGTGCTCCTCACTTGTACTCAGTGAACACTTGTTTTATGGTCTTCCAATATGACGTATTTGAATTTGGGGATTAGATAAGCTTGAGTCAAATAAAGAAAGAAAAGTTTCCAACATATTCAAAGATGTGTCTAAAGGTATTAATATTTTCCCAATAAACAGGATATTAAAATTCAGTTTTGTATCAAATAGAAACCGAAGTACTTCTCTATAAGTCACAATGACATTAGAACATCAATAGGGTCAATTAGTAGAACACTTTGATCTATTGTCATATGAAAGAATCACATTTAAAAGAAGGACATTATTATTATTATTATTATTGTTGTTGTTGTTGTTGTTATTAATATATTGCTGTTTCTTATATTTGCCATTAAGTTCATTTCCTCTCTATATGTTGATATTGCATTGGAGCCTTTTAGCTGGTGGAGTTGGGGGTCTTAATTCTTTCAGTTTTTGATCTTAAAAACTCTTTCAACCGTCTCTTTCTTTGTAACTTGACTTTCATACTTTTTACATTTAACGCCCGTCCTTTCATTTTCCTATATTTTTATTTTATTTTTCTTTCATTTCATTTTTTTATCTTTATTTTATAATAGGTTTTATACTTTTGTTCTGTTTCCTTCATTTTTAAAAAAGATATTCTGAATTACTTTCACCTTAAATCTCTTTCATCTATGAGTGTTTATGAGTGTTTATCTATTCTTCTCTCTCTCTCTCTCTCTCTCTCTCTCTCTATATATATATATATATATATATATATATATATATATATATATATATTAGACAACCAATAAACCCATTATGCTGATATCATAACAGCCGTCTATGGTGATATTAAAGTTTAGGATTTTGATTGGCATATCATTGTTATCTCCGTTATACACAAAATTTTTATTATCCAAGAGTAACATTAAGCGGAAATGATTATCTTAAAGTTATAACCAGGACAGGAAATTGCTCTATTCTCTATGCTAGCGATATTTAAGCGTATTCCTTTGATAAAAAATGTTGGTATCATATTCTGTCTTCGTTTGCTCACACACACATACGAGGATCATTAAATAAGTTTCCAGACTTTTTTGGTATGGGCACTTTCATTGATAGTACACACATGAAACTCTAGCTCTAATTTCCTCCGGCTCCAATGCACTTGTACCGTTCAAACAACTTCTGGAAGGCCCCATGGAAGTCTTCCCTTGTGAGCGTGTCAATGGCCTTCGTCACAGCCTCTTTTATCTCCTCAATTGTCTCATAACCACAGCCTCTGAGCTTAGGGAAAAACCAAAAGTCACAGGGTGCAAGGTCTGGACAATAGAGAGGCTGAGGAACTGTCTTGATGCCCATCTTGGTCAAATAGTCTGTGACAAGGATGGAGTTGTGGGCTGGTACATTGTCCTGGTGGAAATGCCACTGACCCGATTTGAAGAGTGTTGGCCTCTTCCGACGGAATCTCTTCCTGAACTCCCTTAAAACCTCAACATGGTAACCTTAACCCTAAGCCTAACCCTTTGGCCAATCAACTCTGGTGTATTGACTTCCTTACTCTTCCCACACCTCTCATCATCCCTCACAGGCTCCCTGCCTTCCTTGAATCTCTTATGCCATTCAAAAACTGATGCTCGATTCATGTAAGATGGTCGCAAAGCAGTCTGAATCTTTCCTTACGTTTCTGTGGCATTTTTTCCAAGTTTAAAACAGAATTTTATTGCATATCGTTCTTCTAAAGTGTCCTCACGTCCAGATTGCAATTTTGAAATTCACCAGCTGTGACAATCAGGCTTTAGTAGGATGTATTATAATTGCTGCTGTAGCTGTTCATTTGGATCTGGATTCATAAAAATTGATCATTCATGTATAGCAATAACATACGGAATTTTCAAGCGTCATCAATTTTAAATGCCTGTACAAGAAAGTCTGGAAACCTATTGAATTCACCACGTACATGCGATTATTGCAAAACTCTACAACATTATAAATGAAATATATAACTGTCCCAAAAAAGTCTATCCAAAATTATGTAAATGATTCTTCGTAGAGTAATAGTTAACGAGCTGAACTGGGACACAGGGAGAAGCGAGTTCGAACTCCGGCCGTGCTATTGCGTTCATTTCTGTCTAATACTTTTAGGAAAGTTTCGAACCTCTTTACTTCCCTAAACTATGGCTAAAATAGTACCTTTAATTTTCTTCTACTAGGGTAAATTTAGCATTGAATTACCTACAAAGGTTGATATGCCTTAAACAAAGAAATCAGAATCAACGAAAATCTATATATCGAGTATATTTACAAAACAAACTTGATATTTTTTCTGATTTGCAGTTTCAATGACAAAAAATTTGCAATAAAATAATAACATCTGTTTGGCTTTTCGAATACTACGCTAGAACTGATAAAATATGACTATCTTTGATTTAGCAGAAAACTAACTTTTTATAAAAAAAAGTGTAAGGATTGAAATTGTTTATGGGGGATACTCTCTCTCTCTCTCTCTCTCTCTCTCTCTCTCCGTCTGTCTGTCTGTCTCTCTCTCTCTCTCTATATATATATATATATATATATATATATATATATATATATATAAGAATATATGGATATACCGCAGTCAGAGGTTTCTAGAAACAAGCTGATGATTTAATTATATTTGATTAAGAAGAAGAATGGTTCATTTTCTTAAGACATTAATATTCCTGGCTTATTCGCATATGTTTGTCAACATAAATATGAAAAAATGCTGAAATAAATTAGTGAAATCTAGAAAGTATTGTTGAATAGTTTTAAGAAAGCATATACAATGTAAATACAGGGTCCGATAGACAAAATTCTCACATTTTTGACAGTTATCTTTGTGGTGCAAAAGAACGTAGGCAAGAGGAAATGGTAGCTCCATCTGGCAAATGTCTTACAATTTTAGTTGAATAAAAAACTCTAATGTAGAAGTATATTCATGAGCTGAATGTGCCGGAGATTGCACAAAAAACTCCCTCGCAATCTGGACATTTTCCTGAATTCATGTGTTACGAGGTGGTTTTCTAAAATATTCAACCCAAACCAGAATTGATTTTCTATCCGGAAGAGAATCATTCCGATGAAATGTTTCAACATCAAACCCAAAAGACATGATCTTACCTGGTTGTATCACTAAAGTGAATGGTAAGACATTAGCAAGATAAAGCTATAATTACCACTGATCTATGTTTACTTGCACAAAACAGAAAACAGTTTAAAATTGGTGTGGCTGGGTTCAATCCCAGGTCGCGTCATACCAAAACTTCAAAAATGGTACTTGATGCCTCCTTGCTTAACACTCAGCAATATAAGGTCTGTATCAAGGGTTAAATGGAGCAATCCACGGAAAGGTGTAGCGCCCTCCCAACACCTCGATGTTGTAGCTATTGAAAAGGGAGCCTTCTGGTCACCCTTGACTATGGTCGCCAACTTTATGTCTGCTACGCCTTCAATGTGATTATTTGTAAGAGTTAAATCCGCACATCCCAGAAAACTTGTGCTTGACGACCGGGTACCGTCAGTGCCATAGCCGCAACACATACGTAAATGATTTCGTTTTATTGCAAGTAAACATTTCTTTAAAATTTTCCTTTGTAAACGAGCTTACAATTTTGACATAACTGATAATTGTGATTTGTTTTGTTTTCTTTTTTAATGGCATACCAAACTTCATGGGTTGTTTAACGCCAAAGAAATACTTGTAGAAGAACAGTAGTGGCAATATTTAACTTATAGCTGGAGAGAGAGAGAGAGAGAGTAATGGAGTTAATGCCTTTTCGAAGAATATTAATCTGAAAGTGAACATAATAGCCTTAATGAAGTTCGAACTTGTTTACAGCGAAGTCACAGTCCAGCACATCAAACTCTACGCCACTTATAGCTATGATAACAATCCAAGTTGTAAATAAGCAAAACAAATGAATTTACCATTTCTGGTTGGTTGGTAGGTTGGTTGCTTGGGTTTTATGGCATATCAACCTTTGTAGGTTATTTAATACCAAATCCATTTTTATGCAAATAATCAGTTGTTTTTCAAACAATTTAGTTTAGCATGTGTACACAGTTTGATTGTTAAAACACCTCTAATTCAAGCTATTCAGTTTAGTCAAACGGTTCGAATTCAATCAATTAAGTTTAATATAAATATAGATTTTGTTTACACACAGTTAAATATCAAAACTCTTCAATTTCAAACAATTCAGTTTAGCGTAAGTACAGTTTTAATGCGAAAAACAGTTCCATTTCAAACAATTCAGTTTAGAATAATCTCGCAGTTTAAATGTAAGTGCACAGCTAAATTGTCGAAAACATTTCTATTTCAATTATTCAGTTTAGTTAAACAGTTCTAATTCAAACAATTCATTTTGGTATATGTATAGTTTTTGTCCACACACAGTTAAATGTCAAAACAGTTCTGTGTCAAACAATTCAGTTTAGCGTAAATACAATTTCAATGTCAAAAACGGTTCTTTTTCAAACAATTCAGTTTAGCATAAGTACGCAGTTTATACATCAAAATAGTTCGATTTCAAGCAATTCAGTCTAGTATAAGTATACATTTTTAATGTCAAAAGAGTTCTATTTCAAGTAATTCACTTTAGCATAAGTACACATTTTCGTTCTATTTGACCCATACATAGGATCCTACCCGGTGCTACCTCTCCAGATCAGAGTGGACCTGGGAGTGATGGCAATGAAGGGGTGTTCTGCATTCCCCAAAGCTCCAGTATTACTGGAACCTCACCATCAGATTGTTTCGTGTGATACCCAGGACAATCGTTGTTGGGGGGGGGGGGTCTTACTCTTCTGCAGAGATGCAGTCGGTGTATTCTACAGCCCAATCCAACTGTGCAATTACCATTTCTAGTGGACTTATGTACATTTCTTCCATCATGATCAGAATAGTAGTCTCAATTACAAATACACGTTCTTAACCTGATCTTTTATTAATTCGTCCGAAAGTTTATAAAATTCATAATTAAAACTTGAGACACTTGAGAATATTTAAAAGTTGCCAAATTAAGCCTTTCGGTGGAAACAGATGGTAATACTTATATTGGACCCACATTTCGAAATCTTAAACCAGAAAATTCTCGACTAAAATAATAATCAATTCATAAAGATTTTATACTTTAAAGTAATTTATATCATGAAACGATTTATTAAATTTGTGCTAAATTTTCCAGCGAAACAAAATAAGTTTCAAACTGTATATTCAGGTTCCCCGGGCGCCTTGGGTAGTGTAATGATTAGCAAGCTTGACTAGCAAATCTGCAAGAGTGAGTTCGAGTTTCATTGGGTGCCCCATTCATTCGCCCTTGTGCCACATCTTAGTAGAACGTTTAGTAAATTACTGTATATTCAGGTTCCCGTTTTAAAAAAAATAGGACAGGAAACTTTTTTCACCCAGCGAATATATGCTTTTGCGATTCATTTGTTCATACTAACTTGGCATTGCTAAGGATTCCTGATCATGTATTGGAAGAAACCCTCGGGAATAATTCCTACACTGCTTCTCAACTGCAATAAAAGCGCTAAGTGTATAGGCATTCCACGATGCCTGTAGCAAAAGGAGATGGAATTAGACAATATGTAGGACTACACTATGTTTTGAGGGCAAACATGCTGAGTAAAATCCATTATAAAAGACTTTGAGTTATATAAGGTGATTGGAATCTAACTCCGTGTTTTAATTTTGTTATAATTTATTTCTTCACTATAATTTTTAAAAGTAATAAAAAATATTTCAAAATTTGAAGATACATTTCAATCACATTGAAATTTCCACGTCGTACTGATAACAAATAATATTATTTGTTTGTTCTTCTAATCATCTTGTTTCTGAAATATTTAACTAACATTCTTAACTGATATATTAGGTGTATAAATATGAAATACTTAACTGACCTACTCAAGTTATTTCACTTAAGAAATAATGTATCATTTCAGTCAAGAAAATATGTTTTGTTTCAATCAAGAAATAATGTATCATTTCAGTCAAGAAAATATGTTTTGTTTCAATCAAGAAATAATGTTTTATTTCAGTTAAGAAAATATGTTTTGTTTCAATCAAGAAATAATGTTTTATTTCAGTTAAGAAAATATGTTTTGTTTCAATCAAGAAATAATGTTTTATTTCAGTTAAGAAAATATGTTTTGTTTCAATCAAGAAATAATGTTTTATTTCAGTTAAGAAATAATTAAATGACATATTAGGCGTATAAATATGAAATACTTAAATGACATACTAGGCGTATAAATATGAAATACTTAAATGACATACTTAAGTTATTTCAGTTAAGAAATTAATTTATCATATCAGTTTAGAAATAATCTATTATTTCTCTTTAGAAATACTAAATGATATACTTAACAAATATACTAAGTGTCTAAACTGCCTAAATTGTTTTACTGAGTTGTAATATGAAATCTAACCCATTTTACAAGTTTCTTTAGCTCAGTCATGAAACGCACTGTTGATGCAGCATTGGATTAATCCTCCTTACTTCACATTCACGATACTACATCCCATGATTTCATTGCTATATGTTTGCCTGGCTCTAAAATACTCTCCTTCCGCAAACACTGTTATCCAGTGACTAGCCGGAGAAAGATAACTGACTGGTTATGGAGGGAGAAAACGTTCCTTTTTTCATAAGTTAAAAACTTTTTAAAGCCCAACAATCCTGTTTTATCTTGATCATGTGGGATTATATGGTTCTATAACTATGCTTAAACAAAATTATTCAGGAAAAACTGATTCCTAATTGTTAGTTTAAGGGTTTTGTTTTTATTCAAGATTCTTTCAGACTTTTTCGTGTATTTATTCTCTTTCTTAAAAACGGGTCTCGTGAAAAAAAAAACTCATAGTCAGGCTGATCTACTGAATAATAAGAAACTATACTTCTTACATATATATATATATATATATATATATATATATATATATATATATATATATGCTAATTCTTCCTAACAGGAGTTTTTTTTATGATATATTTCATGATTAGAAATAAACTTTTGGTTCAATTGTTATTAATATTAGTTTATATATTTTTAAACTACATGTATTATATTATTTAATCTTTATTATATTATTTATTATTATTATCATAGTTATTATTATTATTATTATTATTATTATTATTATTATATATTTATTATTTGTTATTATTTATCTATTATTATATTATTATTATATTATTTATTATATTATTATTATATTATTATATTATATTATTATATTAATATTACATATTATTATATTATATGATATTAATATTATTATATTATATTATATTATTATTATTATATTATTTATTATATTATTTAATCTTCATAAGATACAAAAATGTCAACTAATTTAGAATTTATATTTATATTTTATTTAATTGAGTTTCAAGTCAATTTTTATATTTTTCAGTATTTGCTGATTTTTTAGAATTCAGTAATATTCTAAATTATAGGTAACGGGCTAATTTGAAAAAAAAGAATAATGGGTAAACATTATATTTGTTAATATATAATATTTCCATAGTTAAAAATTTTTTTAATTCTCTTTTCGTTGGAAAGAATGTAAACCTGTTTGCATTATATTCAAATATATAACTTTGTTTTTTTTCATCTAAAGAAGGTCATTTTTATATGGCTCGAATGAATGTATTATGGAACTACAAAATTAATTTTTTTCGTTTATTCTTATTAAAAATGTTTTCGCTCTACACGTGAATTTCGATGTATTTTTAATCTGAAGTTAATTATATATTCGATAGCCGTTGACATTGAGAACTCAATTCGATATTGCTATTGCCCTTGAAGCATTACTTAGTCTAATCATTAGACTATTTTCCCCGGATTTATATATATATATATATATATATATATATATATATATATATATGTATATATATATATATATATATATATATATATATACTCAACTTCTCCACACAAACAAGATGGTGCACAAGGTCAATTTTCAAGCGTCAGTTTTACAGGACTGAATTCAGAATCATCCTACGGCAATACAGCATGCTATCCACTGCTTTAAAGAGCCCAATCTTCCCTACGATTTACCCATAGCCGAAGGAATGATACTCTAATTCATAGCTTTTCCAAGTATTTCAGCGTTTGGTGAAATGCAAGCAGCCTGGTCCTTTCTCTCCGATAATAACCATTACATTATAAGGGCGTATATATATATATATATATATATATATATATATATATATATATATATATATATACGAGAGTCGCTCAAAAAGTTTTATAGCTGCCCAAAAAAGAAGAGTCATAGCCGAATATTTTTGTTGTGGCAATACACTACCACTGTTTGTATTTTTAAAAAATTGTATTGATATTTCTTGCTCGGTTGCAGAGTTTAATTAAATGTATATAATTTAGCTCAGTTGATGAAAGAGAAATTCTGTCATCTATATATATATATATATATATATATGTGTGTGTGTGTGTGTGTGTGTGTGTGTGTGTGTGTGTGTGTGTGTGTGTGTGTTTGTTCCATATACTTCAAGTACAAATAATGTGTTTTTTTTAACCGGTAACTGGTATCTGGTCCCTACAAGCAAAGGAATATTTTGTGCTGTGCTAACCTTTTGACTCACGTTACATTCAGCTGATTTACAAAGTAACCCGAGGATTTATGCCATATCCACATAATTGACTATATTTTGGTGAGAAAGATCTAAATTATATCCCAGTTTTTGAATTATTACAGCTCTTTTTACATGTTTACATATATATATCATAAAGGTTTACTATATATATATATATATATATATATATATATATGTAGTGCATTGGCCAAAGGGTTAGGCTTAAATGGGCATCAAGACACTTCCTCAGCCTCCCTAAAGTCCAGACCTTGCTCCCTGTGACTTTTGGTTATTCCCTAAGCTCACGAAAAAACTTAGAGGCAGTCGTTATGAGACAGTTGAGGAGATGAAAGAGGCTGTGACGAAAGTTATCGACACGCTCACACAAGAGGACTTCCATGGGGCCTTCCTGAAGTTGTTGGAACGGTATAACAAAGGTATTGCAGCCGGATGAGATTACTTCGAAGGGGACTAGAGTTTCATGGGTGTACTATTGTGACACTACCCCCGCGCGGCCCCCGTACTTATCAACTTCTTTGAAACAATTTTGTCTTGGCCAGTGAATCATCTTATGGTTTCCGCCGGGGTATTTCACATTTCTTTATGGCCACAAGAAATACAACCGAGGGAGTGGTAGAAAGAGAACAAACGAACAATATGGGATTGGGTCGACTTCAAAGTCTCTTCTGCTGTCCGTTGTCGACTGCCCCTCTGCGTCACCCTTCGCCAACCCCGTCTCTGAGCTCCTTTTTCTCCTTTCTCGCATTCCCTTACCCACTTCCAGTCTCGTCGAAGATCTCGAGCTCAGGCCTTTGTTTGGTTTCGCGCCAAAATAGAAAAAAGGGATCATCTGCTTGGCGGGCCACCCATATAGTGTCACACTATCAATAAAAGTGCCCATACGAAAAAAGTCTGGAAACTTATTTAATGATCCTCGTATATATATATATATATATATATATATATATATATATATATATATATATATATATATATATATATATATAAGATAGTAGCGCTCCTTATTATATCATTTCGGTCTACTTCAAATTTGTCTTTACACCACTTTTCTAGACTAAATTTCGCCCGACATTGTACCAAGTGATTTCTACCTTTTCCCTTTTCTGCAAAATGCACTGAATGACCAAAACATTCCCAAGAAGATCCGTTGAAAACTTTTGTTGAAATCTTCTTGAGCTCAAAACCAATTGAAATTTACTTAAGAGAAATCAAAAATCTACCAAACAAATGGCAAGAGATGATTTAAAATAATGGTGAATATACAATTGATTGAAATTAATTCATAATAAAAATGATTCATGAATAAATCATATTTTATTAAAATGGAAATTATTAATGACTCAGACCAAATCATATATAAATATATATTGGGAGAAAATCAGAAAAAAAGAAATAGAATTGAAAGATACCGCATTATTTTAAATGCTTTTTTTGTGTCTCTTCTTTTCTGAACTATCCGCCTATATATCACAGAAAAGCTGAGTAAAAAGGACTGTGTTTTTAATTAGGAATTTAACTCTTTATGCCCAACTAAAATAATGATACAAATATAAATTGATGCTGAAAAATAAAAGACACGCCACGAAAAAATGTTTTATATTTATTTCGATAGAAAATACAAGGAGTACAAAATGACTTGGATGGACTCAATTATCAACTACAAAACATTATTTCAGTCACCATTATTTTCTTTAATATTTTTACTAGTGATGTCAAAAAATCTATTAAAAGAGGCAAAATACTATTTTACAGCAGGTATCATTGTCAGGAAAATGTTATCACTTTCTTCTATCTTTCATCGGTTTGATTTGTGTGGATGAGCCGATTTGGGTACGATTCATTTTATGACGTGTTACTTTTTGTTAGACGTTATCGGTCATTGTTGTCACCGCTACTAAGTCGCATTACACACAATATGTGACCAGATTTACTCTTTAGTCTCTGTAAACGTTATATAACCGTCGATGAATGTCATGGAGTGAAAATTTTTACCGCATAAAGGGATACTCCTGATTTTATATCAGACGCCATTTTGCTAATTGGCGAACATCTGCTATCCGTCACAAGGTAAATGTAAGTATTAGTTTTCATTGTTGATACACCACATACACAGGGGAATTAATCTTCCGTTTTACTTTTAAACACTTCTGATATAGATAAATGAAAAGGTACTTCCACGACTAAAGGTGTTCTTATGTTTGTACGGAACTATAACCAAGCAAATACGACACATCCTATCTTTGGCAAAACACTTAGAGATTAAAGAGGTGTCCAGCAAAATTTGCAAAAAGTTCATGTTGTCTTCGATGGCGCCGAATATCATTTTTTAACCATCTAATTTTACGATATAAAAAATCAACAATGAAATAGAAATTCGAATCATACATTCTTTTCATAAATGAAAGCTTCGTAGAATGATGTCACATCGGAAATGTTAGGGTTTCACTACCGTCTAGTTATACAACAATCAAAATGAAGCAAAATTCTTAATACCAGCCATAATAAAAATTTAAAAAAAAACAATGTCTCTAAAAACATTTTCTTTTGCTACAAATGATTTCTTTTTTATTCACTCATGTAATTTCTTTACCATCTATTTCAAGCAAGTGGGTTCCCCGTATCGTGATGACTAAAAAGCTGTACTGCAGCCCAGAAGTAAGCTATAACATTCACTTTTTGACTAATGCCCCTTGGCAGCAATATTGAACTCCCTAATCCTATGGGTTAAATACTACTACTACTACTGTTCTTCTTCAAGGTAGTGAATAACCCATAAAGGTTGATATGCAATTAAATAAAGAAGCCAAACCATCTTTCACATTTATTATCTTTTATTTCCATTTAAATCATGTGCTTTTGTTTTCAATTTATTCATTTATTTATTTATTCTATTTTTGTCATCTAATTAGCAAAATAATAATTTTAATACACAAACAAAGCATTTCCGTTGATCGATTTAAAATAAATTAACCTTTTCAATGAATTAATTAAATTATTAATTAAATGGTTATTCCTAAGGAATTTTACCCACGGTCTCATAAAAAATGTTTTTTTAACTTTTGATCATTCAAAATGAAATATAGAATCCAGTATTGATTTTACTTTTCTCACTCAGATATCCGAAGCTAATCAATAATAAATCAAGACGAACATTTTACAATATTTTAATTTTAATACATTATGATGAATATTCAAAACAAAGTTTTATCTTATATTATTTTAATTATCATATTTCTTTATTTTTTATTTTTATTATTTTAATTATCATTTTTTTTTCTATTTTCTTTATTCAGTTTCTAACTGTGCATAAAAACTAACCATTTTTCTATTTTCCGTTGATCCCAGGTCCACATATTCCGTCCAAAGTAAATACTTTCAAAAAAGGTTACTTCAAAATATCAGATTGTTCGGAAAATACTGTCCGATTTTAGCATAAAGAGTTTAAAATCTTTTCAAATATATTATTCTAAAAATAATTTTTAATAAATTCTTATTCCAAATTATGAAACTTGGACAAACTTAGTCATACTCTGCCTCTCAAAATAGCTGCTACCATCAACAGAGCATTGTGGGAAGATTCGGACAATATGGCGCAGGTTTCATAAATTCATAAAAAGGTTAGAAAACTACCATCCACAATTGAAGAACAATATCGAAAAACACTTGTCAAACAAAACCTACGACAAAGTATCAGAAAAATATCTAAGGCAAATAAGAGATATGTTTTCTTTTTTTTGCATGAGGTCAAGCTTGGTTATAATTTGGTTTTCATGGCAATGGTCAACCACATGTTGCCAGGATGACATTGCAGAAGCTCACTGACATGAGAGATTTTGCTACATCCACTATATTCTCCTGATCTTTTACAACGACAATTTTTTCAAGCATCTGAACACTTTTTTACATACCAAAACTTTCCGTTCCAAAGGCGAAGTAGAAATTGCATTTTAAAATTACTTGGCATCAAAACCTTACGAGTTTTATCCGAAAGGCATAAACAATATTGTTAATCGATAATAGAAATACATTAATATTCAGGAATCATATTTTGACCGATTAAAGCAGTCTAAGTACATTAATTCATGAAAAAAAAGTTTATTGTAAAATCGAACAATATTTTGCAAACAACGTAATTGTTAAATTACCATAAAATATAACGAAAATCAACGTAAAAAATTGTAACCAGGGTCAGTAAAAATAATAATTTCTGATGAAAAATCACTAAACTTTCTGTCTTATTCTTGGTTTTTCTGCCTTTTACATGAAAAGTACTGCAAATATTTTAAGTCAGAATAACGGGAATTTCTCTTGAAAATTCAAAGGTTTGTGGAAATTGTGAATCAACAAATAGAACGTTGTGTGAATTTCAACAATATTTACACACGGAACCAGAGAAGAAACTTGATTATTGTTGAAAACGGTTGTGAAAGAGTAAGATTAATTTGTTCAAGAATAATATTCATAAGGGCCTTGGCAATTCTAAATTTTTTTATTTGTTTATACTTGGGTAATGATTTTTTAATCGTTATAATTAATTTCTAACAAGCATTTTTCTTCATCTTAACTTTTATTGCTTTTTTAATAATAACTTAATGGGTCGCGTTATCTCTCTGAAGAAATCATTAATATTGTAAAGAAGAATAAGATCCCAAGAGAACTGAAGAGGTTTAAAAGGTTTCGATGATGGTATTAGCATTTTTCTCGAAGCCAATGAATAAAAGAAGCTTTCCTGAGGCAAAAAAAGTCAACGTGGGTTCGAATCTCAGCTTATCCATTACGTACTATTCCTTTGTTCTCTCAGCAATAATGACCTGAGTGAACCCGAGACTAAGAAGCAACAAAGAAAAATTTTCATTAAAAATGAATAATAACATTTCTTAGATTCTGATTATTTCATTCATACAATTTGATTAAAAGCCAACAATTCTTTATTGTCGTTCAGTATAAGAGAACACGGGTTAACATCTTTGTATATAAGAATTTTATATTTTACTTTTGATAAAATGCTTGCAGCTATTTCTTTAGGTGATTTCAAGTTTCAAAACCTTAAAGGTTAAAAACAAACGTTTCTCAAAGAACTTGCTTTTTACCACGTATCTAATTCCTGAATAACGCATAAACTCCATAGTCCTTATTTATATTCATAATTAAAGCGTGTCGACAGCACGGATTCCTTTAACACTCTTTTGCTATCCATCCCTATCGCACTTCGTAAGTCCTCTAGACGGCTCCCGATGTTCTTACAGATCAGATGAATGTAAGTTTTTGCTAGTCGGACAACACTGGTGTGTCCTTACGATTCCATTGGAGAACGTCGCTTATGAATTTGTCCTAACATGTCTTGCACGTGTTATTTTGTTGGTTTGGGAGATGGGAGGTTAATAGTCGTGCTGTTGCAGTTTTGTAGGGTGCTGCTTCTAGGATTTGTTCGTAAGAGTACGCAGAATCCTCGTATAGTTTGCATCAATCTTTTTCTCCCAATGCTTCGTTAGAATCTAAGTAGTGCAACCATACAGTACCTTTTCAAACCTAATCTCTGCTGCATTTCCTGGCACAAGCTCCAAGAAATATTGATCTCTGCGTGAGTCGTGTTGATCTGTTTCAATCAGATTTGTGCCATATCCTCATTAAATGGCAAGACTTTAAAATTCGTTGACCAATTCATTCACATCGGTTGCAATATCTCCTCTTCTGAAACGATGACAATATGCGCATTGTTAAAGCATGGGCAGCTAATGAACAGATAGAAATCTTCATTTTCATAAAATCATAGTTCTAATGTCCCATAGATTAATGAAAAAAATCACTCTATAATTATAGTTTGTTTCCAGTCTTTGAGAATTTTAATCTTGGAGATACCTGAATGAATATCTGAAAACACTTTCAATTAATGGACGTTTATTGTATATACTATCGAATTGTACGGAAATAAGAGCACAAATTAAAGAATGTAGTATATATTTATATGAGGATATATTTACCGTCCCTTTCGTCGTCTAAAAACCTAACAGTTCAGTTAAAGATGAGAACCGTTGGACTGCTAACATAGGTCATGTGTTTATAGAAGTGAAGATCTGTGTATGACTAGCCTCAGTTTTTGGATGAGCTAATAATAGAAGAATGGTACACCAAACTGCTTTATATTCTCCGAAACAACATTCCTCACGTTTTGAATTCAGAGTTTTTCCTTCTCCAAGACCGGTCGCTTTTCCAAAGTTAAAAAACCTATTTTGCACTCCTCTTAACTAACAGCTGCATAGACTAATGTAAGTCAAGTTACAACTGTATTTTTGGAGTTACAATTAGGATTCAAATGAACTTCTCAAACGACATAACAAAACACACTTGATAAAATCTTTAAGCGAAAAGCAAAAGAAATAAACTGACAGTAAATATAATTACAACACTCTAAATATCCTTCATAACATCCAATGTGTGCTTATTGATCACCGATAAATACCTACGCAGGTTCCGAAATAAGAATTTTTACAACTGCACATACAGAGACCAGTTTAATATTCGCATCATCCTTCAAAGGGTTGCAATTTTATTTCCATCGTTATATTTGCTGTTTAGAACGTGTTGTCTCCTAGTGTAAGAATCCCCCAAAAAAGAGATGTTCTTAGTATGACTTTTAACGTTATCTGATAGTGAGGTTCCAGTTCTTGAGATCTGGGAGGGATGACCAAATTTTCATAGCCATTACTCCCAGATCCTCTTTATATATAGTTTCTATAAGGTTTCCATCTAATATCTAATAGATATGTTAAAAATTATTTATATTTGGTTGGACCGTGGGCAACAAAATGTAAATATGGACGTACATTAAACACGATTCGCTGAAATAATTCTAATGGGTTTAAAAAATAAATCACATATTTTTTATGTTTCTTTATTAGATTATATGGAAATAATAGCCGATTTTATTTCTTCTTTCATTTTTTTAAATATATTTTTTATACAACCGGATTAGTATTTAAAAAGAAAGCAATATTTACATGTGAGGGTGTGGATAATACAGTAGTTTTTCCATAGAAAAAGGACACGTCTAGATGAGTTCAAATTTGGGACGTAGCCGTGCGTTTATGTCTTTGAGGAAAGCATGAAGTCATACCTTCCTCTCTGAGCCATTGGTTAAGAATAAGGTAGAACGAATCATCTAGCCTTGGAATGACAACTGGTAAAAGAGAAGAAAATTCTAGATTCAACCCACTACTAGTGTGACAGAATAAATGGACGCGAACAAATAGTAGAAGGAGGTACAATAAAACGTAATTCCGACAATATTTTTAACCTAGTTCAGGCAACTCTTCTGCAAATTGGACCCTGTATGGACGTTTGGTCAAAATCTATACCTTTACAATGTCCTGAAATGATTCCATATAGGAACTAGATGAAATTCCAGAATAAATGAAAAAAATATTAGGACAATATTTACTTTAAAAAAGATTTTGTAGCTATTTGAACCTGGATATCTTGGGGAAATTTTCCACAGTAGAACCGTTTCACCAGTGACTTCAGATCAAATGACTTCTCAATCCAATCATAGCCATGAATTCGATATGAACCCTAGGGTCGGTGCTTGTCGCTCAGATAGATGACTCACAGTATCTTTCCATCCATTTCACGGTTTAGAACTTATTTGAATTACTACACTATCTGTCAATAACCGATTTCAAAAATATATAAGAAGTATAAAATGAACTTTTAAACTAATAAGATATTAAACTAATAATAATAACAAATAAAAAACCCGTGACCTTTTGACCATATAATTATCAGAGGTACACTCTAAACATCTACATCTTATCAGAAGTACACTCTAAACATATACATTTTATCAGAGGTACACTCTAAACATCAACATTTTATCCGAGGTACACTCTGAATATATATATATTATCAGAGGTACACCCTAAACATCTACATTTTATCAGAGGTACACTCTAAACATATACATTTTATCAGTGGTACACTCTAAACATCAACACTTTATCCAAGGTACACTCTAAATATATACATTTTATGAAAGATAATAACAAATGGTATCCTTTTAAAGAAAATTAGGAAACTTAATCGTCTATATTTTTAAAAATTATAAATCTTTGACCAAACAAAATACTCTTTTATCACTTAAATATTTTTATGAAATCACGTCATTAAGTCAAAAGGCATTAATGAATTGAGAATATGCTGCATGTATTATGAAATAACTTCTATTTAAGACTCACACCCACATCATATAAAACATTTTTCCTGTTTTAGAGAACATCCAGAGGAAGAAATAACTCAATTTGAGTACAATTTCGACATATTTTTAGTTACATTAACGTTTGGCAACGTTTCATCATTTTAGGCAACATTCTTGCCGAGAAGAGAGAAGATCTGCTGGTCAACCACACAATCTGCCCCTTCCGGCAAAGAAAGAAAACCTGCAGTATAAGCAGTTGCTAATCCAGGCCCTTCCGGTGAAGGGAAAAGATCTCCAGTATAAACAATTCATGGTCTACCACACAATCTGACCCTTACCATCAAGAGAGAAGATCTGCAGTCTGAGCAACTGCTGGTCTACCACACAATCTGACCCTTGCCATCAAGAGAGAAGATCTGCAGTCTGAGCAACTGCTGGCCTACCACACAATCTGACCCTTACCATCAAGAGAGAAGATCTGCAGTCTGAGTAACCGTTGGTCAACCATACAATCTGTCTCATGCCATCTAGAGATAAGATCTACAGTCTGAATAAGCGCTGGTCAACCATACAATCTGGCTCATGCCATCAAGAGATAAGATCTGCAGTCTGAATAACCGCTGGTCTACCACACAATTAAGGCCCAGACCAGTGCTGATTCAGAGTTTCGCAATACTGATAAATGCCGTAAAATATACACCAAGAAAAAACATAAATACGTTCAAATACTATTGCACATAATATTTTTAGTGCAGAAAGCCACTTACTCGAGAGAATAAATAGTTCGTTCAATTTCTATCATTAGGAAGCGTAAAAAAATTAGATTTAACTAGCTTAAATTTTTAAAAACGGTTGTTTTTCATTGTATTTTGACAGCTGTCATTTCAACGTAACTTTTTTAATAAGTTGTTAAAATTGACATTCCTTATCGATTATGAAATTGAAGATATGAAGAAAAATGAGCAACATCACCATGATATTTTTAATGTATAAATGGACTCGAAACGATTATAGACTCGTTCAGCTTTATGAAAACGTTCAACAATTGATTAAACCAGTCAAAATTTCTTTCCAAAGTTTTTGGTCGGAGATTTCTTGGTAAACAAATTTTCACGGTCGGCTAGACCATTCGATGTTGAGAAAGATTAAATGAAGATATCGTTTAAGAATAATCCATGTTACATGATGGTATATATTATCAAAGAAAATTATCAAAATTAAGATTTTCAAATCATTTACAGAAGCTGGGTTAAGTGAGTAGTTTTCTCATAAAACAAATGAAAGAAAACATACGAAATTGTATAAATGTGTGAAATACGCTTTTTAAAAATAACGAAAATATTTTCTCTTTGAAACGAATTCTAACAATCTATGAAAAGTGGATAATTTATAATAATATGGAAGACAAGCGGATGTGAGCCAAGCAAAAACAAAAGCAACTAATTGTTTCAAAGTTTAGTCTCCATCTAAAGTAAATCATGCTTTATTCATGGAAGAAGTGGAGGGAGTCCTTTATAGTGAGTTCAATAGGAAAAACCAAAAGATTGATTAAAACAAATATTGCACTCAAATAGATCAACTGAACGCAGTAATAGACGAAAAACACTCAGAAGTACAAGTATTACGTAATATTCTAACAGAATAGCTGCATGTTTTGTAATAAATCAGAAATTGTTATTTCTTGCCTGGGAATTTTTCCCTGAATCCCATCAAATCATAATATAATTTATGTAAAGATTAATATTTTTTTTGCTCTTTAAAGAATTGGTTTAATGGAAAAAAGTAATTTCTCTGAAAGCCTTTAAACGGTACCTATAATAGATCATTTCTGAAAGAGATAAAAAGTTATAATCTGGTTGAATGGATTTATATTGTTGGTTGTTAAAAAGTACGAGAACAAAACAGTAAATAAATAATTCTTCAAAATCGAAAATAATATTTTTTACTTAAGACATTGAATAATCTTGAAGTATCGAATTTGATTCACTCAGTCGCTTTATATCTTTTAAAATAGGGATTTGTCAAATATCTAAATCTCAAATTCTTAGAGTTCAAATATTTTTACTGTTGTATTATTTTCTGAAGTTTTCCTTATCTGATTTCATACTAAACCATTTATACGTAAACCAAAGAGTTCAATTTTTGAAGTTGAGAATAAAGTTAAATTCCAAAACGACAGATGATATATTGGTATTAATTTCACTATTCATTGGTCATCACTTTTTATTACTTGTTGGTCTTGTCTCATTTTCTAGCGAGATGGACGGAATTTATAAATATCTGATTCCTGTGTATTTGTCTCGAGTAATAAACATCTTCATTAAAATAATAATATTTTTTAACAAAACCTGATATCTGAAGCAGTATGTCGATTGAACTGTGAAATTCTAAATCTAATTTACACAAGTCATTGTTGATTCTCACGTTTCAAAATGACTAAGTGATATGCGTCATCATTATGAGAAAATATTTAAATATTGTCCTCATATGCGAGGAACTTAAAACTGTTTTTAGTCCAACTAAGAGACTGCTAGTTAATTCTTCGTCTAAGCTAATAAGCAGTATTATCATTCTGTAATTTTGAATAGTCGTTTTTACTCAAAAAAAGAGAATGTTTTGGGACGAAAAACTGGAATTGCTGATAAAAAATTTATTTTATTCTATCGAATATTTGTTGTGTTCGAAAGTGTAGTGGATAAACTTACTGTGACCTAATCCAACACTTTTGAAATTCAATATCTAAAGAGTAAATCAACCCAGAAAATCTGATTAAGATAAAAAAAAAAAATAGGTGAACTCGTCGTTGGAACTTACAATTTTTTAAAACATGAGTATTTTTGAGCTCGGCAATAAGTTCTTTTTTTGGAAGAATTTCTGGTTACATCTATGACATGAGCACAGATAACCATAAGCCACAATAAATTACCAATGAAAAATGTCAAATGTAATCACGAATAAACATGGAATTAAGATGAGAAAATTTAATGTCTAAGTTCTTCTCTTGTCTAATTTAAGAATGGTCTTGCATATCTTACAGGTATTTACTCCTTTGATGATATTTCTGCAGCAGGGTTTAGAATCTAGGAGTATTCATGTTCTTCAGAAGTACTCTTTTCTTTTCTTTTTTCTTTTTTTTTTGCTTTCTCGTTCATCTCTCAGAGTTTCTGCTTGTAAATTCTTAGATACTCGTGTTTTTTTTTCTTCGAGTGTTCTGATACTTCTTTGATTTGACCGTTCTGTTTTTTCTGTTGTTTCTCTTCCCCCTCCCTTTTTTCAAAATCATCATACGTTTTACTGCTATTGAAGGATTCTAGTGTTATGTTTTGACCTTTTGACCCGGCCAAAAATGCCATTCAAGGTGGTGCACCGGAAGGAAGTGACACATCCCGGTCGCTGGAAATCGGAAGAGGTTGCGCAGGCGTTGAGGCGTGTCTATATTACTGCGTGGGAGTTTGAAGGTAATATAAGGCCGACGAATTGAGGACAGTGGGAGATAGGCGAGGAGGGCAAGCAGTACAGTGGAAGACGGAGGTAGACGCGATGTAATAAGGAAAGCCAGCACACAGAAGAATTCACTCCAGGGTCCAGTTGAGCAGCCATGAAGAACGAGAAAGACACAACGCTGACGGTCATAACTTCGGGGTCAAAATATTTCAGTAATGTTCGGTCTTCAGCTCCCCCTCACATGCAAACTTTGAACAACCCTTTCGAAACTTACAAATAAAGATGAGGGGTAAAATATTTTATAAAGAAGTCTTCCTGCGTCTTCTTTCCTGCGTGCGTCGTTTATTCCTGTGTCTTTATCATCGGGCGTCTTAATTATTATTGCGTCGGTATGTATCCAGCATATATATATATGTATATTTCTGCATGAATCAGCAGATGACTATATAACACTAGGAATACACAAAAAAGAGCAACGAAAGACTAATTACAATATTAATATCATCATACGTTCACAAAAGGAATAACAAAATCTATAAAACAGAAATAAGAAAAAAAGATAACTGTATGGATACTTTAAGTGGCAGACAGCCGTGATTGCACAAGAGAAGACCTGAATATGGCAAAGAAAGGAAACACCTGAGAGAAAAACTGTTTAAAAGAACAAAACAATGCTATTAGGACCAATTATATAACCGGACATTGGCCTAGCGGTTAGAGTGTTCGCCAATGGCCCGGGAGACCGGAGTTCAATCCCAGGTCGTGTCATACCAAATACTCAAAAATAGTACTTGATGCCTCCTTGCTTAACACTCAGCATTATAAGGTATGGATCAAGGGCAAAGTGAAGCAATCCAAGGAAAGGAGCAGCACCCTCCTCTACCCCTTCGGGTCGCCCTCGACTATGGTCGCCAACTTATATAACAACGAAAATCTATAATACGCAAAAGATTAGAGAGATGAAATCACGTGATAACCTAATGAAGCAAACTGGCACAAAAGCAGTCACGAGACTGAGAAAGGTGATCAACTGGGAATTGTGCCAGAGATCTCGACATGACCATACTAACAAATGGTATTTGCTAAAATCAGAATCCGTCCAAGAAAATGAGACATAAAATTCAAAGGGATTTTGAAATACAACAGATCATCGAATGTTGGTCATTGAGAAGGACTAGGTGTTAATTAACAAAATACAAAAAGAACTTATCATCTGGTGAATTTTCTTGTTCCAACAGACCCCAGAGTGAAAATATAAGAAAGCAAAACTTCACATAATTGGATCTTGCACGTTAGATGAAAAAGCTGCGGAAAATTGTGACGGTGATACTAGTTGTAGTAGGTGCACTAGAAACAGTTACCAAGAGCTTGAAAAAAAAGGTAAGATTTGAAATCAGGGAAAGAATCAAGATTAGACAGACCACAGCATGGTTAGAATTGGCTAGAATACTGAGTAGAATCCTAGAAACCTGATAAATCTTACTCTCTCAGACTCCAGTGTAAGACCATCAGCTTACTCTTGTAAAAAATAAAATGATATTGATGCTCATAAGATATCATTATGCTGAAAAGACTGTGTAACATGAAGGTGACGGTAGTTGGTACCTCTAGAAAGGCCCCCAAAAGCCTAGAAAAGAGACTAGAGAACATGAAAATCAAGACAATCCAGACCACAGCAGTTAAGATCGGCTGGAATACTTGGGATTTGTGTTCTTTGGTTTCTTTTGTGAGCGATTAGAAGAGGCTGTGCTTTCCAAAGATTAAGACAAGGCTTTATGTCAGCTTATTGCTTGGCACCCAAGGCGATCCTAAAGGGAAATACCGAGGCGAGCAAACATTTTTTGTGACAAGCATGCATATCTCTATTCATGTGTAGCCCTCCATCTATAAAATGACCTTGTGTCAAACCTGACTTGGCGAGAAGTCGGATAAATCCAATATATTAAAGAACCCATAAAAATAACTATAAATATTCGAATTTGGTTACTGTTTCTACAAGATGCATCTAAATTCATGTAAGGGATTACATTTACATATAATCTGTAAAAAATGGAGAAACAATAAAAATAAAATTTATAGTGATCTGCATGACACAAGGCTTTTCTCTTCCTTGTTCGAGGGTACTGAGATGGAAAAGCGCGCGCATGCGCAAATAATTTTTATTCTTCTTCGACGTCCCAATCACAGGAAACGATACGCACACAGGATCAGCATTTCAAAGAATTTACAACGTCAAATAAAATAACAACAGCTATTGGCCCAATGCACACTTAAATGCAAAATTTATATTTTTATGTTGAGATATATGCAACTCGAAAAATAAATTACACCAAACCACACATCGATAAATAGTGAAAGGGGGTGGGTTACAGTGCAATCTTAGCCGTATTCTTCGTTTTGAATTCAAGAATATCATTTCTTCCACAATCCGATAACAAATAAATAAGTTGTAAGTACCTTGCACTTATGAATGATGATTGAATTCCGTTCCATTGTCAGAAGGCTTTATTGAACTATATCTATATTTTCCAGTAAACATGAGAGTCTGTCTGTTAACAAATATCATGTTGCGCCCTGTCACCTGGGCTTAGAATATGTTGATTGCATTCTTTGTCAGATAGTAAGAGCCACCCGAACACCAAAACATAAATGGTAATCCTGCATATGACACTAAACAGCATCTGGTGGTAAAGATCTGGAACACTATGTAGTCTGGACTCAAAACTTTATTTTCATAACCTCCAGTTCCACTTTGACTCGATATGATATCTGTTATGGTCAAGTAAATACACATCATGACTATAATTACTTGAAACTGTGTAAGTAAATTTGGCGACCATAGTCAAAGGATTCCTTTTCAATAGCTACTACACCAAGGTGTAGGGGAGGGCGCTACTCCTTTCCCTAGATTGCTCCACTTCAGCCTTGATCTGTACCTTATAATACCGAATGCTAAGCAAGGCGGCATCAAGTACTATTTTTGAGTCTTTGGTATGATTCGATCTGGGATTGAACCCGTCTCCCAGACCATTGGCGAACACTCTACGCAAATGGCCCGGTTTCATTGAAACTGTATAATGTGTGCAAAATATTTGTATTAAGAATAATTAATTGATGCTATAACTATTTAGAAGTAATGTTTACTTACTTGAGGTATTATAATTGAGTGCAAAAACACTTACTTTGACAATAACACAACAAGGGTTAGTATACTGTTAAACCGACCAACCAAATATATGTAAACAAAAATGTCACTTTTGCAATTTCAATTTATTGCAAGACAAATGATCATCAATTGATGTAAGGTTTCTGGAAATTTTCTCGCTATAAATGAAGCGTAGATAAGGATTTATTCCCTCTATTCCAAAGATCGTGGGTAATTTAAGATTCGAAATTATGATACTATTTTTTACCGAGAAAGATTACTCAATAGACGCTATTATACATTTCTATCGTAAAAGATGCCAGAGAATCCAAAGGAAAATTTTATATAATTCAGTAAGGTCTGGAATCTGACAATGATAGATTGAATAATATTTTCACTATTTTGAAATACTTTTTAAGCAATTTTAAACGAATGAATTGCGACGTCAATGAATGATTCGATTTAGTTGGTTCTTCCTAAACAGAGACGTGCCGATGTATCCCATGTGACATGAAGTATTGTGTGAGTTTTGCAAATTCAATGATGCTGAAAAAGCAACCCAAAATATTTATGGTGCTTATGGGATAGCCTCTTTAAGCAAAAAAAAAAGGAAAGAAATTGCTACAGATGGTTTCAAAAGTTTAGAAAAAAGTCATCTGATCTACCAGGAGTAGTTAGTTTTGTTAATTTTAATAATTACTGTATTTGATGACATACAAGCTCGCACGTGTGTATAAGACGCACCCCAATTTCAGCAGGGCAAATCAAGAAACAAAAAACAAACTTGATGGAATTAATATAATGAATATTATCAATGATAACAGTTTCAATTTGCATGATAGCTTTTTAAATCATGACAATTGGTATATGAAAGTTATTCTAAAGTCTAAGCTAATAGGAGTTGCCAGTTAGATAATTTCGGCTGACTATCACGAATTTTAACCCTACATATGGCATATAAGACGAAGCGGAAATTTTAAAAGATATATTTTATTTTTAAAAAATGGGCACCTTATATGCCGTCAAATGCGGTTATTACTTTTATATGAACAAGGTAGAGATAGTGCTTAAAGTATCAGCTCAAAAATAAAGTCGAGCTCAAAAGATGAACTCGAAGAATATTGATATCTATTTGATACCTCTGTGTCTATGCAAGAAACATTGAAATGTATCAACAGGATTCCATTAACATGTAATTATTTTGAAAAAGCTACTCTGTCGACGTTGCCCAAAAGAGAATTTTCTTGGATATGTCACGAAACTGCATCAGATGGTGAGAATGCTTTTCTAAAGATTGTGGGAGTGTGAAGTCTTTTTAGCTAATATTTCCTACTTCACTCTGACTCGGAGAGGTACTAGTTACCACGGTTACATTTATTAGTCAAATAAATCTGTTTGATATTAAGTATTAATTTACCTATTTAATATATTTGTTGTACAACATAGGATTTAAGACCATAATTCTTAAACTGGCTTCAATATAATCATTCAACTGAGTGGAAATAGGACTATTAGAGATAGAAATACTTTAAACTATTTAACTATGTGAAAACAGTAAATAGCAATACTTCAAACCGGTTAACTGTGTGCAAGCAATAAATAGCAATACTTGAAAACATTTAACCATGTGGAAACAAATGAACACTAATTTAAAAATAAAGTTACCCATAAACTATTCGCTTAAAATCAAGTGAATTATATATATATATATATATATATATATATATGTGTGTGTGTGTGTGTGTGTGTATATATATATATATATATATATATATGTATATATATATATATATACATTTGGCCTTAAATAACCATCAAAGGTTGATATGGCATTAAACGAAAAAAGCTAACTTAACTGACTTTGATGTAAAATAACCCAACAAAAGTTGGGATATTTTTAAAACCAACCAACCAACCAACCAAAATAAATGTGAACCATGAAAACAAAATGTCTAGTGATCTGCATGACACTTGGACTTCATCTTTTATATTCGAAAACACAGAGATGCGGAAATACAAAGTATTTATTCTTCCTTTTAAAATACGATCGAGTCACGGGTAATCAAGCATACACATGATCAACATTTCAAATTATTTATATGACAAAATAAAATAACTACGCAGCGTTATTAGCACGATGCACAATCAAATGTATAAATTCTATCTTTATCCAGATATATAGACACATAGAGTAATAAATTAAGAATTAGCCCAAAACTGAATCCAAGCTCTCCAATAGTTGATAATCATCTGCAATAACTTGGGAAGGTGCCGAAACGTAGTAAACTGATTATTTGCGAGATATAATACAACCGTAAAGCAAAAGTAGATAACAACACTTTTCAGTTCTTTCTTAAACATAGCTTTCACAATTTGGACAGATTTTCCAACTTGTAAGTACATATTCTACAAGAATATAAATCAATGCATTAGCTTAAAAATATAGTCAAAAGTAAAGTCGAAAATGGCCCTTTATATAAGGGAGATATCTTAACCAAATGGGGGAACTTCTTCATAGAGGAGAACTTTTAAAGTTTCAGTGGATGATTGGGTTCACCTATTGGTAGCTTATCGGACTGTGCACAGCAATCTCCTGAACCGTGAGATTCAAAATAGGTGACATATCGAGAGGTTTGCAACATTTATGCACGCTTGGTTTGACTATTCTTAAGTAAAATCTCTATACTTATATTTAAATATATACTCGTATTCAAATCTTAAAATCAAAATTTTTATTAATATTGAATTTGCAAAATTCCATTCTAAAATAGTCAATTTTCATATACATATAGAAAAAAAAATAATATTTACAAACGATGTAAAAGCTACACGCACATTGATAGAGACATTTATTTCAATGAACACAAAGATATTGCGGGAAGTTCCCGCGGCGTAGTGGCTAATGTGTTGGGCTGTGAAATCGAAGTAAACGAGTTCAAACTTCAGTCACAGACTAATACACTTGGAAAAGGCATGAACCTCCATATTCCTCCAGCTATGGTTTAAATAATACCTCTACTGTTCTTCAACCAGGATGGTTTTGACATTTAATAACCCATGAAGTTTGATACGCCATTCAAATATTCTCTATTCAAAGAATATACTGCTTTTTTATAGAGGTTGGTAGTTGTCATATACATATTTACCCAACCCCTCCCCTCGGGCAGGATATGACACAAGGTCAATTTTTAAGAGGAGTTTAATAGGTTTGAATTCAGAGTTTTCCTTCTCCTAGACTAGTTGCCTCACCAAGGTTGGAGAACCTTGTCAGCCCTACTATTTACCCATAGCTGAAGAGAAAATAATTGGTTTCCCAAGGGTATTAGTCCTATATGAAATGCAATCGTTCTCGTCCAGGATTTGAACTCGTGTTGCCGTGTCCATTTCCTACGACGATAACCATTACACCACGGGTTGGTAGCTGTCATATACAAAGCAAACCTTAGTTTGTTTCAAGGCCAAAAACTATAGAGCACTCAGTAAGAATAAGGCTCACTTGCTTGTGTAACCATTACACATGCAAAGCACCAAAAGTAGGAAATAGTTGGATGCACAATGACATTTGGATTTTTGAAAATTTTTATTTAATGAAAGAAGTAAGAAAATTCTACAACTGAGTTATGGAAAAGCAAGAAAAATGAAAGTTCAACATTTTTGTCGTAATATGTAGAGTAACAAAAATAAGAACAAATTGCTTTTAAATCTCGTCAGTTTATTTAAGTATTCTTATTACCAGTTAATCCAATCACCTGCATTATTGATACTTAGAATTTCCTATATCGATATTTTTTCGAGGGAATTGAGAAAAATTAGTAGACATGTTTTGCTCTGATTCCCTTTCTTGTCTATCAAGTGTGAACAAAAAAGAATATAATCTCAAGATATTTATCTCTATCAATACATTCACGATGCGATTACTTACTTATCGAATCTCCATTATGGTAGTGTTAAAGGGAAAATATGAGTCCTTCATTTCTAGCAAATCTAATTGGATGATGCTATTTACAGTGTAAATTTCCCACACGGAACAATCGAGGCCCAATTTTGCCAGTGATATTTTAATTATGACCCTTTGATATAAGGCTGAAAATAAGGTTGCAAAAAGATCCCTGAGGTCATTGGCTTAACATTTGCTTAATGCACAACGGATCATAGGGCTACAGCCATACTCAGACTTCTGCTTATACTTTTGAATGTAGATTCACACCTACATTGTGTGAGGGTGCAGATGAATATCAAGTCGCAACAACTTTTCTTAGTATTTTGATCATTATTGTTTAACTCCTTAACAATTTTTTTTAATGCTGTTTTTAAGTGTTGATTTTTTACTGTAATATAAGTAAAGTTGGCGACCGTGATCGAGGCCAACCAGAAGGCTCCCTTTTCAATAGCTATTACACCGAATTGTAGGAGAGGGCGCTACTCCTTTCCCTGGGTTGCTCCACTTTACCCTTGATACGTACCTTATATTGCTATAGTGTATAGTGTTAAGCAAGGAGGCATCAAGTACCATTTTAAAAATCTTTGGTATGAATCGACCTGGGATTGAATCCCGATCTCCCGGACTACCAGCGAACACTCTACTTTGATAGTTGATATTAGCAATGCTAAGTTCTGGATAGTTTCCATTCTTCCACGAATCTTCTTTTCAACGAGGTTTTTTCCAGTTTCTTAGATACTATTCCAAGTGCCCCAGTTATGATTGGTACCACGGTCACCATGATGTTCCACGGCTTATTCAACTCTCTAGTAAGGTCCCTGTATTTACTCAGTTTTTCCTTAACCTTGATTTTTAATTAGTGGTGAGCAGGGACAGTAAAATACACTATATAAAAAGGTTATTTTCTTCTTAATCAAAACCACGTCAGTTTTTCTGATCTAAATTGGATGATCCGTTTGTATCTCAGAATCTCAGAGAATTCTGTTTCCTTTTTATAAAGAGCATCGGCATCAGGACATACATCATTTCGTAATATGGTCAAATTTCAATTTATGACACAATTCACCTTCCGCAAAAAAAACATGGCGGTTCTTGTATTCCTTTCGTACTAATTTGTTATGAAGTGTACAGACAAAGTTTTCATTTGTTCTTATGACAATTCAAATTTAAATCAAAATCCCAGATAATTGTGTGTTTCAAAGTGGATCACCTTTTCTCTTGCCGTCGCACCTGCAATTCTTCTTGACCAGTTGGCTGCAATCGCTAACCATCTGGTGGATGGTCTTATCTCTTTCCACACTGCCCCTCCTTGCTATTCTTCTGAACCAGTTGGATGCAATCACTAACCATCTGGTGGATGGCTTCATCTCTTTCCACACTGCCCCTCCTTGCTATTTTTCTGGGCCAGTTGGTGGATGGCTTCATCTCTTTCCACACTGCCTCACCTTGCTATTCTTCTGAACCAGTTGGATGCAATCACTAACCATCTGGTGGATGGTCTTATCTCTTTCCACACTGCTCCTCCTTGCTATTCTTCTGAACCAGTTGGATGCAATCACTAACCATCTGGTGGATGGCTTCATCTCTTTCCACACTGCCCCTCCTTGCTATTTTTTGGGCCAGTTGGTGGATGGCTTCATCTCTTTCCACACTGCCCCTCCTTGCTATTCTTCTGAACCAGTTGGATGCAATCACTAACCATCTGATGGATGGCTTCATCTCTTTCCACACTGCCCCTCCTTGCTATTTTTCTGGGCCAGTTGGTGTATGGCTTCATCTCTTTCCACACTGCCTCACCTTGCTATTCTTCTGGGCCAGTTGGCAGCAATTACTTATCATCTGTTGATATTTCATCTCTTTTCTCACTGCTTATTCCTATTATTATTTTGAGCTTTATCTATCAAAGCTTTCACATTTTCCTTTCATTTTGCCTTATCATTTATTTCCTCTTCGTGAAATTTTCAAACCAGTTTAAACTGGTGGTTTTAACAGAAAGTTAAGTTACAGGAAATCTCATCGGGTCTTTAAAACTCTTCTAAGTTTTCCGACTAATTTTATCAGTTTTATTATCTAAATTGTCTTGATTCTTCCTTTGATCTCCAATTTTTTCAGACCTTTGATGAGCGTTTCAAGATCATATATTGTTTCATTTTTGCTTTCTTTATTTGATTATTCATGTGTTCAGGAGTTTGGCCGCTTTAATTAATCTCTGATCTTTCTTGTGGATTATTTCGGTTCTTGGATTATCATATCCACACAATGTTCTTTTCTTGTGACATATTGTCTGTCCATAGCAACCCTGAAGAGTAAAATTTGATTTCTTTGTTTAATGGTTTGCTTATCAACCTTCCTGTGTTATTTCATGCCAAAACAATCTGTGTAGAAATACAATTGTGGTACTATTTAACTGAGAACTAGGGGATAAGGGGGTCATCTTTTCCCAAGGGTATTAGTCTGAAACTGAACGTGGTAGTGTTACTGGAATTCGAACTCACTCACTACGACGTTTCATTGCCACGGTAACTCCCCATTGGAGTGTAAGACCTTCTCCGAGGGACTCGTCCTCTGATCCATGTTTCTGAGCTCCTCTCTTGTCCAGTTAACAAAGAGTCCTGGGTTTTTTTACTAGGAAATTTTGCCAAGTATTTATTCCGTTATGTTCTTCTGCGGTGTTTAGTTTCTTGTAGCTTCCTTGTTCTTTTGAGATGTTCCTCTCTGACTTCTTTCATTTCTATTTTCTGACCTTCTGATATTCCCAGGAATTCATAATTTTCTTTTTTTCTGGATGTACCGATACTTTTCTTATAAGATAATTCTGGTATTTCTGTTATTTTATTTTCTTGGTTTTGGCCGGAGATCCAAATAATTTATATTGGAGTTTGTTTTTTGGAGAAAAAAAAATGATGCCATCGGGCACATAATACGATTTGTTTCCTTGTAATTTTGTGAATCTAAATCCTTCGTATTTTGTAGGATATAGTTTAACGTTATCGTCGCTTTGACATAACGTAAAGTAGGCAATGAGTCTCCCTGGAAGATATTTCTTTATGTTACTTTTTATTAATCATAGCTCTCCAACTGTTATTTTCATTCTCGAGTTTTTCATAACACAAGAGATAAAGTTCATTAATTACTCAAAACCTTTGAGCATTTTTGAACTGGTCGTGTCGATACTGCTATATAGATGCACTAAATGGACGCTAAATATACGTATGGAAAAAAAGTTTGACGGCAACTTCACAAGCAATTTTGAACAAGTCCTGGAGGCAACACCCCACAAAGCACCAGTTGTACGGCCATCTACCTCCCATCACGAAAACTATCAAAGTTAGACGAACAAAACATGCAAGACGCTGCTGGAGAAGTAGGGACAAGCTCATAAGTGATGTCCTCCAATGGACCCCGTCTCATGGCCGAGCAAAAGCAAGGCGACCAGTTCGAACCTACGTACAGCAGCTCTGTGAGGATACGGGATGTAGCCCTGAGGACCTGCTAGAAGCGATAAACGATAGGGATGAGTGGCGAGAGAGGGTCGGAGATGTCCGTGCTGGCGGTATGACATCATGATGATGATGCTGATACGGATAATTGCGTGATCATTTTTTGTAGTCTTGATTTTAATACTTTCGCTTTGCATTTGTCTATGTAGCGTACGTTATTTCGTATGTGCACTTCTTATGAGCATCTTTTTGAATCTTCAAAACATCTGCAGCTTTCAATCTAGTAATAAATTTCATATTTCACCAGTGCAGTCTGAATTTTACGCTTCGTCAACGGGCATGTTATCGGCCTGTAGTTACTTGTGATTGATATTTTTAGGGGATCTTACTTGATTCGCGTAATTTTTCCTTTTGTCATTCATTCGATAATGTTTGTCCCTTATAGGCATTTACGAAGGTTTTGAATTTGAAACATGAATAAAGTTGTGCATTTCAATTTGTAATTTTCTTGTTTCTTCCTCTTATATTCTCCTCATTTTTCCTATTACGTCATTTTGTCGGGTTGCTTTTAAATTAGCAGTATAGGACTAATTTTTCTTACCTTTTCTTCTCCATTTGTCTGGCCTTTAGAAGTAAAATAGCATTAGTAAACGAAGGGTCTCCTTTTTTGTATACCTAAAATTAAAATGACATTCAAATCTGTTATTTCAATGCTATTTTTATTTTAATCCAGTTTATTCATTACAATAGCTGGTATATTGTACCTCTACCACACAGCGGGGTTTTGTCAATGCTCTTGCCACAGGGATAATATGGTGTTCGCAGGGAAGAGAAACTTTGGTGTACAACCAGTGTGTAAAGAAACTTTATGTGTCACCTATTTCATAAAGTTTTCAGTTCACCAACGGTCCGGGAGACCTGGGTTCAAACCTAGGTCGCGTCATACCAAAGACTTTAAAAATGGTACTTGATACCTCCTTGCTTAATACTCAGCATTATAAGGTGCTTATCAAGGGTAAAGTGGGGCAATCCAGCGAAAGGGGTAGTGCCCCCCTACACCTCGTTGTAGTAGCTATTGAAAAGGGAGCCTTCTGGTCGCCCTCGACTAAAGGGAGACAACTTTACTTATATCATTTTACGTGGGTTCGTTTTGGCTATTGTCGTATCTCTTAAATGATCATTTTTAACTCTATTCTTTTTTGTTCCTTTGAATAATCAATTCAAATACTTCATCATCATCATCATCATCATTATGGTAAGTTTTTCATGCGAAATTAAGTAAGAGTTTGAGTGACTGAAAGTCTCATCAACTTTCCAATCCTTTTTTTTTTTAAGTACTCTAATTGATTTTAGAAGTGTTGACTTAACTCGTTCCTCCAGATTCTTTCATGCCTAGGCTTTTATTTATGATTAGTACCTATTCCGCAACTGTTCAACTCTCTGATAAGATCTTAGTATTTGTCCAGTTTTTTTTTTTTTTTTTTTTCTTTTTTCTTATTTTCACTCTGTGACCAGCTGAAACAGCAAAATCCACAAGTTGATAGGTCAGATCATTTGACCGGAATTGGGTGATTCGTTTGAATCTCAATTTTATGCGTCTCATTTATGCATATACTATTTTTCAGTATGGTCAAATTTGGCCAAATTTCCAATAAATCCATTTTCTTCTTTATTTTTTTTTTTTGCTTGAGTTTGCTGCATTCGCTTATTATGTGATTAACTGATTCATTTTGTCATCATATAGACTACACTTGCAATTCACCAGCGTAATATCAGTTTTAGTTTTTAATTCTTTTGATATTATTTTGTGCTGATATGAATGGAGACTTACTTTCTCTCTTCAGGTTTCCTCATTGTGTGCAATTTCCTTTGTTTGGCACTGAGCTATTTAATTGTTATTTTTCCATTCTGCTTTCTTTATTTTATGGTTATTGTTTCGTTTTTATTTAGTTTGTTATTGTTGTTAATGGCTCCAGTAATTAATCTCGCTTTGCTCTTCTTAAAATCCTTGAATTACAACAATCACACCATCAGAAATGATATCATTATTATTATTATTTACTCCTTTAGAGTTTTTCACATCAGTGTTAGCTGATGGTTTTTCACTGGAATCTAAGTGATAGCAAGTCTCCTCAGGTCTCCAGGACTCGTTTCAGGATTTGGGCCGTTCTCAGCATTGCTGTCATTTGAATAGTCTCTACCCGTCCGCCAACTTCCAAGTCCTCCAGGCCTTTTAATAATCCTTTAGTTATTGTGCCTAAAGCACCAATCACAATTGGCAAAATCGTTACTTTCATGTTCCACAGCTTTTTCAATTCTCCAGCAAGGTCGAGGTATTTATCCTTCTTTTCATATTCCTTCAGATTTATTCTGTGGTCCCCCGGGACAACAAAGTCGACAATTTTGCAAATTCTCTTTTTTTGTTGATTATTATAAGGTCTGGTCTTCTGGCCAGGATTAGGTGATCCGTTTGTATGTTAAAGTCCCATAGGAGTTTATGCGTATCATTTTTCTATGATATGTGCTAGGTTGTGCATATACCATTTGTTAGTATGGTCAAATTCAAATTTCTTGCACATTTCCCAGTGATCCCCTTGCCGACCCAGTCGTGTCTCGCCTTATACTCCTTCTGGGCTAATTTGCTGCATTCGTTTATTATGTGATTGATGGTTTCGTCTCTGTCACTGCATAGCCTACATTTACTGCTTTGTTGCGTCTTATCTATTCTCACTTTGATATGATTGGTCCTTATGGCGTTACTCGTTTAGAGTTTTTCACATCAGTGTTAGTTGATGGTATTTCAATGGAGTTGGAGACAGCAAGTCTCCTCAAGTCTCCAGGACTCTTCTCAGTATTCTGGCCGGTCTCGATAATTCAGTAGTTTAAATGTTCTCCAATCGTCTTCTTATTTCCAAGTCCTCCAATCCCATTATTAATCCTTCGGTGACTGTGCCAAGAGCACCGGTTACAATTGGTATAAACGTCACTTTCATGTTCCACAGTTTTTTTTTTCAATTCCCTAGCAAGGTCGAGGTACATATCCTTCCTTTCACTTTCTTTCAATATGATTCTAAACTCAGCCGAGACATCAATTCTGAATTATTATTATTATTATTTACTCCTTTAGAGTATTTCACATCAGTTTTAGCTGCTGGTCTTTCACTAGAGTTTGAATGACTGCAAGTCTCCAGGACTCTTCTCAGTATTCAGGCTGGTCTCAATAATATGGTAGTTTGGATGGTCTCCACTCGTCCTCCTATCTCCAAGTCAACCAGTCTCTTTATTAATTCTTTGATGACTGTAACAAATATTATTATTATTATTTGACTTCGTGCGAGTTTTCAACTGCAGCGTTAGTCTGACTGAAAAGTCTCCTGCAGGACACATGGCTTTACGGTTATAGACGTTGGTTCCCTAAGCTTCTAAGTGACAATCATATCGAGGTTTCAGGTCCAATCCCGACTATAGGCAAGTAACAATACAAGACTACCTAACACTTGTACCCTTGTTATGGTTATCAGAATCAGAGAAAGTGACCCCCGCGGGTTAAAAAAAAGACGCGGTTCGAAGTTCCATTTAGGCTCCTAAGTTCAATAAGAAACGCCTGAAGAAAACCGATGAACACATCGGCCAAAAAGTTATGAATATACCAATAAAGAGCAAGATAATAGCTCAAAAACCCTGAATGATGAAAATCATCAAGCTTTGTCTGAGAAACTCAGACTACTATGTCTCCTCAGGTCCCCAGGAACCTTCTCATGATTCTTGCTGATCTCAGCAATTTATTGGATCGTCTCAATTCGTTCCCCAATTTCAAATTATTCTTCTTTGGGGACCCTTCCAAACGCTTCTTTTAGAACTTGTACCATCGACCCCTCAACTCGTGTCTCATGGCTGTCTTCCTTAGTTCTTTTTCAAAGTCTAAGTGTTTGTATATCTTTTTGCTTTCTCTGATTTTCACAATATGATTCACTAGAACAGCAAAGTCCACTACACAATATCTTCCCCCCACCCCTTTTTTTTTTTTGATTTATTATCATTACGTTTGTTTTTCTGGCCAAGATTACATGATTTGTTTGTAACTTAACATCGCAAAGAAGTTTGTGTGTCTCATTCCCCAGAAGAGATTCCGGTTTGAATATTTACCATTTGGTAGAATGGTCAAATTTTATTCCCTCTCATTATTCCTAGTTGATTACTTTCCCCATCAAGTCCTTCATATAAGTTTCCTGCATTCTCTAATTATATGATTAACCGATTCATTTCTTTCTCCATAAAAACTACACTTGCTATCCAATTGCATATTATCAATTTTCACTTTAGTATAATTAGTCCTTATGTAATATAATTAAGGAATTATTTTTTTAATCATTTTTCATTAATTATATTTTCTCATTCAGTTTGGTTGGGCTTTGAACTATTCGGGTTAAGAGTTCAGGTGTGTAGTCAATTGGTGCAGTTTGCACTCGTGCGCAAAGGATATGACAATCACCATTGTCATAATAAACCCCAGACAGGAAATGGGGCTGGAGTGTGGATAACGTCATGCCCAGAAGAGATAGGCTGAGAATTTGGAAGATTTTGAAAAAGATTTGCATAAGTTCCGACCATGGTGTTGAGAAGTTGGGGTTCGACCTTGGTGTTGAGAAGTTGGGGTTCGACCTTGGTGTTGAGAAGTTGGGGTCCGAACATGGTGTTGAGAAGTTGGGGTCTGACCATGGTGTTGAGAAGCTGGGTCCGAGCTTGGTGTTGAGAAGTTGAAGTCCGACCATGGAGTTGAAGGTTGACATTTGACTATGGAAGTAGACAGTTGAGTTCCCTGCCGTTGCAACGGCGGTTAAGTTTTTCGGGTCCCGACCAGAGAAGATGAATTAAAATCTAAAACACCACGAGATGTGCCGAACATTAGGGGTGTTATTAGCATAGTATAATTACGAAAGACTTTTAAGAATTTTTTCTTCCCTCGTGTCGAAGAACCGAAGTTAGAAGTTAATAATAAAACGTTTGTACCTGAACAACGGAGTCCACCTGTATTTGCATTCACCTATTGTGTTTTGTATTTGCGTGTATTACAGTTGTGATCGAGATGTTTATGGCTATACAAAACTTATGGCGATGTTTTGTGATGCTATTACAAGGAAATTCGGTTATTCTTCTTAAGTTTTCCTTTTTAAGCTACTTCCTGGTTTTTTTCTCGGGTAAGATTTCGCCAGTTTGTCGTTTGGACATGCAATTGATTTTCTTCCGATTTCAGTTTCCTCATCATGTTCTGTTTGTCTTTATATTGGTCAGTGGTGTTAATTGCCGCTGTAATTAGTCCTTCTTTGTTCTTCTTCATGTAGTCCGAGTTCTTGTGGTGATAAATACATGCAATCCTCAACCCTGGCGAGTCCTCCTTCACCTTCTTTTCGGGATAGATATAGTTTGTATAAGTCATCTCTCGAATAAAATGCCTTGTGTATCGTCATCAACTTTCTCGCCTTCTGCTACAGTTGTCTGAGTTCTTCCTGTGTCCATTTTGATAATGTTCCCAAACATCTTATATGGAGGGTCCCCAACATGTTAATCCCTTTGATGGGATTCCTGCTCTCTGGCTTGTTTTAGAGAATATTTTTCGTTCGTCTTTAATACTCTTTTCTTATTTTTTTTCATCTTCGCTTGTTTGATGTTGTCCTCTTCCAATATTCCAAAGTACTTGTAATTTTCTTTTTTTTTCTGAGTATCCTGATTCTTTCTTGATTTAGCAGTTATATTCCTACCACTAATTATCTTTTCCTATTTTTCATTATGAGCATTGCAGATTTTCCTGTTCCAAATTCCATTTCCATTAACTGACTGTATATTCTTATTGTTTGTATCAATGCCTCCAGTTCGTTTTCATTTTTTGCAAACAGCTTGATGTCATATATGTATATTATTAAAAGTTAAATGAGGATATTTCATGTTAGTTTCATTTTAAGATTTTAAGATCAAGAGACATTATGTCTACTCAATCAACCAACAGTTTCTGTTTTAACTGATTGTACTACTGATATCACCTAAATGGGTTTGATTTTCCCTTGAAATTCCAGTTATTACGCCATTTTAGCACGCTTGTTCTTGGTATTGCAAAGGGCCCTCAAAATGACAGATACAGCTGTATACACACAGCTCTTTTTCACATCTTTTACAAAGTTCAAATATTTATCCAGGTTTTTATTTTCGTTTAACCTCTGTCCTGACAAATCTTCTTTTTTCCTCAGAGCTAGATCTTATCATTTGGTCTGGGTTAAGCGATCCATTTGAATCAAAGAGCCTCAGGCAAACTTGTGTCTTCTATTTACAAAGAAAGCATTTGGTTTGTGCAATATATCATTAGTTTGTAAGATCAAGTCACGTGATCTACCCAGCTTTCAGAGGTCCACCCCTTTCACACTGTCATTTTTTTTGTTCGTGGGGGTAATGGCAACTTGCTGCACTTGCTCCTTGTGACACAGTCACACTTCCATCCCAACGTACATTGCATTTGCTATCTGTTTTTGTGAAATGTATATTCCTGGTTTTATATACTTGCTTCTTATGTCATTGCTCTGGAACGCCATTAATAATGATTCCCTTCTATCATACGTCGGCTTCACAATATCTTTTCATCGACAATTCCTTCCTTTGGACTCATGAAATGCATTTTTCCCCGTTTTTCTTTTTTCATTTGAATGTTACTTGTTCCTCTATTTGTCTTCCCATAAGTTTTATTGCAACTCGTGATTATTGCAATCTTTCATTGCAATCTACCTTGTGTACTTTTTAAGGGCCTTGATAGATGCAAAAGTCAAAGGGGAAATTTTTCTCTGAAGTCATATCTGAGATTTATGAAAAGATAGATGTTTTGCACAATCCCTCAAATATCTTACACCGACAAAGCTTTTAGTTTTACCAACGTTTAAATGAGTCTAGGATCACTTCTAAGGCAATTAAAGATCTACTTCTTTTAGAATTTTCTTTTATACATAAACATATATATATATATATATATATATATAGATAGAGAGAGAGAGAGAGAGAGGGGTGATACATAAGTGTGTACACGTGTGTGCAATAGATATGCTTTTTATATTGATGAAACTAATTATTAAGTTTTTATTTTAACATATGTATATTAATTTGTTTTTAGATAGATAGATAGATAGATAGATAAATATTTCTATTAAAATCACACAGTTTAAAGTATTGCTGCATATATATCTATACCAAGAACGTGGTAAAAGTATATATATATATATATATATATATATATATATATATATATATGTATGTGTGTGTGTGTGTGTGTGTGTGTGTGTGTGGTTATCCTACATAGCTAGTTTATTTTATAACTATTATTTGAAATGTGTTTAAAAAACTTTTCTTCAGACGCATAAGTCGAAACTACTCTATCAGTTATGTGTATATTTACCAAACCACTGCCGTACGATGTGACACAAGGTCAATTTTTAAGCGGAGTTTAACAGGTTTGAATTCAAAGTTTTCCTTCTGGTCTGATCGCCTTACCAAGGTGGAAAAAACAAGCTTGTCCTACTATTTACCCATAGCTCGAGGGATAATAATTGGATTTATACCTTTCCCAAGAGTATTAGTGCTACGTAAAATGCAATAAACCTCGTCCAGGATTTGAACTCGTGTCGCAATGTGCATTTTCTAAAACCATAACAATTACAACATGGGCACCTCCGCTGTCAAATAGTTTTGTAGGTTTTTTTTTTTTTTGTTTTTTTTTTTTTTTGGCACGTCAAGTTTTGTTGGATAATTTTATACCAAAGTCTAGAGTTTTTGTTTTTGCAAGTAGTGGTACAGTTTCACAAAACTAATGGTAATAGTTTTTAAACAATTATCACTTGACGACTTTTTTCTTAATATCAATAATTTTCATACAGTTATATGGAATAGTATATATTCCTGTTTAATATCAATAATCATTTGTTTGCACAGGATTATGTTTTAAATATTCTTATCTAATACAATTAGTTCGTACACTGATGGATTTGTGTTACTGTTGACACCATAACATTGACAATTATTTTTGATCACAGTAACCCTGAGAACAATAGCAATGATATTGTAATCCCACACTTCCAAAACTGAAAACTTATCAACGAATGCTGTTTAGTGTCATATCCGGGACACGAAACTTGTTAAAAATAATTTAAGAATAAGTAATTATAAACAAATATAATGATCGTATATATATATATATATATATATATATATATATATATATATATATATAGCCTTCCACAGACAGACTGATTCGTTGTATCACAACTCTTCAGTGTGGCTTGATACGCGAGATGTTTCAAGTTGAGATCGAAACCCAACTGAATTTTCGTCCGTCAAATATCTTTCTCTAAAACTATCGTCATTTTCAGGTTAAACGAAGGAATATTTTGTGTATGTATATTTTTATATATACGCTATCGGCAAATGGAAAGCTCATTTCATAAGAAGAGTTTTACACTTACGCACATATGACAGCCAGCAATTCTCCACTCGAGTGTTCAACCCACGTGGGTGAGTGGGCATATATTCTGTCATCCATAGACAGACTGTTTTATTGCATTATAATTCTTCAGTGTGTCAAGACACGCAAAACGCTTCAAGCATATATATATATACATGCACATACCCATGCGTATACATATTTTTGATAGATAGATAGATAGATAGATAGATAGATAGATAGATAGATAGATAGATAGATTTCCGAGAATACATATCAGTACTATTGGACGCTATCTTCAAGAATAGTGTTGTCATCTAGAGAAGACCCGAGTGTGCCATTACTGAAATATCATAAAAATATCAACAAAGATGAAGAAATTAGGTTGAAAGTGCCAATATATAATGGTTACAATACCCAGTCTAAAACAATTCAGACCGAAATTGTAACCAACAGTGTGTTCTCTGTCTGATTGCTTTTTCTAAAAAGCACCACTAAAATAGCATTTTCAGTTATCGCTAAAGATAAAACGAATGGCAAAAAAGTTTTCATTTATTTTTATTCTGAAGATAAAGAATTGTTCTTTTTCTTTCTTTTTTTTTTTTTTCTTTCTTGAAATGTTTTTATTCTTTACATTTTTTCACCAGCGTATGTGTTTTTCTTGTCTCTCAGTTTTTCACGGCTTTTATTGTTTTGAGTTCCACTTTCATAAAGACTATTAGTTGATGCCACATCAGTACAGCAGAATTAGTTCAGAGTTTTCCCTATCTGTTTAGGAACAAAAAATCTAATTTTATTAATAAAATATTAAATATACTAAGAACATTTCTGTTTCAAGTTTTCCTTCAGTTAATTCAGATAAGTTTTTTTTTTTTTTTATATTCACTTAGAAATGTATAAGTTTTATTTTGCCTAAAGTCTGAGGATAGAAAGTTTAGCTTTATATTAAAGTCAAAATTAATAAATGAAATTATGTTAATAGCGAAATATTTTTTGTACTCTATGGACAAAATATATTGACTCATATTCATACAATAATACAACAGTGTCAAAATATGTATGGCTGATAAAAGATGAATCGGGCAAATCTTGCCAAATATAATGGGATATTGTTTTAAAAAAATAGCACACGCTTCCAAAAGAGGTAACAATTGCTCAAAATTGCATCCAAGAGGAAAAGTATGCATCTTAGAACATGCTGAAAACAAATTGCTGAACAAAATAAGTAAATTTTAGCGAAGCATAGACATATTTATAAATTTCTCATGTGTAGATTACCACCTAATTTCATCTTTATTCTCCTTTACACAGACATATATATATATATATATATATATATATATATATATATATATATATATATATATAAGTATTTTCCGATTCTGAGTTTCAGGAGCACTTTCCTTTAAACACATGACTTTATACCAAAATTATGATTGATTGGTCACTTTTCTATCATTGTGCACATCATATAAAACAGACTTCACAGTGTTCATAATTTCATATTTTCTATGTTGTGTATATATATATAATCTTAACTCAAAGATGCAGATGCAATTGGCTTTCTGGTGAACAAGAATTCATGATGACATCATCACTGACGAACGGCAAAGCTGTTAGGTGCTTGTGTTGCATAAATCCCATGAACACACACGTACTCTCTCCCCCATCTATCTATTTATCTATCTAACTCAAAATGGTTTCAGATCAATTTGAGGGTGATTGCCTTTCTGTTGTTTCATCTGCAAACGTTGAGATATGCTTAAGTGCATCGCCAATACATTGACACAGTAATTTTTTGAGTAATTTTTCCTTTACTGTTCGCAAACCCCCAACCACCCTGATAGTAACACATGACGAAGATGACGTAATATACAATGTCATGATTTTCCTTTGTAGTTTGAGGGCTGGTCACTCAAGAGACGCCCCTCATGATAAACTTTGTTTAGGTATAGAGCCCGAGAGGACTGAAAACTCCCAAACTTATTACAAAAAACGTCCACACACGTAAACACAAACACACACACATATATATATATATATTCTAATGTATATTTGTCACTTGATTTAACGCACTAGCAGGCAAAGCTATTTCGCCAGAGTTTACTTTAACAGTGTACAATATATATATATATATATATATATATATATATATATATATATAATATATATAATTTATGTATGTATGTATGTATGTATGTATGTATGTATGTATGTATGTACAAGTTACTGAACACTGCAACATCAACAAGTAGTAATAATAGTTGAAATTATAGACTTAAAGATAGTGACAATAATAAAATAGACAAAGCAAAGGAAAAGAAAGGTAATCTAGTTTAACGCCCCGTTTCTGTAAACTTTATAATATTAATTCAGGTAAGCACTTCTTTAAGTTAACTGATAGACATTACAATCAGGACTACTTCTTAAATAAAATTAATCGTATCAAGATTACGATTGATATAATTGATAATGTATTAACAGTAACAATAATAGTGATGATAGCAATGATAAATTAGAATTAATTGTAATAATAGTTTACTTTTAAAAAAAGTAATTTGATTATTAATGATTGATGATAATTCTAATGATATTAATGATTTTAATGTTAATTTAGATGGAAGTATTCAGATTAAAAAATATATAAATATTAAGAATTTAAATAAAAGTTATATTTTTATCTTCAATGGAAATCCAATAAAACCTTAAAAAAATTTAAACAAGATAAGTTTGATTTTAGTAAAAGTGTTTACTGCCACGTTTTTCTTAATAAAAAGATAAATAAATATATAGACAGATATTTTTCATAAATTACAATAGGTTGATTTATGAACAAGATTTTGTGAGTCGTGTTAATTTTTTTCCATGCCTAAAGATACGTGACATCAGACGATGACATTACATCCAGTTTTGGCACCACCTTCTTTGCCCATATCTTATAGTCCTCCTCCAAAACCACCACCATGACATCTGTATTTATTTTCTAAACGAGTAAAGAATCCATTACAAGAAAGCGTTTATAATTTTTATAAAAAAATGTTCTTTCCATTGTGTGATGGCTATCAGAAGAGGTTGGCTTCTCTTAGGGAATGGCGAGTTGGCATAAAATTATAATAGCCAAATGACAGTTCTTTGTGTTTTTCCAATTATATGAATGTATGTGTAGCGATAGGTAGCAAAGGATAACGGATGTCGAGAGACAGTTGGAGATTTGGCCGAATAAAAGACATTTTTTATTGTGTGTTGTCATGATTTCTATAAGAAATTCATCATCATCATTGTATCATGAAGAAAATAAATTTTGGTAGATTGTGCTTTATGGCATATCAACCCTTGAATGACAATTCCTCTTTATACATATATATTAAATATATATTATTTGGTTTGGTTTTATGGTATATCAACCACTGTAGGTTATTTAATGCCAAATCCATTTTTATACATATATACAGTTCTTTTTCCAACAATCCAGTTTTGCATAACTTCAGCTTTTTGTTAACACACAGCTGAATGTTAAAACAGTTCTATTTCAAACGATTTACTTTAGTATAATTATACAGTTTAAATGTAGAAACAATTTTATTTAAAACTATTCATTTTAGTCAACAAAGTTAAAAAGGTTCCAAGTATTGCTCTGTATCACTAACAATTTAGTTAAATATCAGTCATTTGTTTACACACAGTTATACGTGAAAACAGTTTTATTTGAAACAATTCAGTTTAGCTTAAGCACACAGTTTAGTTCTATTTAACCCATAGATAGGCTCTTATCAGGTGCTACCACTCGGGGCCAGAGTGGACCTGGGAGCGATGGCAATGAAGGGGTACTCCACATTCCCCAAAGCTCCTTCATTGCTGGAACTTTACCATCAGATTGTTTAGTGTCATATCCTGAACACTCATTGTGGGAGTCTTAGCACTTTGCAGACAATCCGTCGGTGTATTTTACAACCCCAGCCCACTGGGCCTAATACTATTGAGCAAGGCATAAACCTCCTTATCCCGCAAGCTATGGGTTAAATAGTACCACTACTGTTCTTTTACAAGGATTGTTTCGCCATTAAAATAAACCACGAAGTTTGATATGCCATTAAACACAGAATCCAAACTGAAACATTGCTCAATAAATATTTCGTTTTTATAATCCTTTTCCTTGGTAATCCCTAATCTTCAGTGGTGAATTTTGATCCCATAGATTGACCATTATATAAGGAATATTTGCATTATACAACGAATATTTCGCATTATACAACGAATATTTCGCATACAAAATAAACTAATAATTACGTTATGAGCCACATTCTTATTGGTCCACTAATGCATATATTTGTTCTTAAATCCGTTAATCAATATCAGCATCTTTTGTTATAATCATTTTTTTTTTTTGCATTTGTTAATATTGAATTTAAATTCCTTTCTTGTCAATCGGCCATATGCACCTTTTCTTTGCACACGCATACGACGCCTTCATTTGTTATTTGCCAAGGCGGCCATTATTCTGAGATCAACGATGCGTATAGACTGACACAGAAACTATTTATTCACAACGTTAGACCGTTATTTTCCTTTCTGCCAGAACACAGTATTGAGAATTTCCACAAATTAAATCCGTTGTTTTGTTTTGAACAAGTTTTAACACTCGATTTGATTAGAAAGAAAGAGTATCGTATGTATGGGCAGGAAAGATGAATATGGCTGGGGAAGCTGGAAGTCTTGGGATGAAAAGAATTTAATTATAAAGGAGGTTGAAGAGGAAAGAAATAGTAAGAGAAATGGAATAAAATCAAGTACACTTCATGTACTCTTATATTTGTCAATCACCGGTAAATATTTATTTTGTTTTTTTTGTTTTTTTTCTCTTTCTTTTTTATTATTTATATTTTTTATTTATTTCATAAAGGATGAATCAACCACAGATATTTTAGTTTAGATACTATAGACGATTGGTTATCTTCAGACTGCTGCTAGCGTCCGTTTGAACCTATCTACACATCGGGTTTTCTCTAAATTAGGTAAAAATATGTTTTATTTAGGAGAATGATAACTTCCTAACCCGAGACATAAATTTTTTTTCCCACAAAATATTATATATTTATTATTTAGCATATTTTCTCCTTCGGCGTACTGAGTTCAAAACATGGATGAGGTTGTCTGTATTTCACATAATGCAAGGAAAAGCTATGAATCTTACAGATAAGAATAAATAACAGGGCTATTTAACATGGTATGGAAACTGGTCAAGGAGAAGGAAAACTCTGAATTCAAACCTGTTAAACACAAAAACTGACCTTTTGTCGCATCCTGTTTGTGTGAGGAGTGAGATAAAGAGTCCTTCTTCCAAGTTCACATAGTTTAGATGTCCTGGAGCTTCTGGTTTCTGAAATCGTTGAAGACGGCGTCTTTGTGAATAGAATTACCCCGATCAGAAAATCAAACGAACTACTGCGCGTAACATACGGAAATACTGAACAGCTGTTTTGACATGATTAGGCCTCATCAGCAATGTATACCGTGATCTTCACCACTGGAGATCGAACCAGCAATCACAGAATGCAGAGCCGACACTCGACCACCTTGCCCTTAAGGTTATAATAATTACGCAGATGCGTATTTTCAATCCTCTTGGGAAGACATGGCTCTGGAGGTGACCGCGTCCTCTGTAAAGAGTGCGGATGTAACTTGCAAGAAATATTCAGGTTAATTGGCCGCGCAATTATCATGACTAATTGGTTTGGTGTTTCTTGTATGCGATGTGAACTGTAACTCGGTGGAAGAGTTTCGGTGGTTGCTGATTCGATCTTCAGTGGTGGAGATCAGGGTATACACTACGAATGAGACCTGATAAGGTCGAAACAGCTGTCCAGTGTTTCTGTATGTCACGTGCAGGTGTTCGCCGGATTTTCTGGTCATGGTAATTCAATTCACAATATATTCCTCCACTTAAAAAAGAAAATGGGCACCGTTTTTGTTCTTTAAATAGAAGTTTTCTGATTGAGTGACGTCATTGACAGTGGCAAAATGATGACTGCTGAATTCAGTTATTTTATTTTTCAGAAACTGGCAGAAATCCTATAGAACTAGGACTACAACTCAATCAGGAGAATAAAATGAATGTTTTACTGATTTGAAGTCACAATTTTTAATAGTTGCCAGAAGCACGGCCGGTTTTAATTTGGTGTACTGTCTTGGTGAACCAGCCCCTCTAATATCAGTTTTCCTCGTAGTTTTGTTTCTTTTTTCCAAATTTTCTCGCGTAGCTGCCTCCGTGAATGAACCTCGTAAGCTATGGTGACTGTTTGACTATTTACCTGGTAATCAACAAGTAGAACCCCATATCTTCCCATTTGATAGCACGGACTTGATTTTCTTGAGAACATGAGATCCTGTATACTTCCATTGTTTTGAAGATTACTTTATCTCTGGCTGAAAATCGTAGAACCAATTTTCACCTACAGTGGAAAATTGCCATAGAAATCCCGTTGTATCCTCGTTAAAAACTACGATGTCCCTTGACATGTTGAGCCGAGGTCACTTCTAATCAGGCTGAAGAAGTTTGGGGGCCCAACAAGCGGTAACCTGTGTCATTTTGAGATGATAATTAATAATTGCTACAACACATTCCTTTGAGATATCTAACACTGTGGCAATATAATTGTCAGTTATCCATCGATCTGTCGTTATCATCTCATGAATTTACGGTGACTTTCTGATGCTTTCTCTAAGAGGGTCATCTTTCAAGTTTTCCCTTTCCAAGTTGAATTTAGCAGCTCATTCGTTGAGATTGCTGTAGGAAGGAGAATTTTGCCCAAGTATAGCCACTATAACTTTGTAGATTTCTAAAGAAAGGATAAAACTTACAAAAAAGAACGGTGATAATACCTGTTGTCACAAAGGAAATAGGATTAAAGCTTGCTGGAAAAAATATATAATTAATGATATGGTCAGAAAACAGCAGGGGTCTAAAACCAAAAGAATTTATAGGGAATTTTTTAAATGAACCCCGTCAAAGCCCCATTCATCAAAGGTCTACTATCTACCATTCAAGGAGGTCGAAATCACTTTCATAATGAATATATCTTAACATTAATGAAATCCATGCCTGAAAGAACTAAGGCTCGAGGAGGGGCAACTAAATATTAAATCATTTTTGTTATTGAATTCCATTTTTTTACTCGTCATTTTTTTATTTGATATTTTCCTTCGCATAGCTTGAAAGAAACTATTCCATTAGTTTAAATAATTTTATTAAGTTTCTTTAAAGAATATTTTGTGAAACCAGAAAAGAACAAAATAGAACTCATTATTCTTGCTCTTTTTTCCCAAACCCTAAAGTTATCTCCAAATTCAGCCCACCTTCGAAGAATGGAGACCAGCTTTTCGAACATCGAGAAGAGAACAAGTCGTTATATCCCGAATGCACATTGGTCATACAAGGCTTACTCACGCTTTTATACTGAAACAGGAACCACAACCACAACCACAGGGTTTGACGTGTCAGACAACTTGCACAGTTAAACACATTTTTATAGAATGCAGAGCTTTCCCTGTCATCAGAAAGCGATTTTTCAAAGAGACTAGTTTAACCGAATTGTTCGAAAACGTCAAAATAGATAACGTTCTGTTCTTCTTGCGAGAGACAGGGTTGTACGAAAAAATATGACGAATTAAAACTGATTAATCATGTGCAAACAAATGAAATGCTTATAGAAAACTTTATCTACTAAGCATTCGTTCAGAAATCTTTGGTTGAATGTATATACATATAGACAGAACTTGGCGTTAAATAAACTACAAAAGTTGATACGCCATAAAACCCAAACAACCAACCAATTCCTCTTTTTCCCCCTAATACTTTCTTCTTCTTCTTCTTCTTCTTCTTCTTCTTCTTCTTCTTCTTCTTCTTCTTCTTCTTTTTCCTTTTATCCCTTTTTTACTTTTACTCTTCACTCTTCGTTTCCTCTTGTCTTCTTCAATATAATCATTTAGATTGTGCATCTATCACAATAATTAAGAGTGTGAACATATACTTCATTCAACTTAATGAAGACCAAATAAAACGAGCGCAGGAAGATTGTGCTGCGCTAGTTCTCAACAGACATATCCGCCTTGAAAATCAGTATTTGATGCCCTGATTTTTAGCTTAGAACTCAACTTGGTATGGCAGAAGTACAGTGTAACGTGAAACCCGACGAGGATCGAAGTCACTAGACAAAGTATGATTACGGGCACCGGTGCAATTCCAAGTTTGTTTATGGTGAATGTAGATTAAGCAGTATTTTATGATAATTATAATTAAAGATTGTGCAACTTTGAACTTTGAATTTTGAATTTTTCACTACTAGTTGTGTCCTGACGATGAGGTTCCCGTTCTATAGATCAAGAGTGTGTGGAGTACAACTTCATTGTGATTACCCCACTTTTGCCCATTCTGATTTTTCTTCAATAAGACCAGGAAAAAACTCTCAAGGAACAATTGCACAAACATGACCATAAAATGAGCGCGATTTCTTAACCTCTAGACATGACATAACCGTACACTGGTTGACATGTCAATTAAGAAAAGAATTGAAATAGCAATATTATCATAGATGTCTATTACAATGGGAGCCAAATATTTTTTATTTCCTTGATTTTAAATGAATTTCCTCTATAACAGTTGATAACCATATGCTGTTTGAAGAATTAAAATGACACACGTAGTACAAACAGAAGATTCACAGATGTAGTTTTAAATAAAGCAACTACAAGCTGAATGTTTTAGAGAAATTATAATAGCAAGCCGATCCCTATCTTAAGGTAAAAATTCCGAACCATTCTAAGAATCTGAGACTATTGATGTTCCTCAAGTAATTTTTACTCTTGGCATGAAACTGTCTTAAAACCTTGAAACTTTTTGTCTAAGGAAGCGGAAGGACCATAAAACCCAACTTTGTACGAACAGTCAGCAATGTTTGTTCAGTTGTTTGGCAGTGTCAAAACCTCAATCAAACTTGTAACACCGAGTGCCAAATATAGACGCTAATGGAAGCCATAAACCTATAGTAAAAATTTAAGTTTTTAATTTCCCACATTTAGGTTAGTTGTGGTTGGAGGGAAACTTCTATTTTATCTGTAGTAGAACAACCCAAGCAGAGGGAAGTGTTCCAAAAAATGCTTTTTATATTCTGTTTCTCTATCCTTTGAAAATTCATTTTGGCAAACGCTGTACCTGGCAACAGAGGAAAGTTACCATTTAATATCTTTGATTGACCAGAAAGCAGTTCGATCATTTCTAACAGACAATCTCGTTTCAAAGTGCCCTTTAGTAAAGGAAACCCTTTGTGAATAAAATAACAGTTGATATTTTAATATCGGACTCCCATTGAAGAAATTCAAACACGTTTTAAGAAGACAACTGAATTGATTCTCCCTCTCCCCCCTTCTCTCTCTCTCTCTCTCTCTCTCTCTCTCTCTCTCTCTCCATATATATATTTTTATGTATCGAGGGAATCAAACTTTGTTTACGAAGCAGACCATCTCCTCCAACCCGCAAAAAGTATCTTTGGTAATACATGTTATTCCTCAGGTCAAATTTAACCTTGCAAGCTCTGCCGCGTACATACGCTGCAGATTTACATTGTCACAGAATTGGGACGAATTGCCTGTAAGTTGCTTCAGAAAGACCTGTGTAAATTAGCGTGCGATTGTTTGCTGTTGTGAGATTTTATATGTCGAGAAGGTCTGGCTTGGACAAAGAGACTCTAAAGAAAATTTAACAGCCATGTTTAGACTAAAAAGATTTTTGCAGCGAAATTCAAGTCCTTTTTGTTAAGCGCTCGTTTCAAGATGGCGTGTTCATTTCCGAACTTCAAAGGCTTTACAAAGATGGTTGCAAAAATATTATTCATTTCAAAATATCTAGTTTACAGATGGAAAGAAAATGGTGGCATTTTATGAAAATCTATTTAAATCTTATCTCTTACCTTTACACCTAATATAAAACGGTTTAAGACGAGAAGATTTGCGAGTAAAATTTCAGTACTGTTTGAATGTATATATTCATGTGACAAAGATATTTTCATTTTATTCGTCAGATAGCAACAATGACGGTGTCAGTAACTGACATAGTCCTTGTTGCTATCAGATAATTTAAGTAATATCACTTGATTTAATAAAGAGTGCTCAATATCGATAGTAGACAATTTGTTTCAAAATTAAGATTTCATACACACTGAGTCAACGACGCTTAATCCGAAGATCAGCTACACGATGAACTAATCGTCACCAAGCATTATTGTCGTCGTGTCGACTCTATACTAACTGATATATATATATATATATATATATATATATATATATATATATATATATATATATATTTATAAAACTTAGGGCTTATAAATCACATTATCTCATTTCAACATCGCTCTGAAGGGGATTTATCAAAAACCAGAATGTTAAACAATGGCATATCATCATGAATAAATAAATACATTTTTGGATATTTTCTTTATATATATATATATATATATATATATACTCCCACGATGCTAGGCGTGACTGTTCATTGATTCAAGTTCTATCAAATCACGATGAGATTGATGTATTTTTAAATCAGTTGATTCTTATCGTTCTATGTACAATAAAACGCTTGTCTTGATCCATATTTACCAACCCCTCTGCTCGGGCAGGATATGAAACAATGTCGATTTTTAAGCGGAGTTTAACAGGTTTGAATTCAGAGTTTTCCTTCTCCTAGACTAGTTGCCTCACCATGGCTGAAAAATTCAGTCTGCCCTACTATTTACCTTGTCTTGATCCAATGAATGCAAGATGCGATGTATCCCATTCGTCCACAATTCTGGTTATTATTTACTGATAGCTGATATTTGATTCTTAAAATGCTTTTAATAACTTTCAAACTCTTATGGATATTCAACATTTACGTTTTTCGGTTATGATGAAACTTTTCATCGTAACTAATTTGAATTGTAAGGACAATACGGATCTGAAATCTTAACTCATTTGATTAAAGCAGCTGATAATGTTAACCAAATTTCCCTGGGACAAACGACGGCTTGAGTTCAAATTTCACAGAGTGCTTATATTCTATTATTTACTATTTTCTCGTTGTTGTATATTAGCGGCCTGATTGATTTGCGATACAAAAAATAAAATGAACAAAAATACAAGTCACAATTAATGTTTTACAACAGTTTCTCTAAAAATAAATAAACGCATATCAATCCTTTGTAATCTTCTATTTAGTTTGCATCGACCACAATTATTTTTGTATATCTGTCACACTAATTGTAGTTGTTTTTCATCGCACCCTGTAAGGTCCTATAATACTAAAATTTATCCAGTTGTTAGGCTCCAGTTTTTGTGACCTGGGGGTGTATGGAGTATCCATTGCCATTACCCCAAGGTCCAGCTTGACCTGGAATAGGCTCCTACCTATCGGTCAAAGAGATCTGTTAGAAAATTATGTATTCAAGAAGAATTAACAAGACTCATGGACATCCAATGGAACGAAAAATCAAGAGTCACTATTCAAGCAAGAAAGATGTTATTACATATAAATCCTACCGTTGGTTTAGCAATGAATAATAAAAATATGCAATAGCTAGCAGAGATAAGCAGGTACGAGAATTATTAAATAAGTTTTCAGACTTTTTTCGTATGGCCACTTTTATATATAGTACACACATGAAACTCTAGTCCCCTTCGGAGTAATCTACTCCGGCTGCAATATACTTGTTGTACCGTTCCAACAACCTCTGGAAGGCCCCATGGAATCCTCTTGTGTGAGCATGTCAATGACCTTCGTCACAGCCTCTTTCCTCTCCTCAATGTCTCGTAATGACAGCCTTTAAGTTTTTCCTTGAGCTTAGAGAATAACAAAATGTCACAGGGAGCAAGGTCTGGACGATAGGGAGGCTGAGGAACTGTCTTGATACCCATCTTGGTCAAAGAGTCTGTGACAAGGATGGAGTTGTGGACTGGTGCATTGTCCTGGCGGAAATGCCACTGACCCGATTTGAAGAGTGCTGGCCTCTTCCCTAGGAATCTCTTCCTGAACTCCCTGAAAAACTCAACATAGTAACCCTAACCCTAACCCTTTGGCCAATCAAGTCTGGTGTATATACTTCCTTACTCCTCCCACACCTCTCACCATCCCTCACAGACTCCCTGCCTTCCTTGAATCTCTTATGCCACTCAAAAACTGATGCTCGATTCATGCTAGAGGGTCGAAAAGCAGTCTGAAGCATCCCATACGTTGCTCTGGCATTTTTTCCATGTTTAAAACAGAATTTTATTGCATATCGTTCTTCTAAAGTGTGCTCACGTTCAGATTACATTTTTGAAATTCACTAGCTGTGATAATCAGATTTTTCGTAGGGTGTATTCCATTTGCTGCTGTAGCTGTTGATGTGAATCTGAAATCATTAAAATTGGTCAGTCATCTCATAAGGTGTATAGCAATAACATACTGAATTTTCAAGAGTCTACACCAATTTTAAATGCCTGTACAAAAAAGCCTGGAAACTTATTGAATCCACCACGTATATAGTATGTAAATAATAACAGTTATCAATGTTATATGTTTTGCTATCGTCACTTCCAGGTAAAGAATTTTTTACATGAATGAATGAAAAATATCGTCAACCCACAATTTTTCGTGTACTTGGTGTGTTTTCTGATTTTCTTTGGATGTGTAACAGTTTTTATCTCGCTCAGATAGTATTTTGCCTTTACTATCAAAATGATTAATGAGGAAGAAATATTTCTTTTTTTATGGCAGACGTCGTAGGAGGAAGTTAGTTGTAAATTGTACTTGAGTAGTAGTAATAGTTGTTGTAAGAAAGAGGGGGATGAAGAAATGAATGAATGAATGAAAAAATAATGATTAATGAAAAAATAAGTGTCTATCTCCACAAAGAAAATATCTATTGTTTTCAATGTACTAAGTTGATAAAAAAGATTGGGTGGTGATGAATTATAGTTAGAATGATAGTGATGATTGATCGTCTTAGTCAGCGGTGGGAAACCTGTGGACTTGAGGCCACATGTGTCAACTGCAGCCTTCTACAATCTTGTCGAAAGGCAATTAAAACGGTACACATCTAATTTACAACCAGATCACCCCCAAATTTTTTTAATCATTAGAATATTTGTAAATTCAATTTTTTATATTACTTTTAAGTAGGGTATATCTTATAACATGTATTTTGTTAAACAAGAAAATAAGAAGTTGTTTTCTTGGTAATAATAAATCAAATGCAGAACAGCAGTTAGGTTGTATTCGATAAATGATGTCCGTCAAAATCCGGTCCCACGATCTTTATTTATTAACTATATATATACACATTGGAAAAACACATTTTAATAAATCGAGAGTTACAGGTTTACCTTAACAACACCTCCCCCTAATCTAAATTTCCATCCGAAATTAGCTTAATATCTTTTCCTTTGAGGATCCGGACTAAAAGGTTCCACTCCCTTCTTTTTCTTTTAGCTGGTTCGTCTTTACAATTATGGGAATTGGTGAATCAGGTATATCGAACACGTCGTAAAGAACCTCTATTGGAACTTCCTTATCTTCAATGACATTCTCAGTGTATCTGGGTCTCAACTGATTCATATGTCTTTGGTGTTCATATTTCTTACCCTTGAACATGTACATCATTCCTCCAACTCTTTTATTCATTACACCCTCTGTCCAGAATTCTTTTGCACCAAAGTAAATTTTTAAAAAAAACTCTTTGTCTCCGGGTCTGAAATACTTTGGGGCATATTTTTAAATTTTTTTGTTATTTCAGTAATTTTTTTTTCTATTCCCGGACCGGCTAAAGTCGGTCAAACACAGATCGAATTTTTCCGGGAAACAATTAATTCAGCAGGTGATATGCCCGAAATTGTGTTTGGATTAGGTGTAATTCTATATACTCTCAGGAACTGTTGAATGATACTTTCTTCCATATGTAGGCCATTGTTTTTCTTTAATGCCCTTTTAAATGTACCTACAAACATCTCGGCTGGTCCATTCGACCTTGGATGGTATGGAGTGGGTAGGAACATGTTCAACTGACAATTATCTACAAAATCTTCTAAATTCACTTCACGTGAACTGGGTTCCATTATCACTGACAATTCTTCTGGCACGCCAAAACGAGAAAACAACTCTTTTAACGCATGGATTGTGGTAGTTGCAATGGATCTCCAACACTTAAAAAATTCAAACCATTTTGTGTAAATCTCCACCACTACCAGAAAATAAAATCCTTAGAGAGGTCCAGTATAGTCTATATGTATTCTTGACTTGGGAACGTATGTTTGGGGCCATGGTTTGTATCTTATCTGTGGTGCCTTTGCTGCCAGTGCACTACCTCTACAGTTTTTCACTACCTATTCGATATCTTCATCCATTCCCAGCCAATAAGTATAACTTCACATTAAGATCTTCATCCACAAAAATCATGATTGTCCAAAATGAAACTCCTTCAAAATTTTCTTTTGAAGTACCAGAGACATTACTACCCTATTTATGTATTGTGAAACAGCGTCACGTATTGAAAAGGCTGATATAGTTATTGTGTTTTTTTTTTCTTTCCTTTAACCTCACTTGCATTTTTATCTTTTTAATGAAAGCATCATTTTCGACTTTTCCTCTTGCTTCATCTAAAGTCACCTACAGTTTCTTTACTGTATAGCACAATATATATTTTACTTCTTTTTCTGTCTTTAGAGCAGCTACCACTTTATCCTCCAATAGTACCGAAAATTTTAGTGTCAATCTTGAAAGACCGTCTGAATGTCCTGACGTTTTGGACGGCAAAAATTCCATTTCATAGTTATAGTAAAAAGTAAAGTTGTCGACCTTAGTCGAGGGTGATACGAAGTCTCCCTTTTCAATAGCTACTACACCAAGGTGTAGAGGAGGACACTACTCTACTCCCTGGATTGCAACGCTTTACCCTTGATCCTTACCTCATTATGCTGAGTGTTAAACAAGGCGGCATCAAGAACCATTTTTTGAATCTTTTGTATGACTCGACCTGGGATTGAACTCCCGTTTCCTGAACTATTGGCGAACACTCTTCTCCAACGTTGCAACCTGTTGACTGTATGTGTAGGGATACCTTTAAACAACTAATTAAAAAAGGAATAAAAAGGAATTAGACAAAGGATTGCAGTAATTTTTGCAGTAAAATATTTCATATATTAGGGCATGGAAGGAAATTTGTTTTGAAAATGGATCATCGTCCATTATTGTCAATTTTAAAACCGTAATCATCGATCCTTCTGAACAGTTCTTTTTTTGTGGTCACCATCTTTATAGTTTTTTTTCAACAAAATCTCGCCCAGATACGTGATCGCGAAATCCAAACCTGCGAACATGATATCCATGACCTGTTGAAAAAGGCTTGGAGCGATTTTTATTCTAAAAGGAAGCCTATTTAGCTAGTACAAACCCTTATGTGTAGTTAAGGTCAGGACTTTTGAACACTCGTCATCAACTTCCATTCGGAGGTAGGCATTTGATAAATCGATTTTTGAGAAAACCTTATCTCCTTTCAGAATGGCAAATATATCTTTTGGTGACGGTAGTGGAAGGATGATGTTTTAAGTAATCATTCACCCCAGTAGAAATATCCTCACTAACTGTTTTTTTTTTTTTAGAAAAAAAATGGGTGAGGCCCAGTTCGAAAAATTAATTTTTAATTCAATGTCACCTAGCTTTTCCTATCTTTCCAGTTCTTCGTTTGTTGTATAGCCGTAATACAAATATAAAATACAAATATTAGCGGAAACATAGACAACAATAATGACGACTTCAATGCACGAAGAAACACGCTTCTTATAAAAATATAATATCTCATACTTTATTCTCGAAAGGGTGATGTTGGTTGTGTGTGAGAGATGAGCTGGCGACGGGGACAGACTGTTATTTTGACCCAAAGTTATCTTTTCGACCATATCACCACTTCTTCCTCATCTTGGCTTGGTTTACTCAACCGTGGGTCACTGAGGGCCCAAAGCCATCTTTCTACCGGTGGTTCTCAATTCGGTATCTTGTCTCCAACTGACCCAAGCCGTCTGTGCCCTGGTTATATAATTGTTTAACATCCACCTGCTTCCGCTGTTCTGCTGCTTAGTTACACAGGTGCACCTCTTGATTGACGGCTCGGTGGAGGGTCAATATGTTACACACTGACAGGCTCTAATGCCGCAAAAGGGACTTTCCTATTGGGCTTAAACACAGTTTTCACGTTTTCGTTCAGTTCGAAATTCAATTTGGTTTACACATACTTTCCGAGACCTTCCTAGAATACATGAGAAAAACAGTTCTCGAGATCTTCAGCCAGTTTTTCTGGTTCTTTCTTTTTACTTTTGGGTGAAACGTCTAGTTTGTTAAAGTAAGAATTTATTGGCAGCAGTCATAAATCAAATAATGCAATCCAAATGACAACTAAATAAATTTGACGTATTTTGTAACACATACACTTTTGATTCATAGGTTTTTCCTTGAAAAGAAATATGGCCCAAACTCTCCTTTAAAGTTTAATTTCTTTCCCGATACTCATCGAGCCACTGTTAGTTTTTTCAACGGAGGGCTTCCTGTCTGTTCCCACATCAAAACATTAATAATAGATATATCGCTACCTTCATCATGCTAGGGCGCCTAGCGTACTGAAATGGTTAGCAAGATTTATTTGCAAACCTGCAAGAGTGAGTTCGTGTCTCATTGGGTGCCCCATTCATTCGGCCTTGTGATACATCTAAGCAAAACGCTTAGTAAATTACTACCTGTGTCAAGGTATAAGTTTATGTTTACACCATCTATTTTTACATATTTCCGTTTCTGCCTTTCCTCAATCTCTTTTCTTGACAGTATCACTTTTACTATATCATTAAACCTTTTTTTTCCACTACACACTGAATATTTCTACTTTTGAAAGTATCGTTTTATTCCAAGTGTTTATTTTTCCTTCTGCAGTGCGTACTTTTGCGTAAAAAAAACAAAAAACAAAAAAACGCCAAATCCATTTTTATACAAATATTCAGTTCTGTTTCAAACAATTCAGTTTAGTATGAGTAAACAGTTTAATTGTCAAAAGCATTTCTATTTCAAGTAATTCAATTTACTCGAACAGTTTTAATTGAGCTAATTCAGATTAGTATAAGCTCTGAAGTTCTATATTAAGCATTTCAGTTTAGTGTAAGAACAGTTTCAATGTCAAAAACATTCCATTTCAAACAATTCAGTTTAGCATGAGTACACAGTTTAATTGTCAAAGACATTTCTATTTCAAGCTATTCAGTTTAGTCAAACAGTTCACTTTAGCATAAGTATGCAGTTTAGTTCTATTTAACCCATAGATAGGGCCCTATCAAGTGCTACCATTCCGAGCCAGAGTGGACCTGGGAGCAATGGCAATGAAGGGGTGTTCCGCATTCTCCAAAACTCCAGCATCACTGAAACCTCACCATTTGATTGTTTAACGTCATATCCAGGACTCTTATTGGTGGGGGGTCTTACCCCTTTGCAGAGGTCAGTCGGTGTATTCTACAACCCCAGCCGACTTGGCAAGATTTCAATATAGGTCTAACTACATGAAAACATGAAATATCTTTCTGAACAATTACAAAATTGTCATGTTTAATATTTAACATTCGTTGACACTCCTCCGTGATTTTCTGTAAAGTTATATCAGGGTGCTGCTCTATTTTATTTGATATGTGCGAACGAATGTCTTTATCGCGGCTGGCAGTCAATCCCTGAAGAAAAACCAAATATTTGAACAAGTTAATGGATAAATCCTTTAAATTCAACCTTTCACATTGTTGGTTTACATTACCAGCAAAATAGACAAAATCCTCGTCCTCTTGTTTTCTTTAATTCAAACACTTATATCTGGTATGAAACAAACTGTTTCTTTCGCCAAAAATACTTTTATAATCTTGTCAAACGAAATCTCGTCAGGTTTTTTTGATAAAATCAAATTTGAATACTTCGTATTCTCGTCAGTGCCAAGTTTTTGAAGCAACAAACTTTCTGTTCATCCGACCAAGAAGCACATTGTTTTGAAAAAATGATTCTGAATCTTTGATAAAATGCTGGAAACGTTTTTCCTTCTTCTAGGCTATACTTGAACTTAGAAATTGAATTTGCAATTCCTTCTGCCCTAAAAAAAATCCTTTATTTGATTTTCATATTTCTAATTGTTCCTTTCTAAATACAATTAATTCTTCTTGCAAGAATTTTTTAGTCCTTTGTTGTTGAACCTGTGCTTCCGCTTGGACTTTAACAGCCGGTATAAGTTCTTCCTTAATGTATAATTTCTTTTATGCACTCGGCCCAACCAAAAAAGTTTTTTTTTTATATTCGAGCACTTTTTTGCCAGAGACACACAAATCGTTTTTAAAACGACAGAGAACACAATTTCCTTTTACCACCAAATTGTGAAAACTATGAATTTTGAATAAATACGATTTTTCTAAATAAATTTCTAAAATTTTTAGAACAATACACACTTGTTCGTAAATTTGCGACAGTTTCAAACGTAAGTCCAAATCACATTTTTCCATCAATACAGTTCTCCGTAAATTTGTGACACATTTCCGAACTCGAGTCGCAATCACAAATTTCTTCTTAAAAACAGGCTGATAATAATACTTTTCAAAAGTTGCACAAAATATTTCTTTACAATGACTCACTTCATTCAAAAAAGACCAAAATTTCTTTTTTACTTTCCTTACTTGGATGATGTGAAAAAGAAATTCGAGTCGTAGCCGTTGATTGTAATTCTTTTTTTTACTTTTTTGTTAAAACCAGATTTTAACAATCATTTCTAAATCGTCCATTTGTTAAAGGTCCATTAACTTTTAGGGAATATCCTCGTCGCCAATTTGTTATAACGTGTATTTCGTTAAACAAGAACATAAGAAGTAGTTTTCTTAGTGGTAATAAATCAAACCTAGAACAGCACTCAGGTTGTATTCGATAAACGGTGTCCTTTCAAATCCAGTCTTTATTTCGAAAAATGGTAAATAAGGCATTACAATTTTCGAGGACCATGAGACCCAAAGCTTTTTTGTGCGTGATGAGAAGAGGAGCAGTCGTGCTAAACTATAAAATTAAGGGTACCCATCAAGCCACATCAATTCCTAGACGAGCGAATAAAAGTGGTCAACAGGGGTGCACCCCTGAACAAAAAAGCATTGGAAATGCTTTTGTTGTCCATTTTTTAAATCCAGAAGTGCCTTAAGTGCTCTGCGCTGTTGAAAGTCCGCAGGTAGTTCTTCAACTTCCACAGAGCACAAAGCCACCTTCTGAATTTTTTGCAGCCAAGGCAAATTTTGCCCAGTCATGGGCTTTGGAGTCTTTGGAGGGGTCGGATGTAAGTCTGTTCTGTGATCGTGATCAGGAGAACAGCCTGGGAGGTGAGAGTTGGAGAAAAGAGAATCTCATGTGGGTTTTGTTGGGGTGAGGATTGTTTGAGAGGGGATATTTTGGGTTGAGGTTGTTTTGGAGAAGTTTGTTTTGAAGGTTTTTTTTAGGTGAGCGCTGAGGGACTGCCCGCTGTAGTGAAGAAGATTTTGATGGGGTTTTTGATGGGGTTTTTGATGGGGTTTGCTCTGCTGTTACTGACTATTTTTCTGTAGCGGTGTTGGGCTGGGGGCAAAATTTCTTTGCTTGTGTTTCTCCGATCTCTCTTCTGTTCAAGTTTACTGATGCCTCCATCTCCCCGGGCTGTTCCCTCTCGGTAATCTTTTTTTCTTTTTCTTTTTGATTTTTTTTGTGGGGTGATGAAGGTTGATTAGGTGTGATGATTTTTTCCGTTGTTTTTTCTGTTGTGGTTTATATTGTTCCTGGGGCTGTGTCTGTTGTAGTTGTTTCTGCTACCGCTGCTTCTGCTGATTCTGATATTGTGACTGGAGGGGGTGGTTTCTTTTTTCTGTTAATCAGGGTCCATCTTTATTCCTAGTTTTCGGTATGGACCCCAAGTTCCCGTGCTGCGCTGATGGTTATGCTGGTGGTCTTACTGTTATTGTTGGAAGCCATCTTTTGAGAGCAGGTTCTTACTAGATGGCCTAACTGCTTACAGGCCCAGCAAGGCGGCCTCCTGCCCTCGACGACTACCATCAGTGGCTGTTCTTGGCATGTGCTGATATGGGGGATAAGGAATCCGTTCCTGTCTAGGCAGATGGTGAGAACATAGTCATCATAGTTCTCATTGGCGTGACCGCCCCCATGCTTCCATACAGCGAGGACATCTCCATTCAGCTGTACTGGGACGTTGCACACGGTCACTCTTATCCTCTGTTTTCCTTTATATTTCGGCTGGAACCGGAAATACTTGGTTGTGACATTGCTCCCGGACAATTTCACGGCTAGTTCCTCCGAAGGCAGCAGGACATCCCAGATGGCGAAACTTCACTGGCAATAATACTGGTATGGGATGCCTGCTGTTTTAAAAGTTCCCTGAAGAACTTTTTTTTCAATCCAGCAAGCCTCTTTGTTTTTACGTCTGTCACTATGAAGGACACGGTTTTTGGTTCCACGGCCGCCACTAGGTCCGGGAGTAGCAATATGTTTGTGACTTGAATATATGGGGCGTATTTTCCCACCCTATCCTTTCCATGTTCCTCAGCTGTTATGCTTTTAATTGACCAGGAGACTTGTATTGCTGGCCTGCGTTTGATGGTCGGTGTCGGCTGTCTGGATTGAATGAAACTGGCCGGGAGCGATGATTCTTGTGAGACTTGCGAAACCCGTAGCACTGGCCATTCTGCTGGCATTGGTGTTGGTGCTACAGATTTTTCCGGTTCCTTGAGGAAGGCTTCCATGTCTTTGGTGTTTGAAAACAGGTACAAAGATGAATTGCTATTGTTGTCTTACTACATAGTTGCTTGTTTTGTAGGGAAAGAGATGTTAATGCTGTTGTTTAAAGAGAAGAGGACGATTTGATGACTGGGAAAAAAATCTAGAGAAAATGAGAGAGAAATAAAGGTGTGACACAAAGTTGCTAACTCAATGAAACGACCGCAAAGTGAGAATTCGGGACCTAGGCCTCTGCGTACGTCCGTCATGATCTGATTGACTTATCTTAATTCATTAACTCTCTATATACACGATGGAATAACACAATTTTAATCCAACGGGAGATGCAGCTTTACCTCCACAACAGAATATTAATTAAATTTAGAATGTTATAACTAAACGATTAAAATTTAAATTTTTTTGTAAATTTACGAAGAATTTGTTTAGTTTCAACTAAAAATGTTATCTTATAAGTGGAATATAAATCTTAATATGACCTATAAATATGGAAATTGCCCTAGTGGAGGGGTTTATATCCCCTGCAGAAGGGTTAGATTCCTCCCCTAAAAATGAAGTCTTACTTAGTATATCATTAAACTGCATCCGCTGATGAAGCTCAGGTTATGGAAATCTAGAAAATGTAAAATACACCTTCATTGACATTTACTTTCAGGTCCAGTTGGAGAGGTAAAATCCTATCTATGCGTCAAATAAATTTGTTTAAAAATTATTCGTATTCGATAGTTTGTGTGCCAAAAACTCTTCAGAACCAATTACACAAAAATGTGAATATAGAAGTGCAAGAAGTACGATTCCTTAACTTCTAAGCATTAAATAATCCGAGACAGGTTGGCATGTCGTTAAAAGCAATCAACTAATCATATATCTATGAACAAGGTTTCCCAATTCTGGTATAAATGATGAGGGAAACAAACATAAAAAAATAAATTATATCTCTCTTCATAACAGTCATGGTTTCATAAACTTGCTGTTCATTGGGGGGGGGGTTGCTGAACAAGACGGAAATTTGTGAGTTACGGGTCACTTTTGGTGATAATACTTCTTCGTAAAACTTTTTTCTTCTGGGAAATATGGTTTTGAAAAGACCTCTCATATTGTGACCCCTTCTAGTTCCCTTCCTGGTCTGCCTTCTATACGCACGTCTTGTTGCCAAAATATATAAGTCAGTGTTCACCTCATCTCGGCGCACAAAATTTTGGAATTCTTCTAACTGTAATTAATGCAACTAAGCAAGGCTATCACATCAATAAACCAGCATCAAGATGTGACGCCTATAAATCAAATGTATCACTTAACAAGGCCACCATTCTTTCGGCATTACTCGACTAAAGAGGAAAGAGATCTTGTGTTACAATGTTTAAAGTGCTTGACTGCGAGATCGTAGTAAACGAGTTGGAACTCCAGTCGCATTATTAGGTTTACTTTTGAACAAATAAACTTGGGAAAGGTATGAACCCACTTATCCCCCAGCTATGAGTTTGTTAATCCACTAGTGTTCTTTATGAAACATAGCTTTGGCATTAAATAACCAACGAAGGTTAATATACCATAAAAAGAAAGAAACGCAACTAAATCAAATAAAGTAGAGTGGAAATAATAAATAAATTCTCGGTGAGGCAGGTTCAATTGCATGTTTCCTTATCATACTGTTCAATCCGATGCAATTTTGTATGATTGGAAATAGGGCTACTTAAGAATTAGGGTAAAGTATATCCATTTAGTTCGTTGGCAGAAGTAGAACTTATTCCCACAGAGTCTTTCGGCAAAATTACATTTGGTTCACTGTAAATTACTGACACAAGATAACAAATCATAACGGATTTCTGTTCTTAAAACCTGCTTCTGTAAAACAAAAGAAAATTGTTCTGTTTCCATTTCGTTTTTGTCACTTTCGAGTTGATTTATTTTAAAGATATCATTATTTTGTACCTTTTTCCACTGATTTCCATTCCACTAAGTCAGAGGTAATTACCTCTTATTTCTCCCTCTGTGTATTTTTTAGTGATTCAATAGAGAAAAATAAATATGTCGCACTTCTAAGTTAGTCGTTAGCAAGCAATCTTTCCTTGACAGGAATGTTGCTCAAGCTGCAATTTCCAACTGGTACTTTTTTTCGTACTTTTTTTCGTACTCGAAAATCTATACATTTATACATTTGTTAGGAAAATAATTTCAAATAGAGCAAAAGTCCAACTTATGGTTTGTCAATTATTCATTCTATTTGGAGCATAGATGAGAGATAGGTGCGTGAAAGTGTTGTTCCCAATTTTTCGTCGCTTAAGGATCTTTTTAGGAGCAAAAAATATTTGTACGAAAATCAGAAAATGTTCCTGAAAAAATTATTCGTTCATTTTAGCAGATAAAAATGAATTAAAGTGCAGACCATTATGAGTAATTTCTTTTTTTTTTTTTTAGTCAGTAAATTAAAGGTTTTTATCAAGGAAAAAGATGGGTTGTTGTTTCTTGCCGATTTTCGGACGTACATGAGACATATTCATTTCTCCTTTAATGCACAGAAGAAAGTCGCATTTTTTCTATTAATGTAAGTGACGAAAATTACAATTCACATGAAGAAGTGGAAAAGGGGATCGGATAATTCTTTTTTTAAGATTGATTGATTGATTGATTGATTTTAATCGCATGTCAACCCGTTGAAGGTATTTTATGGCAAGAAGTTACGGAATCGTATTCATTTTGTGTTCATATTAAAATTTTTCGCGTAGTTGTTTTAAGAGTTTGTTTTTTTTTTTGTTTTTACAGGTTCCTATTGAATATGAATAAATTCGAAATAAATCTTTTTGACTTATAGACGTACAACTAATCTAAGTGAGAATGGAGCTGGAAGTAATAGCAGTGAAGTAGCATTAACATCAGATGCAGTTTAGTAATATACAAAGGACTAGGTTATTTTTAAAACTATAAGATATATACCGATGAAAAGATTTATTATATCGAAGCATAATGTTGTATACTCATCTGCTGATTCATGCAGAAATATACATATATATACTGGATAAATACTGACACAATGATAAACGACGCATCAAGGAAGACGCAGGAACAAACGACGCATTGACAAAGATGCAGGAAGGAAGACGCAGGAAGACTTCTTTAAGAACATTTTACCTCTCACTTTATTGCAAGAGTTCGAAAGGGTTGTTCAAGGTTTGCATGTGAGAGGGTGCTGCAGACCGAACATAAACTTCATATTTTGACCCCATTGTTATGACCGTCACGTTGTGTCTTTCTTGTTCTCTTAGATGCTCAACCAGAGGTCTTGGGGTCCACTGCTGGATGCTGGCTTTCTTTATGCATCTTATCAGCATCTTCTCTGGACCCCAGTTCATCAGGGCTTCAAGCCCCATCGGCCTGGTGTGGTTTTCCTTACCACAAATCGTCTCTAACTCTCTGGAAGTCTGCTGGCAACTGCTCTGGGACCCAAACTCAACTGAGTTAGATAATAACTCAACGCCCACACGATCGCCCACTGGATCTTTGAAATCGAATGTTTAATCGTCATCAAGCGGAAATAACTGTCATGCAGTTCAGAGGTTACTCTCTTCCGCTGCATCACTGTAGTGTCACAATGGGACCTTCACCTTGTCCCATATCATAAGCCTTAATTTGCCCACGCGATCTCTTTTGATTCCTGGCCATTGGAATGCGTCACTTCCTTCCGGTGTATCACCTTGGAATAGCATTTTTGGGCCGGGTCGAAGGTCAAAATATAACAGTATAAAGGTTTATAAATGAAAATTTGGCATAAAAAAACGGCATATAAACATCGAGAAGATTGCTTTCATTTTGAGAAATGTATTTATTTTTTATTTTTGCTATTATGTCAAATAAATTTTTCATGGATACACATACTACATTCCAATCAAAATAGCAGTGGACAATACTTTGAGATTGTGGATGTGGCATACATATAATATTCTCTGATTCAATGAAGAAAGAAAGAAATCTACTGATAGAAATATCCAACCTTCTAATTATAAGATATATAACCCCAAATAAGATAGGTTGGAATGAGCAATATATGTTACAACTGTCCTTCATTGATAATACTGTGATCTAAGCACAATCTCACACATACACACACACAAAAAGATAAAAGTTGGTTGTAAGAGAGAGAGAGATGGTGAGAGAGATGGAGAGAAGACAGAATATTGAATGTTTTATCAGCTTTTTATTCTTTGCCATGAACGCCAAATATGTTTGAATTGCAACAGAATGCATTGAACAAATAGGTTAATATTTCTTGTTTGTTTTTGAAAGCGTATATATCAATTTATTTCAATAGATGAATTGTTTTCCTCAACCTCGTTATTCTTTCTTCCTAAGAAGCTTCTTCTGATATATTTACCGTGGAATCATCTAAGTTCCATTCAAAATGCAAATAACAAGGAAAAATTCAAAAGATAAGTCGTTGTCATCATGTTTTTTTCTGTTGGCAATTTCTTTTGTCAACCAGCGGAATTTGATAGCACAGGAAGTGAACCTCTCTTTTTAAGGAATCATTATTCCTCTTTCGTTGTACAATTCTGTCACTGTAATCCGTGAGCTATTGCCAAATTATAACACAGACGACTGTCTTCCAGCCTCAATAAACGAACTGCTTTGCTTAGGTGTATATTGTGAAGCAATGCCTTGGCGTTTTTAAAGCAGATGTTTCAAATTCATGGACTCAAAAGGTATTTACATCCAGGGTGAGGAGCACAAGAGACTAAACGGGATATGAGAAAGAACGTGAATTCGATCAGTTATAATGCTAATATGCAATACAGCTGATAGGCTGCTATTTTTCTTCTCATCAAAAGGGACGGGCACCTGTTAGTTAGTGGGAGAGGTAAATTAGTACAAAATGTATGTAAATTAGTACAAAATGTATGTAAATTAGTACAAAATGTATGTAAATTAGTACAAAATGTAGGGGTACAAATTTTCTGATGCTAATTTTCCGCAATTCCATTTTTACTTTTCTAAATTCAATTTTTCCATTTTCCATTTTATTAAATTCTGTTTTTCCCATTTCATTAGTCAGTTGGTTGGTTGGTTAGGTTGGATTTTAAGGCAAGTCAAACCTTGGGTTATTTGGTGCCTAAAATATTTTTACTTTACTATTTGGGTTTTGTTGGAAGGGTTCAGTAGTTATCTGCAGCAGTCAGTATTTCTGTTGATGGTGTGGATATTCAAGATGTTTGTGGGCATCATTTTTCAGGTGAGGTTTATGAACCTATATCTTTGATTGGAGGCGGAATTTTTCAGGAAATCGATTACGTTATTAGAATCTGTTGTTTCGAATAGATCTTTCATGTTATATTAAGCTCTTCGAGTATGGGCGAGACTTTTGCATTCTATCAATATATGTTTCACCTTATATGGCTTTCCACATGAGCATTTTGGTGAAGGTTTTTGTTTTTGTATGCAGAAGTGGGTTGGTTTAGTATGGCCTATGCAAAGTCGGGTTCGGGTGGTTTCTTTTCTTCTAGTTTTATTAGGGTGTGGTTTTCTTTCTCTTAGATGGGTTGTATTTCGTAGAGCTTGTTGTGAGTATATCTGTTCCATATGTGTGGTCATGTCTTGGTCAGTATTTGACTGATTTTAGGTTTTAGGTCACTGTATGTTATTTTAGAGTTTCTGTCGGGTAATGAGTCATCTTTATATTTTTCCCTAGATGATTATATTGCTCGGAATTCAGTAGAATATCACCTTTTAGGTATGCCTCATGGAGTTTAGAATGTTTAAGTGTAATGATTACAAGGTTATCTAATTTTCTATTTTTGATTATCACTGATTATTTGAGCAAGAAGAGGCGAGAACTTGATTATGTGGTATTTTGGATGTTTTTAAGTGAGATTTCTGCTTCTTTTGGAAATCTTAAAGCCGTCTATGGTTGTCCATTGACTGTCTTTTTTATTCATTGTTGCCGTTAACGCTCTGCTTTATACAGGTGTTGAGACCTGGAGGAGATACTAAAGTCGTCAACAGTTTGAAATAAATTCCAGGATTCAGGCACTTAGTGATGTTATTGATTTTATGGCTGAAAAAGCTCACCAACAGTATACTCCGCTGAGACCCTCCATCTTCTTGATTGTAGAAGTTTGACAGGGTTGATCCAATTCGGACTCGGCATTTTCAGTCCCAGGAGAAAATCTTTATGAAATCAAGGAGTCTGTCTCTCAGCTATCGGCATTAGGGTTTCAGTGAAGTGATTTGTTTGGTCCTTGTTGTTTGGGTCTCATATCAGTTTTTGGTTGCTGACTGTTTTGAATTCTTTCCAGTATGCTTTATTTATTTTCCAATGGGAGCACTATCATCATGAATATTGTGTGGACCTTCGATTATGAAATGGAGGGGATCGCCACCACAAAGATTGTTATAAACCTTCTATTTATCGTTCAGAGATAGTGGGAGATAGCATAGAGTTATGTCTATAGCTGACTAGATGGAAGGAAATAGGTTTGTGATTTATTAATTAGGATGCACAGGTTATTGTTGAAAGGCTTTTGCCTATTTTATTGGTTTTCTAGCATCTTTATATTGTGTTGTGGCTGTTAAGGCAACCTAGCAATTGGTTTAAAGCTTTGTTTTATTTGTTTGTTTTGTTTTGTTTCATTTATGGGGTCACGTGGTGAAATGTAAATGCTACTGAAGTTTATTAGTTTGTGTAGTGTGGCTTTGATAATAGTCTCTTGGATTAGTATCAATGTTAATTTTCTGTTGCAGTATGTCTTTCCTAATAAGGATCGAGACGCCTCCAGAGACTCAATTTCCATTTTTTATCTAGTTATATTATTGGTAGTTTTTGATGTTCAGTGTCTTTTGAGAAATAGTTCTTAAAAGTATACTAGTTTTGAGTTATGGCTGGTCAAATGTTGTTGAAGTTCTTTGTAATTGAGTCTGATTCCTTTGCAGTTCCAATGTACGAGGGTTGTGCAATTTGTTTTCCGTATATTAGATTTGTCTTCTATGCCTGATTTAAGGAAGTTTTTTGTTTACTTTTTGTTGAATTTGGCTCCTCTTCTGTTTTCACTTTTCCAGTTAGTGAAATCTATTTTTACTTTCAGTTTAGGCTTTGTGAGCAATTACATATTCTGACTAATTTCTTTTGTTTCTTTTTTAGAGATCTTGTTTAATACTGAATCTCTTTTACGGGGATATAATTTATGGAAGATGTTGTATGGATCTTCGTGTAGTAAATTTTTCTTTTTTAATGGATTTGGAATTTTAGAAATAGATTCTTCTTTGATGGATATAGCACCACATCTTTTTTGTTTTGTGTTTTCTTATGTTTATTTTCAGCTCTGATTGTAGTATTTTTGCCGTCTTCAAAAGAGGCTTTTATTCCATTAATAAAGCAATCATACTTGCCCAGTTTTAGCTGAATAATTTTTTGACAATTTGTTCATATTTGCTCTCTTGGGCTAGTGAAGTGTTTCCTCTTTGGAACGCTTGAGAATCGGCAGTGGTCTCACACCATGCTAGCATCTTGCATATTTCATGGTAAGGTATGTTATCCTTATGTTTTATTGCCATAATTTCTTTTTTCTCGTTTTCAAAGCTCATCGAATAGTCACCAACTCAGATAACACATATGTGGGGAAGTTCATATTCATTAGCATGGATGTCAAGTGCTTGTTGACGACATTTCCAACACACTTCTCATTCTCTGCAATTTTCTTCATGGTAGCCGTATTATTGGTATGTATTGTTCCACCCTCCTACTTTTATTTTTTCTGGTATTTTTGTGATTATATCAGCGTTGGTCTCTTATTTTTCCTCCTTTTTTATGGAAACTATTTTTATTTCTTTCACTCTTTGATTTTTGGTCTCTTTTTATTTCATGGATCGAACACAATGAGAGATTTTTAGGTCTCAGAATGCCCCACTTACTTTTAAAGATTAGTGATGGCAACTTTTGACTGGAATATTATGGAACTTAGTCATTTTTGTCACAAAGTCGGCTTGTTCCTTCTTTTCCGCCTCTAAGAGAAGAAATTCGTTTTTTTTTAATTTTTATATCGGATTTCAGGATTAAATTACATGATATCAGCATGCAGTTATGAAGGGTGATAAGCTTTTGATGGGTGATCTGTTAGATTCAATGATTATGAATATTGGGAAGGATGAATCTGTTTCATTGTCTGAATAATCTCATTCAGAGAGGTTACGTTTGAATCAGCCATATGTAAGTAAGGTTGGTGACCTAAGTCGAGGGTGACCCGAAGGCTCCCTTTTCAATAGCTACTACACCGAGATGTAGAGGAGAGCGCGACTCCATTTCCTGGTTTACTTCACTTTACCCTTGATCCTCACCTTCTAGTGCAGAGTGCTAAGCAAGATGAAATCAAGTACCATTTTTTGAGTCTTTGGTATGACTCGACCTGGGATTGAATCCCGGTTTCCCGGACCACGAATGAACACACTACTCATCGCTGGTTCTGTACCTCACCACCCACCATGAAGTCCAAGTTTTGGAGGGGAATTTCCAAGAGGGGAGCCCATTCGCCTTAGTCCAGACAAGGATATACTACCAGTATACCAGCGTCGGGAGTAAAATTTTGGACCTGAGTCAATTTCAGGTTTTTCGTAAACAGTACTAAATACAGTGGTCCACGTCCTATTCTCTCAACGCAATTGACCCACAGCCACCACCTTCTAGCGCCAAAAATATGAAAAGGACTGAGAATTTGCCGTGTGTGAAGACTGAAGAATACAATTGGATTAAAGTTTTGAGGTGTTGACATCCACCTTAGCCAGTAAAGGCCAAAATGACGTGTTGCAAACCACTTGATCACTCGGTTTCCGAGTCAAGGACTGCTTTCTTTCCTGAAGCCATTATGGGTCACTACTTATCACCAGCAGGTGGTCTCGTTTGGGAGATCTTACTCTTTTACAGAGGTGTAGTCGGCGTATTCTACATCCCCAGCCGACAGGGTGGGTCATTTTACTGTATTTCATGGGAACTAGTTATAAACTCCAATAATGAATTTGATTTTCAGTTTTAACGGCGTATCAACCTTCCTTGGGGTTTTAAAGCCAAAGCCATCCTCGAATAAGGACAGTTCTTAACTCATAGCTGGTGGGATGAGTGAGTTCATGCCTTTCCTAATGGTATTTGTTTGAAAGTGAACGTAAAAACGAGATTGGAGTTCAAACTCGCAGACTTCGAGACCGCAGTCCATCACTTTAGCCATGACGTCACGCTTGCAATAGATCATACTTCACTTACGTTCTTATTATATATATATTATTTCTAGTTTTTAGCTTTTGACCATGAAGAGAAAACGACTGAAATATTAAAATACATTCTACCTTCTCTGTAAAGAAATATGATCAAAGGTGAGCGACTAATTACCAAGTTTTAAGAAAATATTAGTTACGAAGATTGTTCTGTCACGTGCCATAGAAAAGTAGTTTGTGGGCCGCATGCACCCGCGGCCCCCTCGTTTGTGATCCTTATTTTAAAATCTTAAATCTTGACGGTTCGTAATAAAGACGCTTTAGCTCTTACAAAGAATGATTTAGAAGCAAATTTGATCGACTCGTTTAAGTAAGTGGATTATTTAAGGTTCAACACAATAATGTGAACAGTTAAGTTGACAGACCTCTTGAATTATTCTATTAAAAACATAGTTATTATTATTAAATATGAAGAAAGTTTAATCCCTGATATTACAGGTTTTCGTGACAAAAAATGATGAGGTTGTCACATGATCTTGGTGTCAGAAGAACAGACAAACCGGTCTCTTAAACAGAAAGATCTGAGATGGGTTTTGTTCGGTCGATGGAGGACGGATTTGCCTCTTCATAAATCGTTGCCTGCCATAATGGGGAAGCATAATCTCACTTAAGCCCCAAGATGTAAGACTTTCTTTTTAAATGTAAATTTCAACTTATTACGTTTTTATTTAAATCTCTTTTAATTCACACGTGACTGTCCATAGTTTCCCACGGTTGGTCTTCCATCTATTTATCACTCCTAAGCAAACACTTGCAACATCCGGGGGTTTATAGGGGGGAAGCCATTACATTAAATTTTATTTGTTTAATAAATTTATTCTTTCTGAAAACTGGAACATGTTCTTAGTCTCAATATCATTCAAAATTGAAACCAATATTGAAAGTTTAATTAAGATTTATTAGAAATTATTTTCTTTGGTTTTCAAGATTTCTTCAATTTATGAAATAATTAAATTTGGTTTTATACTCGTTAAAAGTAATAATTATTTTTTTGGTACGTAGATATAACGTTCAAAGTTTTATTCGAAATTTTAGCATTATATTCAGAACAATATAAAAATTAACTGAAGTTTTCAGTCAGTAACCGGCTTATTGCTCTAGTGGGTAGAGTGTTCGTCAATGGTCCGGAAGACATGGGTTCAATCCCAAATCGCGTCATACCAAAGACTTTAATCTGGTACTTGATACCTCCTTGCTTATAATTCAGCAATATAAGGGTAAAGTAGAGCAATTCAGGGAAGGTGTAGAGCCCTCTCCTAACCCTTGGTGTTGTAGCTTTTGAAAAGGGAGCCTTCTGCTTGCCCCTGACTACAGTCACCAACTTTACTTACAAATAAATGTAGATTCCTCCAGGGGTAATGGCTAACGTGCAAGACGGTGGTTTTGAATCGTAATATTACCATATTTACCAACCCCTCCGCTCGGGCAGGATATGACACAAGGCCATTTTTTAGCGGAGTTTAACAGGTTTGAATTCAGAGTTTTCCTTTTCCTAGACTAGTTGCCTCACCAAGGCTGAAGAACCTAGTCTGTCTTACTATTTATCCAATCGTGATATTACGTTCACTTTCGAACTAATATCCTTGGGACTACGAGCTTAGAACATCGATTGATGAAATCAAAGAAAACGGTTTCAAGCTGACAAGGAAAAGAAGCAGAAGGTATCCCGCAAAAACAATTACCGACGCCGACTACGCCGATGACAGCGCTTCTGGCAAATGCTCCCACCAAAGCCGAAACCCTACAGCATAGTATGGAATGAACCGCTGCAGGCATTGGCCTCTATGTTAATTCACACAAAACGGAATATATGTGCTTTAATCAAACAGGATACATTTCAACACTAAACGGTAGCTCTCTAAAACTAGTTAACAAGTTCACCAACTTAGGAAGCAGTGTCTCATCAAAGGCATGGATAGCTATCAATAGACTATCGGTCATATGGAAGACAGACATGGCCGATAAAATGAAACGCAGTTTCTTGCAAGTAACTGTCGTGTCGATACTGCTCTATTGATCCACCACATGGACGCTAACGAAACGGATGGAGAAAAAGCTTGACGACAACCACACAAGAATATTGCGAGCAATAATGAACAAGTCCTGGAGGCAACACCCCACAAAGCAGCAGCTATACGGCCACCTACCACCCATCACGAAACCTATCAAAGTTAGACGAACCAGACATGCGGGACACTGCTGGAGAAGAAGGGACGAGCTCATAAGTGATGTACTCCGATGGATCTCTTCGCATGGCCGAGCAAAGTCAGGGTGACCGGCTCGCACCTACATACAGCAGCTCTGTGAGGATACGGGGTGTAGCCTTGAGTCCTGGAAGCAATGAATGATTGGAAGGAGTGGCGAGAGAGGGTCAGGGATATCCGTGCTGATGACATGACAAGAGGATAACAAGATGATGATTCCCCCAGCTATAGGTTAAATAATATCATTGCCGTTCTTCTAAAAAGAAAACTTTTGCATTAAATAACTCACGAAGGTTGATATGCCAATAAATAAAAGAAACCAAACTAATCAACAGACGATGATGTCTATTCAAAACAAATACGGCGTAACATTTCGAAGAGTCATTTGTCTCCTTTTGTGGCGTTCGAATTTTTTGTTTCAAGTGAAAATAAGCAAAATAAAACCATGCTAAAGTATATCTTTAAAGAATTCAATAGAATTGACATACTAAAACTTCATGAAAGAATGAAAATTTTGTACAGGCATTTAGAATTGTCATAGACTCTTGAAAATTCAGTATGTTATTGCTATACATCTTATGACATGATTGACATATTTTTATGATTTCAGGTTCAAATTAACAGCTACAGCAGCATTTGGAATACACCCTACTAAAGCCTGATTGCCACAGCTGGTGAAATTCAAAAATGTAATCTGGATGTGAGGACACTTTAGAAGAACGATATGCAATAAAACTCTGTTTTAAACTTGGAAACATGCCACAGAAACATATGGAATGCTTCAGACTGCTTTTGGATCATCTTGCATGAATCGAGCATCAGTTTTTGAGTGGCATAAGAGATTCAAGGAAGGCAGGGAGTCTGTGAGGGATGATGAGAGGTGTGGGAAGAGTAAGGAAGTCAATACACCAGAGTTGATTGGCCAAATGGCTAGAGTTAGGGTTAGGGTTACTATGTTGAGGTTTTAAGGGAGTTTAGGAAGAGATTCCTAGGGAAGAGGTCAGTGGCATTTCCACCAGGATAATGCACCAATCCACAACGCCATCCTTGTCACAGACTATTTGGCCAAGATGGGTATCAAGACAGTTACTCAGCCTCCCTATAGTCCAGACCTTGGCCCCTGTGACGTTTGGTTATTCCCTAAGCTCAGAGGCTATCGTTATGAGACAATTGAGGAGATGAAAGAGGCTGTGCCGAAGGTCATTGACACACTCACACATGAGGAATTCCATGGGGCCTTCCAGAAATTGTTGGAACGGTACAACAAGTGCATTGCACCCAGAGGAGATTACTTCGAAGGGGACTAGAGTTTCATGTGTGTACTATCAATAAAAGTGCCCATACAAAAAAAGTCTGGAAACTTATTTAATGATCCTCGTATTTACAATGGTGAGCCAAAAGGTTTGCAAAACAGCCTTGCACTCAAATTAGAGGCCATCATGTTGCATCATTTGAAGTCACTTTTCTCTCAGGTCTTTGATCCAATTTAGACACCAGTTTTTGTCCTTCGAGCAAACAAGTCCTTCACTGAAGCTTCCACCTCGTCTTGGTTATTAAAACGTGTGTCACGGATTGAAACAAGCAATAACCTCAGCAACAGTTCGATTCCGTAAAGACGCTAGAGTTTATTCCGGAAATTAGTACAAATGTGAATATTGCAGATATTTCGCCTCACCTATGTAGATTGCTTAGAGAATACCTGAACATTTTTTACACATGCGCGAACATATTTCTTCCCACTTTCCTTTTTCTGTAAACTCCATACGACAGTGAATGTTCTTGGAACAGATGCTTCCTTTTTTTAATTCAATGCTTTTTTGTTGTTTTTTTTTTGTTTGTTTTGTTTTTTGTTTTTTTGTTTTGTTTTGTTTTTTGTAAGCTGGTTGCCAACCAACAAGTTTCAAGACTGAAGTGTCCAATCTTAGCAGCTTCATTTACACATAGCGTTGGATAGATTTATTGAATAATTCAGTGATTATAACAGCATGAAAACCTGTCTAAGGTTATTTTATGCCTAGTGGTTGTGTAATTGCGTACACTTTATGTTCTTATTTACATTTTTTTGTGAAGCTGTTTTAAACGATTTTTTCACACTTTCTTACTGATAACGAATAATTTCTGAACAGATCGATTTCACCCATAAACGAAGTCTTAACAGGTACAATCACTCAATCATAATCAGTCATAGTGGAACTGGGAGTAATGACGATCAATGGGTACTTCCACACTCTTCAGATCTTCAGAACAAGAGCCTCAATATCAACTACGGTTTAGTTTCATACACAGGACACGTGAACATCATATATATATATATATATATATATATGTATGTATATATATATATATGTATGTATATATAGTGATTATAGAGAAGGTGGGTGAAATGTACGTCTCTGCAAGGAAAATGAACTTACAATCTTCACGTTATTAGAAATGTTATGTATACATCTGTCTCCACTCTTTGAAGGAATGATTCGGCCTGTTTATAAAACCAGGGAAATTTCTCTCCGAAATGGACTTTTTTTTCCAATAAAAACATTTATTCACCTTCGGGTAGACCACCTGGTATTCGTGCAGGGTGGTTACAGTTGTCGTTAAACACTTGATCTTCCCAAGGCTTTACCAGTTTTGCAGAGTTTAGTTGATTGCTCGGCATCTGAGGTGGCTCAAAAGGAGAATGCCGACGGGGCCAAATATTTTCTACCTACTGCGCATGAGATTCGATTCGTGCATGGTCTAAACTATTTAAATGACCTTGTGATGCATTCTGGTTTGGCAGATACATACCGACTTTTCCTGTTGCCCGGAGAACCTTTACAAACTGAATTCAAACCTACTGGGAGTGTTTCTACGTGCATTTAAACAAATAGATATTAGCAGACAGAAGATATGTGGATAAAAAAGGGTGACAGAGAAATACAATGGAATCAAGATTATCAACTAGGAAAGATATGTGACATTAACGCTCTAAGCAAGAAAAATGCCCAAATGAAATATACGATTCGATGAACCGGCCCATTCTAATGATGCTCTGAAAAAATAAGAGAAAATCCATCACGAATCAAAGAAAAGATGTTTAATTAGAAAGAAAACTAAACGGTGGACCATCTTTCTGCGGAGTCTTTTCATCTAGTCGATGACCTGAGTTCAAATTATGATTGCCAGCATCCTTTTCTTTTATGAGTAAACCAATGAAAAATCAAAATATTCTTTGATTAGACTTAGATCAATTAGATCTCTTAACTGGGATTAATTTTCAGCGAGTGCAAGAGACATAATGGTCTTCTTTGGGTTTTATCGTTAACAAAGAATACCTTAAGCTTATTATGGAATTAGAAAACTTACAGAATAGACATTTAGCTTTTTCGTGTTCGTTTATTTTTCTGGGGATGGAGAAAGGTGGTTACATGGAATTTAATATATTTACTAGCTTAATGTAATCGTCTTAAGTCTTTAAATACTGCTTTATATAGGGTTCTTACAATGATATCTTGGATTTTAAATAACTTCCGCCCAGAAGCAAATATTGTTGAGCTGGTGGAAGGTATGTCTTGGAGCAACAGCAGAAATACGGTAATAATTGCCTTCATGACCTGAAGTGATGAACATTTGGAACTCATTTTTTAATGGTGACTGTCATTGCAATTCACCATTTATTTCCCAAGCATTTCGCTGGAAGTCAATAGGGAAGAGCTCCTGATAGGAAAACCATTATACTGGGTAGACAATTTAAGAGACTGGATCTGCTTTAAAAAATAAATTTATCAGCGTTTGAACAGTTGCACAGCATAATTTCTACTCAAGGATTGAGGTGTGTATCGCTCGTAAGAGCAAGCATTTCGACAAAATAAACAGTGATGGCAGTCAGAAGATAAAATAGCACATTGTTTTTATTGTGAAATTAGATTTTAGAAAGGATTTTTATTTTTATTTTGTTCCAAATCCGAGAGACCGTTTTGCCAGACTCGCTGCAATACTAGCATAAATATCTGTTTACATCGGGTAAGAGATGGCTGCTTATGACGGCAAAATGGACCCTTCGTATTTATTGTAAGCTGGTATCAATGGTTCCTGACAAAGCAAAGATTTTCTAAACAATAGGGTCAGTTAAAACTTCCAACTAACCGATTATAACCTGTCATTACAAATCGCCCATAAAAGACTTACCAATCATATTTTTTACATTATGAATTCGTGAGGAGAATTTTTTTAATTGAGGGATAGTTAATAGATTCCAGATTATTGATTTAAACTTTCTTTTCTTCATAAGGAACGTTAATCTCAACTAATCTAACCCTGATAGTTCTTTCAAATTCTCAGATTAAAGAATTCTAATAATTATGAAATTCATTTTCACTAGAATTTGTTACATCTTACAGTGGCACTGATTCGTGCTGATTGTTTTTCTGCGAGCTCCCTCACTTTTACGATTTCACTTTCGCCATGAACATCTTTGGTTCCAAATAAGTATGCATATCAAGGTGAATCGCTCTATATAAAACTTTTGGGTCATCTATAAATGACAGGCAAACCGATTTTTTCTAATTTTCAAGTGGTTGAATAGACCCAGCCATGACTGACAATAGACATAAGAGCTATTTGTTGCTTCTGGCTGGACGGTTAAAGATTTTTATGGGAAAGTAATTAACCAAAGCACAACTCAGTCATTTATCTTATCTCCTATTTTTTTTATTTCTTTAATAATATTTTTAGATAGAATATATGGTGATTAAACAGCATGCAAGGAAATGGGATTGGTCATTCCTTGTGGTATGATACAATGATACGAATTCGAATTCTTGATTGTGCATTGACATGGATGAGATTATAAATCAATTGTACATTGTAGCCGTTGACTTTGTTTAAGAATAGGAAAAACAGCACAAAAACACACGATTCTTAAATGTTAAGCAGTAAATAAACTCTTTAAACACGTTAAAAAACGAGGCAAATAGTGTTTGCAGCTAAAGAAAAACACATTCAATTATTTCTAAGTTTTAAAGCTTGAATCTTAGATATTTTACCAAATTTTGATCTTGTTTGAAAATATGCAAAACAATTGAAAATAAATTGCAACATTAAATATTATACTATATTAAATATCTATAATTAAACACACACACACACACACACACACACATATATATATATATATATATATATATTACCAACCGGTCCCAAAAGAAAGGATATAACTAGGTCAATTTTTAAGAGGAGTTTAACAGGCTTACTTTCAGGGTTTTCCTTCGCTTAGACAGGTTGCCTAAGCAAAGTTAAAGAACCTAGTATGCCCTACTATTTATCCATAGCAGGAGGGAGAATAGTTGGATTCATACCTTTTCCCCGAGGATATTAACGTTATGTAAAATGCAAACAGTATCTTCAAGGATTTGAACTCGTGTCACCTTGTCCATTTTCCTACGTCTCATATATATATATATATATATATATATATATATATATATATATATATATATATATATATATATATATATATATATATATATATATATATATATATATATATATATATATATATATATATATATATATATATCAGAAAGCTGAAAGTCTTTTTCCACATGCTTATCTTTCCATTAATCTACATTAAATATCATAGACTTTTATTTGAAGTCATCTGATATTTGCTAATATATTTCAACTGTATTCTCCGTAATATCCACAAGTTAATTAGGTTACCTACTTCGAGAACATTGGTTCTAGTAGATTTACTTTATAATTTCCCTTGATTGCTTTGAAATCTAATAACAGCGTGTCTTTTGTAAATTTGCTTCAATATGCAGTGACTTACCTGCTTAAAAAGATGACTGCAATTTAATTTGATTATTTAAGACATCTATCTGTTTCAAATTGTTTCAACTAGAAAATAATTCAAAAACGAAGAATTAAAAATTAATTCAGATAAAGTTCAGGATAAATGTGAATGATTTTATCGATATTATAATCGTCCGATTTTGTATCGCTCACATAATTACATCACCAACAATTTTCATAAAACGTTCCTTTTCTTCTACACCAAAGATACTAAGAATTTAGTTATGTTTTCTAGGTTTTAATGGCATATCAATCTTCGTGGGTTATTTGTAGCTAAAGCAACCATTGTGGAAAGAAATGAGAGATACTATTTCGACTGGTAGCTGGGCCAGAATTTTATTTCTAGTTAAATATTATACAACCTAATGAATATTAGGTATTGCATATTACCAAACTCAATAGAATTTAAACTTTTAAACCAAAACTATGAATACTTAACAATTCGAAAATATTTTGGATTATTTATTTTGATAACATATCAACCTGTTATCGATTAATGCTGATATGTGATACAAATAACTTGTAAACAGTTATCTTCCGATAAAACTGTTAATTCTAAAATATCCAAACTTTAAAAAAGAATCGGCAAGAAACACAAATGCGTGAAAAATTAAAAACTAAGAATATTCGTATGTCATGTCATATTCTCTATTAAAAATGCAAATAATTGGCCCAAGCTCGATGATAGTTTGAAGGTGGCAGATCTGAAAAATAAAACCCTTTTGTAAGAACTCCTAGTTTAGATAAATAGCAGTAGTCATATTGCTTCGGCAATTTTAATACAGACGTTATGTCATGCAAGTAGGTTTTTCTGAGTTTCTTTGACGCTATTTCATTTTTCAGACAAAGAACTCTTCCAGATTTGCTCTGAGGAATTCTTCTGTATATTGAACTTATTTGAACTGTTACATGGGGCTAAATAACATAGTCAGAAGATGAATACTTTGAAGAATGCGTTAAATGTGGATGGGCATCTGATTCCAATTCCACAAGTTTTATTGTTGCACAAAACTATATACTAGTAGATAATAATATCAGTTGACAACAATAATCAGAAAAGAAAAGTGCCTTTCCAATGCATCATTAAAACAATCCAATTGATCACTATCGCATTGCACAATAATTGTTTCCCCGAGGTTCTTACTCGAAAAAGATTTCCCGAGTGAATCTCACCAAACAGTGCAAATAACTTCCCTGCATAGATTCCATTCGGTTGAAAAATGTTCTCCATCTTTGTTTCGGCTTCTCATAATTAATCTTCTTCTTTTTTTACACTCACTGGTCCCTCCTTTGGCTAAAAAAAACTTTGTTGCACCAAAAATAACTTCTGGTCGAATTGATTTTTCGTGGATCCAGGCGAAAATCTCCACTCACGATAAAACACCACCTAAATTGTGTAGTATGAAAAGTAAGGCAACTATTTAAATGCTCACTGATAGTCATTTCTTCTGTTCAGCTAGAACATGTCTGGACTCGTGCAAAAACAAAATTCACTGATAGTCATTTCTTCTGTTCAGCTAGAACATGTCTGGACTCGTGCAAAAACAAAATTCACTGTCGATAATTATTTCAACTACACCTAAAGCGCAAAAGTATGACAAAAACGCGTAAGAAAATTTTAAGATGGGTACAAGTCTGAAACTTTCATTAAAGGTTACAGACAGAAAATTATTTTAACATCTAAAGGATATAGTTTTCATTAAATTAAATAAAGAAGCAGTTTGCAGACTAATGATTTCCACAATCTACCTCATACAAAAAACGACGAAAATTTAACTGAAATTTGAGAATTAATCGATAAACCAGTTAATAGAACAACAAATAAGAAAAATTTAAATCCTGGTTTAAAAGGCCAGATAATATTTTTCCTGAAGTAGTACCTACACAGAAAAAATTGTTTTTGGGGGGGTACTTTTTCTTTTGTTCTTTTTTTGTTTTTTGTTTTCATGTTTTGTTCGTTTTTGTTTTTTGTTCACTTTTTTTTGTTACTAGATGACTTGTTGGTGAGTTTCATACTTGATGTATTTTTGGGGGGAAGGGCATTTTAGGTAGGGGTGCTTTTGTCGTACAATCAACTTTCCCAGCTTAAGCATCTCACGTGGTGTTATGACTAACAATAAAGATTAGCAAAACATTCAAAGTTTGTTAGATTTTCACAGGACTCCCCGTAATTCCAGCATTGTGCCACATCTATGCTAATCTTTGTAAATAACTATTTTCCAAATTTCTCTATCGACCAGGTAGATGAAAACGAGTGCTTAAACACAGATTGATGGTCCTTTCGTTCAAGTTGAACATATTTTGCTGGTTTCACGATTTTCTAAAGGCTTACAATGAACTGAAGAGAAAAACAAGAAATTTGAGTAAACATTCAGAACACTTTTCATGTTTTCTTAACTTTGTTCAAAAGATTTTGCTGGTTACCTTTGCATGAACCTAACCTGTGTTACCCGAAAACAAACAGCTCTGCATCTTTCAAATATATGAAACCAGCAAAAAAAAAAAAAAAAGCATATGGGAATTTATTGTGAATTCTTCACCTAGTCTTTTGTAAAAGAACTGTTGATTGGAAGTAATTCAAACGGTGATGACACAGCGGGTCGCATCTGATTGAAGACTTTGAAACAAAGGACTGATTCTGTTTATTCGTGCATGATCCGTTCGAATAAAATAGAAATAAATCTCTGTTGTTTGCGCTTGAAAGAACTTGAATAATTTTTGTTTGAATATAACTTTTGAAAGATATGAATGTGGACAGAGGCATTAAAAAAAAAGCACCACCAACCGACAGAATGAGTTTGCTTCATCTGAACGCAGAAAAATCAGGTGCATTTGAGGAGTTCGAATGCTGATTTTCAAGACAAATAAACCATTTTAAAATCAATGAATGATTAAACAAAATCTCAACATTATATTTGGCATTGTACCGTATTAAGTCCATCTTTGAAAATAATGAGAATCGTTAAAAAAAAAAAAGGAAATTAAGATGTTTTAACGGAAAAGATTGAGATAAGAACAAAGAAATACGAAATCCGAAGAAAATCATCGTAACTGGATATTTAGCTTCTTTTTAGATTTATAAGATAAGATTTAAATAAAAAAAGTTACACAGCTAAATAACTTATATAATAAAAGGATGATGTCTTGATGCTTAGATTACTGACTAGATGTGTAGTACAGCTAAGCAACTTATATAATAAAGGGATGATGTCTTGATGCCTAGATCACTGACTAGATATGTAGTACTGCTAAGCAACTTATATAATAAAGGGATGATGTCTTGATGCCTAGATTACTGACTAGTTGTGTAGTACAGCTAATCACTTATATAATAAAAGATGATGTCAAGACGTCTAGAACACAGTATTCAAGAAACCTTGACGTTCCAGGGCGAAATTTAAGGTAATTTCAATTCTTTTTAAACTAAATGTTGCTTGACGAAACGCTGGATTGTGTCCCCCTGTTGGTGGGGCATAGAATAAGCTGATGATATCTTCTGCATAAAGATAAGACTTCCAGCCCCCACCCAAATAGGCTGTCCTCGATATGACACTAAACTGCATCTGTTTTAAAATTATTTGAATTTCATTGGACTGTGTGAAAAAAAAAACTTTTAAGAAATAATTACACAAAAAATGTAAACCTGAATGTCCAATTAAGGCGGCTATCAAACTTTTAGGTATCGAAAAACCCTGGAAGGGTTAACTTGCTGCTGGAACTAATATAATCAACAAATTGTTACCCAATATTGGCAGTGTTAGTTTTAATGATACTGACTGAAAAGAAAGAAGACGTAATTGGAATTCCAGAAGAGTAAAACCGTTGCAAGAAAATACAATGTAACAAATGAAGAAAAAAGCGAAAGTGAAAAAAATATCAAAAAGAAATATAAGAAACACTGGTAACAAAAAACAACAAAATGTTTTAAAATATAAGAATTCATTTCGAAACTGCATTTTTACTTTTATGAGCAAATAAAAGTGTATATTGTGTAAAGATGATTTAACATTTATGATAAATAAAATATTATCAACTTTATATGTCCTTCCTAACTTTTCAATCATCTGTCTTTTAAATTTTTTTCATCATTCTAAAATGAAATTTAAGTTAGCATATAAATCCTAAATCTAAATTATTTTTGATAATTATGACATGATATTGATAATTTACAATTCATGAAACAACAATTCTAATTTACTACTGTATATTCTCTTTGCTGGTCGGTTAACGCTGGTGTGTCTATGCGTAGGAGTCCATAAGAGAAAGTTGCTGTTGCGTTCGTCTTTACTTCTCCAGTAGTATCCTTCATGTCTTGTTCGTCTTACTTGAGTGGTTTGTAAGATGGGAGATAAGTAGCCGAACACCTGCAACTTTGTATAAACACTGAATGCAGTCTAGAGGACCTCCCAAGAGCGATTGACAATAGGAACAGACGTTAAAATGGAAATTGAGAGCTCAGTCTAATCAACAAAACTTGATGTTGCAACATTCCGAAATACTAGAAAAAGTTATGGAGATAAAATGATCGAATGTAAAAAAGTCGCTAAAGATGAATAGGTGACGAAGAGGTTGTCACTTGATCTTGGTTGCATAAGTACAGACGAATACGTTATTACGAAAAAATACTCACGTTTATTTTGTATGTTACAAGTTCTTTTTGGGCCGGTCTCATAAACAGGATGAAGTTAGGTGGATGTTTTCAGTCGATAGAGGAACGATTGATTCTTTCATAAATCTAATGAAAAAATCATGTTTTTAAATCAATACATCACTTTGATATCACTCATTTCTATTATAAAATTCTTCTCCATAAAACTCTGTGAAATGTCTCCCTTAACAATATTAACTTTCGAAAATAATAAAAAGGATAAAATAATATTAGACGGAGTCAAAAGTTTTGCAATATTTTAGTAGTAGGGGAGGTACAATTTATCAGCTCCAAATGTTTTGTCGAGGTCATCAAGTTGACGAAACTCAGTATGCTATGAGATGCCAAGCTCACCTGATACTCACCGAGCAGTACTCACTAGGTTTACGTAGCTCATGAAGGTGACGAAACTCAGTGGACTATAGAATGTCAAGATCGCCTGATACTTACCGAGCGCTACACAATGGATTTGCCTAGTTCCTGAGGGTGACTAACCACACTGGGCTAAGAGATGCCAAACTCACCTGATACTCTCTCAATGCTAATCCCTGGATTTGTCTTCATGGCTTGCAGTTCGGACTCAGAATCCATGGTTTTAAGCCTATCTGACCTTTTTTGATAGTCGAGGTTCTTTCGACCAAGAATCAAATAGTTCAAAAGATTTCTTGAACCATCTGGTGATGAGATCAGCTGGGTCTTCACCTTTTGAATGATAAATGTTTTGATTGGTTCCACGGCGTTATAGTCAAATTGGAATTCTTAAAACATGTTCCACAATAAAATGTTCAAGTGATGCAGCTTTTACGTTACGTACAATGCTCAACATGTCAGCGCACTTCTGCCATGATACTGCCAACCAAATCTCTTCGAGGTGTAATGGTTATTGCCGCTGGAAATGGACAAGGTGACTTGAGTTCAAACCGAGACGAGGCTGTTTGCCTTTCACAAAGCGTTAATACCCTTGGGAAATGTATAAATCCAACTATTCTCTCCCCAGCTATGGAAAAAACAAGGGCACACTGGGCTCTTTAACCTTGGCAAGCACTCAAGAAAAAGGAAAAATCTGATTTCAAAACCTCCACTTAAAAATTGATCTTGTGTCAAATCCTGCTCGTGCGAAGGGGCAGGGTAAATATATGATACTAACCACAGCGGGTACTTCCTATGGTTTGGTCAAGTGATATACGTGTGTAAAGAAGCTCGTACCAAAATATTGCAAGTAAATCAATTTTCTGTTATGCTCATTTATCTTATATAGTAACGATTACTGTTCCTATAGATTTCGTATAAATTTTTAATTGATAATAAAGACTGTAAAATTAGAAGCAGAGACCCAGGCCGAGATATCATATCCTATGTATACGGGTACTTCAGCTAGTCATATGCATTATTAAATTTTGTGTAAATTGCAATTTATTAATGGATGACTTGACCGAAATATAATTGTTGTTTCCAAAAGTTGTAATATTCTCAAATAAACACCCGTGTTTTATTATGTGCGGAACTAATTCTTCGTCGCCATTTTTTAAATGTTCCGTGATTTAATTTTGATCAATACTTAAAAATTTCTTCGCCCTTGTACAATGGCGAATACTGAGTCTGGAATCCTAAACAATACTTACTCGCAATGTTATATTTCACATCTATTTTGCATACGCACGTGTCTGTCAACGCATCACACGTCAGACCTCTGACTGATCCATTTATATATCCACCATTTCAACTCACGTGAACTCCTGTTGCAAACTCTCTCTCTTTCTCTCTCTCTCTCTCTCTCTCTCTTTCACACACACACACACACACACACGCACACAGTCGAACACACACATATGTATATGTGTATATATACAAATATTAAAGTTGATCACCTGGTCTCAAGGGACCTTCCCCTAAGTAAGACCTACCCGCCTTTTTTTCTAAAATATGCCGGTGTGAGTTTATTTCTTGGCTTCTGAGGCGCTCGTGATAGGATAGATATCGTCGTCAGAAATAGACGCTCCTACCAGAGGCTGTTTGCATTTCACATATCACTTGGCCCAGTCGGCTGGGGCGGCAAAATACACCGACTGCATCTCAGCAGAAGAGTAAGACTTCCCCATAGAATGTGACACTTAAGAATCTGATGGTGAGACTTCAAAAATGCTAGAGCTATGGGGGATGCGGAATACCCCCTTATTGCCATCGCTCCCGGCTCCACTCTGGCTCTGAGTGGTAGCACCTGATAGGGTCCTATCTATGAGTCAAATAGAACTAAACTGTGAGCTTATGCTAAACTGATTTGTTTGAAATAGAACTCTTTTGACATCTAAACTGCGTACCGGTATTGTTTGAAATAGAAGTCTTTACTTTTGACTGTGTGTAAACAAATGACTGATGTTCAATTGAATTGTGATACATAATAATAATTGGAACCATTTAACTTTGTTGACTAAACAGAATAGTTTCAAATAGAACTGTTTTGACATTTAAATGGTGTTCCTATGGTAAACTGAATTGTTTGAAATAGAACTGTATATATGTATAAAAATGAATTTGGCATTAAATAACCAATAATGATATGCCATCAAACCACACCAAATCACATATCGCTAATACACTCGAGAAAGGTATAAATCAAACAAGTCTCCTTTCAGCTATCAGTAAATAAAAAAAAGCTGATTAGCTCTTTAACGTTGGTGTGCCAACCAGCCTTAGAGAAAGAAAACTCTGAATTCAAACCTGTTAAATTGACCATGTGTTGCATACTCTTTTTGACGGATTCGTTAAATATATACACACACACACACACACGTGCTCTGAGTGGTAGCACCTGATAGGGTCCTATCTATGAGTCAAATAGAACTAAACTGTGAGCTTATGTGTATTAATCAGTACACAAGCTTTTATTTATGTTTATGTCTGAGTATTTGCCTACATTCATATGTGTTTTATGTATGTACGTGTGTATTCATGTTTATGTGTGAAAGTATATACATGTGTGTATTCCTGTGTTCATATTTGAATGTACATACATACATACACGTATTTTAGTTTTCTTTCTTGTCGTTGTTTTTTTAGAGTCTTTTATCCAGTGCTTCTGTGTGTGTTTTTACATAATTATATACCATGACTGAAATATTTCGCAATTGAACAGAATAGACCTTAATTATTTTTGAAAAACTCCTGATTTTAGGCATTGAAACTTCTTGGCAAATGCCAATAAATATTCCGTATTACTTTTCTCTTTGGAAAATCTCGTGCCAATTCTCCACATTAGTGATAACTTTCTTTTCTTTTTTTTTATAGAAAGTTGTTTTTACTTATATTTGAAGATGTTTTACAAATGTCTGTTTTGATTAATCATAGCGATGCCTACCTTCTTTCGGATCACATGTTTTAGTGATGTATTCGAAAGAAGGTTGTTCTGAGTCGAAAAAGAAGCCAGAAATGCCAAATCAATTCAGGAAATCATTTTAATCAAAATGAACGAATGCATGTTGTTGACATTTCTAAGTTATGTCTTCATGAATTTTGAAGTGAATATTCTGTTTTTTGCTTCACAAAACATTGTAAATATTTAAACTGGACAGTAAATATTGAATATCTAATGAAAACATCTCCACAGTTTTATTTATGTAATGGGTCCTGTTTGTTTTAAGTCGATAGTTCCGCTGACAATATTATCGTCCAGATGAATATAATGAATGAATTATAAAATGAACCAGAGAAAACCGAGTGGATAAAAGAAGAAAGAAAGAATATGAAAGAAAATAATTTAAACGCAGCAAATAGCAATAATGATAGGAATGAAAATATGGAATTCACAATAAAAGAAAAAGAATGAAAATAAAAGTGAAATGTCTAAAAAAATAAAAGTAGCGATCATAAGAAAATTGGAATTATGATAAAACAAATGAATATGATAATTAAGCAATGAAAACAATACGAATCGAATAAAAAGGAGTTAGATGATAATAATAATGCAGCAAATTAGCACAGGAGGAGTACAAGGCGAGACACGACTGGGTGTGCAAGGTGATCCACTGGGAAAGGTGCAGGAAATTTCAATTCGACCATACAAAGAAATGGTATATGCACAACCCGGCACCTGTCCTAGAAAATGACTCGCATAAACTCCTATGGGACTTTAACATACAAACGGATCACCTAATCCCAGCCAGAAGACCAGACCTCATAATAATCAACAAAAGAAAGAGAATCTGCAAAATTGTTGACTTTGCTGTCCCGGCGGATCACAGAATAAATCTGAAGGAAAGTGAAAAGAAGGATAAATACCTCGACCTTGCTAGGGAATTTAAAAAAAAACTGTGGAACATGAAAGTAACGATTGTGCCAATTGTGATTGGTGCGTTAGGTACAATACCTAAAGGATTATTAAAGGGCCTGGAGGACTTGGAAGTTAGCGGAAGAATAGAGACTATGCAAACGACAGCATTGCTGAGGACGGCCAGAATACTGAGACGAGTCCTGGAGACTTGAGGAGATCTGCTGTCTCTCAAACTCCAATGAAAAACCATCAGCTAATACTGATGTGAAAAACTCTAGAGGAGTAAATGATAATAATAATGGAACTTTGACATACACACGGATCACCTAATCCCGGCCAGAAGACCAGACCTCATAATAATCAACAAAAAAAAAAGAACTTGCAAAATTGTCGACTTTGCCGTCCCGGCTGACCACAGAAGAAAACTGAAAGAATGTGAAAAGAAGGATAAGTACCTCGACCTATCTAGGGAATTGAAAGAACTGTGGAATATGAAGGTGACAATTATACCAATTGTGATTGGTGCTTTTGGTACAGTAACTAACGGATTACTAAAGGGACTGGAGGACTTGGAATTTGGCGGACGAGTGAAAAACATCCAAACTACAACATTATTGAGAACGGCCAGAATACTGAGAAGAGTCCTGGAGACTTGAGGAGACTTGCTGTCACTCAAACTCCAGTGAAAAACCATCAGCTAACGCTGAAGTGAAAAACTCTGAGTAAATAATAATAATAATGAAGAAAAAATATAAGGACACTAATGAATAAAACAACTGAAAAAACAATAGACAATGTTGCCAATACAGCAAGAAAAAATAAATCTAAATATATTGGTGAAAGAAGAAAGATTTAAAAGATACCAGGACAGAAGCGAGCAATACAAGCAAAAATGTAGTGAAAGAAAATTCTACCGATTCTGTTTACCGAAAACAGCAAAAACTCAACAACAAAAAAAAAATGCAGGAAGAAAAATGATCGTAAGGATACTTGAAGCGACGAACTGGCAATGGATATGGCAGGGAAAGGGAAGCCTCAAGAAAGAAACTGAACCTCTTTTAATAGCAGAACAAAATAATGGTATAATGACTAATTATATCAAAGCGAAAATTGATAATATGTAACAGAATAGCAAATTTCGGTGATGTAGAGACAAAGATGAAACGGTTAATCCCATTGTAAGCGAATACAGACAATTGGCTCAGAAGAAGTACAAGACTGAGCACAAGTGGATGTAAAATATTGAGAAAGAAATTTAAAGTTGACCATACCAACAAATGTTATACGCACAAACCAGAATCTGTCCCCGTGAATAAGACACGTGAAATTCTCCGAGATTTTGAGATATAAACATATCACCAAATCCCGATAAGAAAAACAGACCTAGCTTAATAGACAAGAAGAAATAATTCGCCATCAAGTAGACTTTACCGCACTAGACTACAGAGAAAAAAATAAAAGAAAGCGAAAATATCGACAAATACTTCGGCCGTGCCAGAAAATATGAGAGTGATGGTGATATCAATTGGAGTTGGTACGGTTGGACGATCTCCAAAGGATTGGGGAAAAGACTGGAGGAAGTGCAGATCAGAAGTAGCACTGAGACTATCTAGACCACAGCACTGTTAAAATCATTTGAATATTCAGAGTCCTTGAAACCTGAGAAGACTCCAATGAAACACCACTTGCTTACACTGATGTAAAAAAAAATCGCAAGAAGTGAAATAATCTGGTACGATAAAAGGATTAGAATTTGGGAAAATATGATGACTTGGGAGAAAATCACTTAAACTTTCTATTTTTCTTTGTTGATGCATTTGAAAATGTGTATATGTATGTATCTATTTTCTATATTTGTGGTGTATTATTAAAGTAAATATAGTTTTTATAACCGAAAAATTAACCGTTAATAATCAAGAATAAAAAAGAAAAGAAAGGAAAAAAGAAAGCAAAAAGAAAAAGATGCTCGCGCCTTTAACGATTTCATAGTTTTGTCAGCCTGAGTCATATTTTTTTGCTTTTATTATTTTTATTATTTTTTTTATTTTTATAACTTTATTTTATGGTGTCCCGAGGAAAGCTTTTCTTCCTTGAAAGAATACCAAGTCACATCAGTGACAGAAACTCAGATAATAATTCTCTCTTGTGTCTGTAATAGCCACAATATACTACCTATGAATAACGTCAAATTCTAATACTAATAAACGTGAGATTCAGATAATAGATCTGAGAGTCATGATCAGCAGGTGCTTCCTTAAAAGCCAACATGGAAAATCGAACAGCATTCTGCTAATGTTGGCTTTTCAAATTTCTGGTTCACGAACGAAGACCAAAGCAACAATGCGTCTAAGAGAAAGAAATAGACTAGAGAAGATAACAAAATGTAATTCTGCAATTCACAGTTAATTCAAAAGCAATCATACTCAAAGGGCTCATAGGAAAAGGATGATCGAAATTTAGACAGAATCTACGAAATAAAGTACAACTCAAAAATTACCAACCAAACTCGGATAATTCTAAAGAAAGACTTATTTTCTCACCTCAAGATATTGGAAATATATGGACAGGTAAATGAATATTGAAAGCCAAAATATCGTGGAACGGAGTGTAGCAACAAAAATATTAATACAAGAAGAAACAAAGTGTTAATAAAAGCAGTGTTGACTGAAAGATATGTTATCATTGGTAAAGAATCCAGAGTCGAAAAAAGTCGAGGTAAAAACCAAAAAGGTAAATAATATATTTAAAAATATCCAACCAGAAAATATCACAGAACTGAGCCATCTTATTTATGTAAGAGCAAAACTAGTCAGTGATAAAATTATCTCCCTCGAGAACGCAAGCAGATATACAAAAGCTAGATGGGAAATGAGACTTGAATCAAAAGAATTAAAGAAAGAAAATATACAATGACACAATAAAAAGAAAAGACCGAAAAAGACAACAACAGATAAGAATAACAATATAACTGAAAAAATAAACTAAAAGATATTAGCGAAATAAAAAAGATTTTTAAAATAACGGGGCAAAAACAAGCAATATAAACAAAACAGGACCTTCCAGAATAATAAAAGAAAATTCTACTAATCGGTGGAAAAAGCATGAAAACACATCAACTGGATTCAAAAGAAACAAAAATATTTTGAAGATAAGGAAACATTAAAATGAAAAACCTTAGAGAAAAAATGATAACTTTGGTTTTTAATCTCGGAAATTTCCAAGCAGAAATTTTCTATGAAACAAAAAGATAAAGCTTCAGTTTAGTTAACCTAATCGATACAAATCACATTACCAGCTAATTACTCTTAGATTGTAAATTGGACTCTTCATTAAAAACGAAAAGCGAAAAAAAGATTTTTTTTCAAAAGTTGTTTAGTCACGAAGTAGGCAAAGAGAATACCAGCAATGTCAATGATATAAACAAGAACAGCTTTACTAACAGAAAACTCAATGGATAAATATCAAAGCGATGGACGGCACAAAATTATCTTTATAAAAAGTGGAAAGACTGATAAAAGGCAAGACGAAATGGAGGTCTTCGGATGAGATATACCTAGAAAATTCAAATGGAAAATATGACAACGAATTGAAACCATCCAGACTACAACATTGTTAAGATCGGCCAAATACAAAAATTTCTGGTGAGAGGTTATTAGCTGTCTCTCAGATTCCGGTGAAAGACCATGCGTTAACGATATTTGTCACTGTCTCCCACCAGACAGGACTTAACACAAGGTCAATGACCCAAAGGTCGATTAAAGTTGGGATTTGGGGGAGGGTATGATCGTACCCTCCTGGACTATGTTGGTCGTCGACCCACTTAGTGTAATGAGAGCCTGATGAGCCTAGCTGGTCATGGACCCAAAACTGGTCCAGGCACGTATGCCTGATTATAGCTTAAACTGCACAGCAAAGTCCGGTATTATACAAGGGTTACAAAGGTGTCTATGATGCAACTCGCCCACCCGAAGGTAGCCCAGCCGAAACTGAGGGCCTTTCGGCCTCAAATCTGCCATGGAGCATTGACCGTCCGGCACGAATGACAAGCCTCTGCACCAAGTAGAGTTAACGTTGGTGTAAAAAACTCGTGAGTGAAATAATAATAATAATAATAATAATATCGAAAAAGAATTGGAAACCCTAATACAAACTGTGAGAATATACATTCAAGATATAGGAATGGAATTTGGCATAGAAAAATGTTCCATGCTTGTAAAGAAAAGTGGCAAACGAAACATTACGGAAGGAGTAGAACTACCAAATCAAGTAGTAATCAGAACGCTCGACGAAAAGGACACCTACTTGTGGATATTGGACGTTGACACCATCAAACAAGTGGAAATGAAAGAAAGATTTTTTTGAAAATACCTCAAGAGAACCAGAAAATTCCTCGATATAAAACTCTATAGCAAGTACCTTGTCAAAGGGATTAATACCTGGGTTGTTCCCTTCGTTAGATATACGGAACCATTCCTGAAGTGGAGCAGAGAAGAACGTAAACAAATAGACCAGAAAACAAGAAAACTAATGACAATGCATAAGGCCTTGCATCCCAGAGATGACGTTGAAAAACTATATGTGTCAAGAAAAGAAGGAGGAAGAGAACTTGCCAGCATTGAATACATTGATGCATCAATAAAACGACTCAATCATTACAGAGAAAAGCGCAGAGAAAGACTGATTACAGTCACCAGAAACAATACTGACGACACGAGGATCAGCAGCACGACAATAACCAGAAAACGAAAGTGGGAAGAAAAACAACTCTATGGAAGTTTTAAATGACTAACAAGCAACATTTCACACAAGAAAACGTGAACCTGGCTAAGAAAAGGAAACCTTAAGAGAGAAACTGAATCTCTTCTAATAACAGGACAAAACAACGCCATTAGAACCAACCATATCAAAGCAAAGATAGATAGGATACAACAAAACAACAGATATACGTTGTGGTGACTGAGACGAAACAATCAATCACATAATAAGTGAATGCAGCAAACTAGCACAGAAAGAGTATACGACTTGGCACGATATGGTGGACAAGGTGATCCACCGGGAATTGTGCAAGAAAATGAAGTTTGATCTTAAGAACAAATGGTCTATGCAGAACCCAGAATCTGTCCTGGAGAATGGGACACACAAACTCTTCTGAGATTTTGAGACACAAACAGATCACTTCAACTCAGCCAGATGTCTAGACCTTATGATAATCAATAAAAAAGAGAGAACTTGTAGAATTGTGGACTTTGCTGTCCTAGCGAACCACAGAGTAATACTGAAAGAATGCGAAATGAAGGATAAGTACCTCGACCTTATTAGGGAATTGAAAAAACTGTGGAACATGAAAGTAACGATTTTACCAATTGTATTTTGTGCTCTTGGTACAGTCACCAAAGGATTGGTACCAGAAGTGAAGGACTTGGAAATAACGGATCGGGTGAAGACAGTCCAAGCTACATAATTAGTGGGATCGGTCAGAATACTGGTCCTTGCTATCACTCAAACTACTGTGGAAAACCATCAGCTAACGCTGATCTAAAAACTCTCAAGGAGTAAATAATAATAATAATAATATCCACAATATGTTACACTCAAGAGATACTTCAATAGACACTATGTTTTGTAGATATAACATTTTACCCACTACACATATCATCGAAAAAAATTAAACTGTGGCATCTAAATTGTTACAAACTCTGCTATAACAATTAAGAATGTTATCAGGACAAGAATCGTATAAAATCTAAAGTTGGCGTATATAAAATCCCTTGCGTATGTTCTAATAAAAGTTATGTAGGAGAGAATTCAAAATCAAAATAACTCTTTATGAGCTCATCCTTGGAAGTTACCTTTCAGAATTATCACCTCAGCTAAACTTTTCCCTCCGACTGTCAATTCCACTCTTCAGTTTTTCAGTGTTTCCTCAATGAACCTAATGACTTCTTCGGATATCATAAACACATTGAGACAGTCTATTATTATTACTATTACTCATTAGAGTTTTTCACATCAGCGACATCTGATGGTCTTTCACTAGAGATTGAGTGACAGCAAGTCTCCTCAAGTCTCCAGGACTCTTCTCAGTATTCTGGCCGTTCTCAATAATGCTGTTTTTTGGATGATCTCCACTCGGCTGCCAATTTCCAAATCTTCCCGGCCCTTTAATAATCCTTTAGTTGCCGTGCCAAAAGCACCAATCACAATTGGTATAATTGTCACCGTCATGTTCCATAGTTTTTTCAATTATCTAGCAAGGTCAAGGTACTTATCTCTCTTTTCACATTCTCTCAGTTTTATTCTGTTATCAGCCGGGACAGCAAAATCGACAATTCTGCAGGTTTTCTTTTCTTTTTTTTTCTTTTTTTTTGTTGATTATTATAAGGTCTGGTCTTCTGGCTGAGATTAGGTTATCTGTTTGTATATCAAAGTCCCATTGGAGTTTGTGTGTGTCATTTTCTAGGTTTGTGCATATACCATTTCTTGGTATGGTCAAATTTAAATTTCTTGCAACTTTCCCAGTCGATCACCTTGTCGACCCAGTCGTTTCTAGCCTTGTACTCCTTCTGTGCCAATTTGCGGCATTCGCTTGTTATGTGATTGATGGTACTATTATTATTATTATTATTATTCACACCAGCTTTTACTGGTGTTTTTTCATCGAAGTCTGCGAGCAAATCTCTTGGGATCTCCAGGATTCTTTTAAGTATACTAGCTGATTTTAAAATCACTATCGCCAGAGTGTTCTCGATTCTTCTTCTGATCTCCAGTTAACCCAGACACTTCTGTTTCCTATTATCAATTTTTTTCTACGGCATTATTAGTTCATTTTTTCGGGCTGCTATTTATCGATATTCAAGTTTTCTCTTTTGGGTTTCCCCTTCGCAGAGCAGCTTTTCTCATGATTTGTATATTTATACTTATCTTTCTTTCCATTTTTATTTTCTGCATTTATTGATTGTTGATTTCATGTTTATCCTTAAATTATTTCTACTGACATTTCCGTTCTGGCTGCTATCATAAATTTTTATTTGATATTTTCTTGTTTATTCGTCAATTACTTAAATTGCTCCATCCACACAATCGTCATCGATGGTGAATCCTTTTCCTACTATTTTATTTCTAGACAGATTGATGAACTCTATGTTAACCAAGTGTAAGGCCTTGTTCATGGTTATCAAGTGCCTTGTTCTATGGTCCATATGTCTGAGTTCATCACTTGTCCATTTTACAAACAGTATCTTACAAGGAGGATTTCCTGGGTATTTATTCCTTTGGTTAGATATCTTCTGCAAAGTTTTATTACAATAAGTTTTTCTTTTCTTTTGAGGTACTTTTTCTTTTCTTTTTTTTTTTTTCACTTCGGTTTGCTTGAAGGTATTTGCTAATAATATTCCCATATATATATATATATATATATATAGCTTTCTTTCTCTCTTTTTTTAAAAGTATTCTGATATTTTAATGATTAATCACTTCAATTTTTTTCTTTTATATTTCTTTATAATATTTTCGCATACTGAAGCATGAGTGACAGCAAGTCTTCTCTCAAGTGCTGCGGTCTGGGTGGTCTCAATATTTCCTTTAATCACCTGGTTTCTCACTCTCATCTTTGGGACTCTGGCAAAGTTTCCTGCTGTTGTTGCTTATATTGTCACCTTCATGTTCAATAATTTATTTTGCTCTCTGGGTAGGTTCAGATATTTATCCAGATTATTGCATTCTTTTATTTTCATTTTGTGGATTACTGGAATGGAAAAATTCACAAATTGATATATTTTTTCTTCTTTTCCTTTCTTTGATTTTCACCCTATGGTCTGCTGGGACGTCAAATTCCACAATTGATATATTTTCTTCTTCTTTGATTTTCACTCTGTGGTTAGCCGGGAAGACAAAGTCCACAATTCTTTTCTTCTTGTTAACCAAAAATAGATCTGTTATTTTGGCCGGGATTGGATAATCGCTGTGTACATCAAAATCACACATTATTTAGCGCCATATCAATTTTTCACTCAAGCTCAGTTAAAGCTAGAATGAAAAATTGGAGATTTCACTGGAGTCTAAATGACAGCAAATATTCTCAGAAAGTCGGGAATCTTTTAAGTATCCTGGCTAATTTTAGTAGTATTGTGGTCTGGATTATATCGATTCTTCCTCTAACTTCTAGTTCATTGTTTCTTTTTTGCAGGTTCATGGTGATTCTTCCAAAAGCCCCATCTATGATTGGTATTATTGTCACTTTCATGTTCAAAATCTTTTTCAAATTTCTGGCAAAGTCCTGGTATTTGTAGAGTATTTTAACTTTTTTTACCATCACTATATGCTATATTGGCACAATAAAATCCACTTTGTCACTGGTTCTTTTATCTTGTTCATTAACTCTGGATATCTTCTGTCCTGAATCAGATTATCCATTTCGAATTTTAAATGTGTCATTAAAAAACATTTCATGTGCAATGTTTACTTTTTCACCTTAAGTAGCCATAAAGATGATTTCACATTAAATAGACATGTAGATGATTTAGCCTTAAGCAGACCTATACATGATTTAGCCTTAAGCAGACCTATACAGCCTTAAGTAGCCATATAGATGATTTCACCTTAAGTAGCCATATAGATGATTTCACCTTAAGTTGACATATAGATGATTTCACCTTAAGTAGCCATATAGATGATTTCACATTAAATAGACATGTAGATGATTTAGCCTTAAGCAGACCTATACATAATTTAGCCTTAAGCAGACCTATACAGCCTTAAGTAGCCATATAGATGATTTCATCTTAAGTAGCCATATAGATGATTTTCATCCTATTTTTATCTTAAACTTTTAGCTGTTATCCAATACTTTTCTCTGGTTTATATATCCTTCTAATCCTTGTATTCCTCAATTCACACAGTTCTCCATGATGACAAGTGCCTGTCCTCTTTCTTTTCTTTTTTCAAAGTGCCTGTTGATGTATCTCTGGGTGTAAGGCATTATGGATAGTCATCAAGTTCCTTGGTCTATTGTGCATATTATTATTATTATTATTCATTGCAAGTTTTTCACATGAGCATTAACTGATGGTATTTCACTGAAATTGGAGTAACAACAGTCTCCTCACATCCCGTGTACTCTTCTCAGCATTCTAACCGACTTCCGCAATGAATGGTCTCGGTTTGAATGGTCAATTTGAATGGTCACGGCTCGTCCTTCAATTCCTGACTCCTCAAGCCGCTTTACTAAGCCTTTCGTGATTGTTCAAAATGAAACATTTATAATCGTTATCACCATTACCGTCATGTTGCGCCTTATCTATTTTTGCTTTAACGTAATTGGCCCCTATGTTGTTATCCTATGCTGCTATTCGAAGAGATTCAGTTTCTTACTTAAGGTTTCCATGTTCTAGCCATGTCCGAGTTTTTTGGAGTAAGATTTCGTCAATTTGTCTCTTAAAATATCCATACAGTTGTTTTTTCCATTTCTGTTTTCTAGTTATTATTATTATTATTATTATTATTAATATTTAGTACTAGTTGTAGTAGTAGTGTTATCTAGTATTTTTCTGGCTTTTCAGGATATATCTTCACAAAAAATCTCAATTTCGGTTTACTTTGTGACAGACTTTCCACTGTTAACAAAAGTATTTTTGCGTCCTCCATTGCTTTGATGTTTATCCACTGGGTCTTCTGTTGGTAAAGTCGTTTTTATTTAAATCATTGACATAGCTGAAATTATCTTTTCCCACCTCGTTACTAAACTACTTCAATCTTTTCTTTGTTTTACGTTTTTAATGAAGAGTCCAATTTACAATCTAAGAGTAATTAGCTTGGAATGTAATTTTCTTCAATAAGGTTAATAAAACTGAAGCTTTATCTTTTTGTTTCATAGAGAAATTTCTACTTGAAAATTTCTACTTGAAAATTTCCGAGATTAAAAACCAAAGTTAACGAGTTTTTATTTAGATTTTCCGATCAGTGGAAAATCAAGAATTATAAGTTCGTATTTCTGTACATAACGGGTGTGCAGGGTTAATTTCTCAATTCTGCTTATGAATTTCTTTATGAATCTTCATAAAAATATTGCACATTTGTACATAGCATTTGTACAGGGTTAATTCTCTACTCCGTTGATAAATTTCCTTGTAAATTTTGCTGAAAACGCGGTCCAGTGTTATAAGCTTAAAATTCTGCTCGTATGATAGATTTACACCTACAATTAAAAAAGGGGTATCTTGGTTTTTCTACTGAAGGAAACTCCTTTCTTTTAGATAAATGCCTTGACACAATTGTACTGATATCTTTAATCTAGTGTAGTTCTAAAAATATTCATTTATTATTGAATCTAAATCATACATTAAACCTTTTTTATATACGAATCTTTTTTGATTAGCTAAACGATTCTAGTGTTACGTCATGACTTCCAACCGAATATCCCGGAAGTGTGGAGGTGTGATGGATAGGTTACTGGTCGAAGTTCAACCCCAATTTAATAAACCTGAGAAATTCAGTCTTTTAAGATTTTCTCAGTTGTAGTTCCAGACAAGTTTAGAACAGACGTGTTTTAATGGTTTCAACGTTTTAGAAATTTCGATAAAATCTTAACAAGATAAAAAGAGCAGCCTCTTCCTATAAAAAATGATTTGGAAACCCACTATGATAGTCGTCCCGATTTATTAAAGCCTCAAAAAATAAGGAAATCAAATTATAAATTCGTGTTTTTAGTTCTCATCTTTTTTTGGGGGGGGGTCACTTCATTTGTTAGCAGGGATTAAATTGTAGCCTTTTCAGTCCCTCAAATACTACAATAGCAGTTTAGGTAAAATTTTATCATCCTTAACTTTTGCAATTGTCGTTGATAGTTTATATAAAGTAGCAATGATGCCAACAATCATCCCTAACATTGGAAGACAATGTATTGAAATAATAGCCATTACTTTTGAACAGAACTTTTCATGAGCAAATATTTAGGGTTCCTTAATCGCCGCATAAAATGGATGGCCATTGAAGGTAATTATTTTAGTAGCGTTTTATAACTGTAAACATGCTATTACCTTTTGCTTCTAGTATTTCTTAAACTTTTTCTAAAGTTGAATTGAAGGATTTCTTTCGAGCTATTTCGTATTTTTTTAATCGATTCGGCTATTGGGATTTAAGTTATGATTATTTTTGTGGTATCACAAATCAGAATTTTTTCAGATCTTACACACACCACTATAATTATCTCCGTTGTCTTTCATTCATTTGAAATTAAATCAATACCAAAACAAGTAAGTAACATATTAATGCTGCCTTACTAAGATCAAGTGAGAAGAGAATGATTTTGTTAGAAAACCGCTAAAAACTGAAGTAAATGCTAATTTCTTAAATTATATTTAGATCATTTAGCAACGACACGAAACTTTATTTCGACATAGATTTTCTAATGTCAATTTCTAATTTAAAATGAATAGATAAAATTTAGAATAAGTGAATCTTATTATATATCTCTTAATATATAATAATATGTGATGTTATCATTTCCCTTAAAGATGGGTAGTCCTTCAAGTTGTATGCATGAAATTCATGACCCTTAAAGGCAGAACGTTGTATCCACATACAATATCCTCTACAACGGGTAAGAACTCACACAAAAAAGGGTATCCAGGGTATGAAACTAAACTGTATCTCCAGCTCTATATTTAGCCTGCAACAGGCCTGAGTCTTTTCAGAAACAACGATGGACGAAATGCGAAACATACGAGGTGCGTACGATAAGTTTCCAGACTTTTTTTCGTATGAGCATTTAAAATTCAGTATATTATTGCTATACATCTTATGAGATGATTGACCAATTTTTATGATTTCAGGTTCAAATGAACAGCTACAGCAGCAATTGGAATACACCCTACTAAAACCTGATTGTCACAGCTGGTGAAATTCAAAAATGCAATCTGACACTTTAGAAGAACGATATGCAATAAAATTCTGTTTTAAACTTGAAAAAATGCCACAGAAACGTATGGAAGGCTTCAGACTGCTTTTCGACCATCTTGCATTAATCGAGCATCAGTTTTTGAATGGCATAAGAGATTCAAGGAAGGCAGGTAGTCTGCGAGGGATGATGAGAGGTGTGGGAGGAGTAAGAAAGTCAATACACCAGAGTTGATTGGCAAAAGGGTTAGGGTTAGGATTACTATGTTGAGGTTTTAAGGGAATTCAGCTAGAAATTCCTAGGGAAGAGGCCAGCACTCTTCAAATCGGGTCAGTGGCATTTCCACCAGGACAATACACCAGTCCACAACTTCATCCTTGTCACAGACTATTTGACCAAGATGGGCATAAACACAGTTCCTCACCCTCCCTATAGTCCAGACCTTGCTCCCTGTGACTTTTGGTTATTCCCTAAGCTCAGAGACTGTCGTTATGAGACAATTGAAGAGATGAAAGAGGCTGTGACTAAGGTCATTGACACGCTTACACAATAGGACTTCCATGGGGCCTTCCAGAAGTTGTTGGAACGGTACAACAAGTGGATTGCAGCCGGAGGAGATTACTTGGAAGGGGACTAGAGTTTCATGTGTGTACTATCAATAAAAGTGGCCATACGAAAAAAGTCTGGAAACTTATCGTATGCACCTCGTAAGTGTGTCTGCGACCTACTTTCTTCCAATTGAGGACGAGTAAGATGTCGGCTTTGGGATTTGTGGAGCAACAAATGACAAGAGGAGGATGAGGACAAAACAGTGCAACGTCTCTAATCCTACTGACTCTAAACCAAGAGATTTGCTGACTTGATCTTCCATTCTTCAAAGACTAAGCACATCTTCATAAATTTTGAGTTCAGCTTTACCTGACTAGTTCAACCCTCCCCCCACCCAAAATAATACGAGAACATTAGATAGGATAGTTATTTACCTCCCTTCGAAGGTAAATATGACCTAGTAGGACCCCTCATGAGTACTTCTGATCGAGGATTAATTAATTGCTCAGTATACGCGAGTGACTAGCCCAAACGTCCCTGCTATCCACAACAAAATAATGAAATCAGGTTAATGTTAAATATTGGTGTGTTGTTAGATATTCATCTTTGGTTTCAGAATTTATTTTGAATCTGCTTATTTTAAATGCGATATTACTTTTTTAAATAATTTTATACCTTTCACAATTTGCTAAGAATCACCGCAGTTTTCAAATGAAATGATCGCAGAACTTTTGTAAAAAATTGAAATACTCATTCGAGAGTTATGAAAAAATGTTTCGTACCTGTTATTCTTTATAGGTGAATGTTTTACTGCGATTCCTTTTGATGGCACCGAAGATTTTCACGTGCATGTACACGAGACGAAGGCAATATAAATATTCTCCCCGACGCCCAATTATTTTAACATCATATTATTAAGTGAACAGCGTTACTTTTTAAGGGCGTCCATCAGACAAAACGCTCCACGAAAGCATCATTAGAATTGTTTTTTATGATAGTCATTCGGAGAATTTATTTGATATATTTGCGCCATAAATAATTGCGTCAGCATCGATACACGCAGGCCTTGTCCTATGTATGCCAATCAACATATTTGGACCAAGTTGTTTAAGAATAAATGGGTGGTATGACATATGTCTGTAAAAGGATTTATGTAACTCTGGCTAATTTAATGCCATGTAAACTCTTGTTATATATATATATATATGTGTGTGTGTGTGTGTGTGTGTGTGTGTGTGTGTGTGTGTGTGGGTGGGTGTGTGTGTGTGTGTAAAGTATTTAAATGCATGCTCGTTAATCGCAACTATCAAGTGGACGCTTTTACTTCACGATCATCAGGAGATAGACAATGATTTTTCTTTAAGCGTCGAGACAGAACACACACAGACACACACACACACACACACACACGAACATACACAGACACATACATACAAGCATGTCCAGTCACGCACGTACACGCACATGGCCAACACCTGGCACGCACTCGTGCGCACGGGCGCACATGCGCATAAGCGTGCGTGAATGCATGATGTCTTTCTCGTAAAAACAAAAATCGTTTTTCTTTGATTTCTTGCAAACGGAATGAAAGTATGAGCACAAAAAAAAAAAATTGGTAGCCCCATGCAATTGTCAAAAAATGACACCGACAAACATAAATTCATCCACAAAGAACAGATTAATAATTCTTTATACAAAATTATAGGATTAAAAAGAAGAGTTGGAAGAAAAAACACTGCTAACACACAGACACACACACACACACACACACACACACACACACACACACACTGGCCCAGTTGGATGGGGCTGCAAAAAGCACCGACTGCTTCTCTGCAGAGGCGTAAGACTCCCCAAATGAGTGCCCTGGATATGATAAAAATCTGATGGTGAGGTTCCAGCAATGCTGGAGCTTTTTGGAAATGCAGAGTACCCCTTTATAGCCATCGCTCCCAGGTCGACTTTGAATCAAAGAAGTAGTACCTGATAGGGTCCTATCTAAATGTCAAATAGAATTAACTGTGTACTTATCTTAAACCGAATTGATTGAACTGTTAATATGTATAAAAATGGATTTGGCATTGAATAATCTACAATGGTAGATATATTGATCAGTCCCATTCTCTTTGTATAATGATCAGTCTCATTCCCTTTCTATAGTGATCAGTCTCATTCCCTTTATACAATGACCCGCCTTATTTATTTTCTATGATGATCAGTCTCATTCACTTTCTATAATGACCAGCCTCTTTTAATTTTATACAATGATCAGTCTCATTCACTTTCGATAATGACCACCGTCATCCACTTACTATAAGGATCAGTCTCATTCCCTTTCTACAATGATCATTTTCATTCCCTTTATAAAATGATCAGTCCAATTCACTTTCTATAATGATCAGTCTCATTCGCTTTATAAAATGACCAGTCTCATTCACTGTCTATTATGACCATCCTTATTCATTTTGTATAATGATCAGTCTCATTCACTTTATACAATGATCAGTCTCATTCACTTTCGATAATGACCTGCTTCGTTCACTTTCTATAATGGCCAGTGTTATTCACTTTCTATAATTCCCTTTATTCAATGATCAGTCTCAATCATTTTCGATAATGACCAGCCTTATTGACTTTCTATTATAATCAGTCTCAGTCACTGTCTATAATGATCAGTATCGTTCATTTTCTATAATGGTCAGTCTCATTCACTTTCGATAATGATCAGTCTCATTCACTTTATACAATGATTAGTCTCATTCACTTTCGATAATGACCAGCAGTATTCAATTCATACAATGATCAGTGCACGCAAGAAAAATTTAGTTGGCGAAATTTGGACTAGAAATTTTTTAAGAAAAGGTGCAACCTTCATTAGATAAGTACTGAAAATTGTTTTAAAAGCAAGTGATCAGTTGTTTAGTTTTGCTTGTTTGTTTGCTTGTTTGTTTGTTTGTTTATTTTTTGCTTTGTTTTGCTTTTATTTTGCATTGATTTGTTTAATTTTACTTTGCTTCTTTTTTGTTTGTTTGTCTTTTCTTTTTTTTTTGTTGTTGATTTGTAGATGGGATTGTTTTTCATGCAAAGTTTTATTGAGATTATCGTCTTCATTTTAATAATCCTGTTTCCCAATCTCGTTTAAAAAATAACTCGGATTTTCTTTCTGTCAGTCCCTGATTTCTTTCTCTTCCCCGATGTATTTCTCTCCTTGTTTTTTGTTTTGTTTTTTTTTTGTTTTTTTCTCAATACCTATCTGCCTCAGTCTTTCACTTTCATCAAGCACGCGCACGTGTGTGTGTGTGTGTGGGTGTGTGTGTTGTGAAGTTGAGGAATAAGATAAAAGTTATTAGAACGAGAAATGAAATCAGCAAAATGAGATCGAAATCAGTCAAAGTCTTTTGACGCTTCCTTTTTGCAGACGTGTATCCATTTTTCTCTGAATGGACATTTCATCAAGAAGTGCTTTAAGGGACGCTGATCAGCAGCGGAAATGAAATTGGCAAACTGAGTTCAAATCTTGGAGGATGCTGTTAACATTTCAATTCGCGCTTGTAAATTCCATGAATCCATTTGTGTCCTACAGGGAAGTGCCCGTTACGTCCAGTCACGCTCTTACGTTCACTTTAGGACTAATGCCCTTGGAAAAGGTACGAACCCCCTTATCTCCTATAGGTGTGCGTTAAATGGTATCATTGCTGTTATTCTACAAATATGGCTTTGGCATTAAATAACCCACGGAGGTTGATCTGCCATTAAAATAAAGAAGCCGAAATGCTTAAATAGAAGGACAGACTGGGTTCTCTAGCTTTGGTTAGGTAAACAGTTAAGAAGGAAAACTCATCAATCAAAGCAGCTGTTTCCCGCTTTAAAAACTGATGTTGTATCACATCCTACATATTGTGAAGGGGTTGGGTAAATACAAAAAGAATCTTACATGCAGTAACATCTAATAGCACTGACCCTTATTCTCTATTTGTACACTTGCCCATCATATATATATATACACGCATATATATACTCATACAGACAAAATACTTATTTCATAAAGAGTTTTTTTCTATACGAAATTTGCGATGATTGTATTATTTCCAGAGGAACATTATACAATCAAAACGGATTTTATATGTTATTATTTATTACCAAACTCTACAGCATTGAAACTTTGAAATAACTGCAGTTTCTGAAAGAGCATTTTTAACTGTTTCCTCGAAAGTTTCCAAAGTCAGATGGCAATTTGTAACTTTTGACCTTTAGTCTTTGTGTATTTCTGTCGGCTGTATAGTTAATTATAAATGCCCTCAAAACAAATATCTTACACTTTGAAAGTTTAAGAAATAAATGTCACCATTAAACCAGTTTAACAAATAGACATCACCATTAAGTCAGTTTAATAAATGAGCCCCACCATTAAAATTGTTGAGTAAATGAACCTCACAATTAAGTTAGTTTTAAAAATAGACATCACCATTAAGTCAATTTGATAAATGAACCTCACCATTAAGTCAGTTTAATAAATGAACATTCCCGTTAAGCTCGTTAAATTCATCAAATTCTCCAGAGAAACTAAAAGTTCCTTTTATGTCATAATCATTTTTTTTTTAGTTTAATCTTATTTCATTTTTTTCTTTTTCTTTTTTCTTTTCTTTTTTTTTTTTTTTTTTTTTTTTTTTTGTAAGCCAAAAATATAATCACTAAAAAAATAAAGAACACGTTCATTTATGTTTTGCAGTTGTCAATTCTCTATATCTGAAAAAGTTTCGAGAAGTGACATTCTTTTACGAACCCCTTTTCATGATCATGCCAGTGATGGCCGACCAGCAAGAACTTATCAACAACAGCTCTATGTTGACACAGAATGTAGTTTGGGAAACCTGCCGGGAGAGATGAATTATATGGGCGGATGGAGGGAGGGAGAGTGTCAGCGAAATCCAGCGAAGTTTAATGATTATGATGATGATATATAACGTTAGACTACATTTCGGCTCCTGGCTTTGAAGTTGTTGTTTTTTTTTCTTCTGCCAGACCGTGTTATTCCTTCGACTCTACAAAGGTCTGTTTTATCATTTACTAATACCTAAAAGAGAAAATATGAATCGGTGCTATTCGCCGGCATAGAACACAGCCTCGTCAAGAACTAAACTCCGCTCGCTGACATCATTCATGCCCGTATTTCTATCGTCACACCAGTTCAAGTCGGCAGAACAATTTACAAACATGTTCATTTCATAAAGTAGTAGTGATCCTTCAATAAGGCATTCATTCTGGATTACCAGTTGATACCAATAATGGAAAATTTGTTAATTTTCTTTTAAATTTTAAATGAAAATTCTTAATCTGCCGCAAGTCTTTTATAAAATAAGAAAGATCTCAAACTGATGACAAAATAGTCAGGCATATACACAATAAAAATATAAAGATCAAGTTTCAATGAGAAAAATTCGAAACATCATCAGAATGAAAAATGATTAGTAAAATCTTTTCCTTAGGCAACGTCACCAATTTGATGGAATTGTTACCTTTATTATGATATTGCGCTAGAAAATGATTTTGAAAAATTATGTAATTTTAGGGAAAATATTTAGGGACATTACAACTATCAAGTTTTCATGGCATCTTAATTAGTGTATAAATTATTTGTATTCGTTGGGAATACTCGATATTTATAGGTACTATTTTTCTACGAATATTAGTATGAAATAACCTACAAAGATTAATCGCCAATCGCCCAGACCTCCGAGGTTCAATCCCAGGTCTAGTCGTACCAAAACTCAAAAAATGATAACTGATGCCACCTTGCTAAACACTCAGCATTGTAACGTACAGATCAAGGGTAAAGTAGAACAATCCAGACAAAAGACTAGCCTCCTCCTCTACACCTCGGTGTAGTAGCTAATGAAAAGGGAGCCTTCGGGTTGCCCTCGATAGTGGTCGCCAAGTTTATATATATATATATATATATATCATGCGATCAAAAAGTTTTCGAATTTAGAAAAATAGTTTAAAATTTAATCAGTCTGTCCCTAGGAGTTGAGATGCACTCTGAGTGGAAAATAGTGTGCTCATATTTTTCCACGAATGTTCAAAGAAACACTCCTTGAATGCAGTCTGGTTATACGTAAGGAAATGAAGATCTCATAGCTAAGAAGAAATCTAAAAATATATGCATACGAAAGTGTTTTGGTATTCATTCTTCCCCACAAGAGATGTTTCCGTATTTGTTCCTCACGACGAAACAGCTCTTGGTCCACAACGAAAGAAAAGAGATGGGCCATTGAAGGAATAGAACACAAAGGGGGAGTCCACGTGATCATCGGCCTCGTTCGACGAAGATAGCAGAGACCAAACTAACAGGAATTCGGTTGAAAAGTTTGGTTGTATGGCTACGGATCTAATGTGCCACACTGGTATAGCTTCATTTTTTTCTTTTTTCAAACGTTGTATACTGGACTTTCCTCAATGATGGCGAAAATGCATACCAAAAGTGGTAACTTTGTTGAAATAATGTTGCTAAAAGCTTCTTCTACCTAAAGTTGTCACTGTGCCTGTAGTAGTTGTCGTGAAAATAAAAGGAGGAAGCAGTTTGGAGCAGATCTTGTATATATGGCAATGTGGCGTGACAAAAGATAATGGCTGACGTGATCAAATGATATGTCTCTTATACGAAGTGATTAAAGGAAGATTGGTTGCGGAATCTTGTGACTAAATACACATTGCGAAATACTATTATTAATTACATGTTCCACAAGAACGCAGAGATCGTGGCAAGGAAGAACAAATACAAATGCAAATAGTAAATCATTCTCATGCTGTTATACTTCACTGCGTTCACGTGCGCTCGGAATGGGTCAGATAATCTGAAATAGGAAAACGTTATGCCATGTTCAGCGCTTCTCATTTAATTGCAAAGAGAAAAAGTAATTCCAATATATACATATATATATATATATGTGTGTGTGTGTGTGTGTGTGTGTGTGTGTGTGTGTGTGTGCGACAAAAATACTTAAAAGGAATAAAAATGCGTGATCAAAAACGACCTTTGTCCTCATCTGATGAAAACTTTCAAGTCCCCACACCTGGGTGTTTTTTGCAGACGGTAAAATATATATATATATATATATAGAGAGAGAGAGAGAGAGATGTGTGTGTGGGGGGGGTTTAATGGACTTGTCCAGCCGAGTTAAACTATAAGTAGGTCGGACTGGATTCATTAACCTTGGTAACGCAACAAGTCGACGGGAAGGATATGTATGAATTCAAATCAGTTTTGCTCCGCTAAAAATTGATCTCATCTCACATTCTGCTTGTATTGAATAATACGTATACCTACACGTTATATATATATATACATATATATATATATATATATATATATATATATATATATATATATATATAAATATATGTGTGTGTGTGTGTGTGTATGTGTGTTATATTATATTCTTGAATTAATTTAGAGGGCTTTTAGAAATTTTTTTAACGTTGTAAAGATGGTGTCACGTGGTGTGTTAGAACGCCACGCAGAATAGACGTAACTGCAGTAGTCCTAATCAATTTCATTTTATTTTACAACGTTCAAAAAAAATTAAACCTCCAACATCATGATCATTTATTTAAAAAAGACACTGACGATGAAGCTTTACTTTGAAATTGATTAAACTCAAATAATTTTTTTCTCATTGCAATAGCCCTCTAAATTAATTCAATACTATAAAATAAAATAATTTGTGCAATGCATCAAGCAAATTACAAAATACTAATATATATATATATATATATATATATATATATATATATATATATATATATATAAGCATATGCATTGGTTGGTATTTTATGATTTATCAATCCTTGGGTGTTATTCAATGCCTTATTCTGTTTGATAGATAGATAGATAGATAGATAGATAGATTTGTAAACGGGTAGTTTGTTAGTGACTTTATTTTTACTCTGTGACACGATGGTTACCATTCGTTTCTGTTTGTATGGGTGCCACTCAGGATCTCTTTGTCTGTTTTGGCGCGAAAGCCACACAAAGGGCCTGAGCGCGAGATCTCCCTTGAGACCGGAAGTGGACGAGGGAAGGGAGGTCCCAGAGAAGACAGAGAGAGCAGTTGACAAAGGAGGGCTGAAGAGAACAGTCAGGAGAAGGGAGCAGAAGATGCCGGTCGATAGAACAGGGCAGAAAAGATGACTCAGCAGAAGTGATCAGTCAGCTAGCGATAGCAGTCAAGAGATGAGTCAGCATTCCTTGTGGCTTTGTGGAAGTTTCGCGCTGATACAAGCCCGCGATAGCCGGCAAATGCATGGGGAGCTGCACAAAAGTGCCACAAACTCCTTCCTCTTGCGCTTGGAGCTGACCC
>OY757910.1:4889636-4897136 GCA_963585895.1 Sepioteuthis lessoniana | reverse complement strand
GTGAGGTACTATTTGCAGGATTTACACAAAACAGCTTGCAATTACCGTGTTTAGTTCCCATCTAGCTTTTTCTGTTCTTATAGGTCTAGTTTTTAATAATTCCCGTCTTATTTTATCAGAGAGATTTAGATATCTAGATAGACCATAATCCGTCGATAGTAATCTATGCCTTTATATTGCTAGGTTAGCATCACTTTCAGTAGATAAGATATTGCTCTTTAGTTATTTGAAATTCATAGATGATAATAATAATAATAACAATAATAATAATAATAATCAGTAGAGAATAAAAAAAGGATGGCTCGGGAAGTTGACGGTAATACCAAATTTAATTGGTGCGTAAAGTACTGGTAAAAGAACTGGAAGACGTAGAGATAAGTGTACCAGTTGAGGCCATTCAGATAATAGAATCATTAAGATCGGACAGAATACTGAGGAGTCCTGGAGACATGAGGAGACTTGCTGCCACTCAAACCACATTGAGAAACACTCAGCAAACGCTGGTGTGAAAAACTTCCAAAGAAATAAAATAATAATAAGAAGAAAGAAACGGAATCTCTCCTAATAGCAGCACCGGCCAACACCATAAGAACAAATCATATCAAAGCGAGAATAGATAAGACGCAACAAAATTGCAAATGTAGGTGACAGATACGAAACAATCAATCACATAATAAGCGAATGCAACAAATTAGCACAGAAGGAGTATAAAATGAGACACGGCTGGGTCGGCAAGGTGATCCACAAGGAAATGTGCAAGAAATTTAAATTTGACCATACAAACAAATGTTATATGCACAACCCAGCACCTGCCCTACACACATAAAGTCCTATGGGACTTTAATGTACAAGCGGATCCCCTAATCCCAGCCAGAAGACCAGACTTTATAATAATCAACACAAAAAAGAGAATTTGCAAAATTGTCGATTTTGCTGTCCCGGCTGACCACAGAATAAATCTTAACTAATGCAAAAAGAAAAATAAGTACCTCGACCTTGCTAGAGAATTGAAAAAGCTGTGGAACATGAAAGTGACGATTGTAGGAATTGTGATTGGTGCTTTTAGCACAATAACTAAAGGATTATTAAAAGGCATGGTGGACTTGGACGTCGGAGGACGGGTAGAGACTATCCAAATGACAGCATTACTGAGAACGGCCAGAATCCTGAGACGAGTCATGGAGACTTGAGGAGACTTGCTGTTACTCAAACTCCAGTGAAAAACCATCAGCTAACACCGATGTAAAAAAACTCTAAAGGAGTAAATAATAATAATAATAATAATAATGATAATATAATTTGTTTGCGCATAGTTATATGGTGGACATTTTCTTTGTGTCGTACAAATAATTTGTACATAGCCATATAGTTTCAATAATTCTTATATAAGACAAATAACTTTCGAAAAATTGTAATCACTTCAAGTATTTAAAGCGATTATATGATTTTAACAAATAAATAATACTAATCCTTTCTAAGGTCAATTCTTAATAGGAGTAAAGCTGGTTTGAATTAAGGCTAAAGAACCAAGTCTGCCCTACTATTTACAATTAGCTGGGGAAAACAGATGAATTCACGACTTTGTCAAAGGCATTAGTGCAAAGTGAAATGCAAACAGCCTCGTTCAGAATTTGAACTCCGGTCACTGATTCTATTTCCAACGACGATAACCGTTACGCAAAGAAACTATTTTAAAACATGTTCGGGAAACGACTATATTCAGGGGTGGAGATAAGATTCTAAGCATCACTGCATCTGTGTCAGAAAATAGATACGTGTTGTGTAGGCAACCTTCCACCCCTCTGGAAAGGGAACTGTTCTGCTCGTGGAGTTGATGAATGAAGGCTTTAAGTAGAAGCCTATCAATTGACATAGGGTAGTTCGCTGAGCTAGTCTTACTACTCACGCGACTTTTGTACCTTGTTATTATCAGCCTAATAAACCCTTTTTATTGTTACATGTTATTTAGTGTTTGTCTTTACAAACCACAAATTAACATCATAACAATAAGGAAATTTTTTAATCTGTTAGCTTTACTTGTTTACATACAAGAGAAAGCATGTCTGACCCCCAAATAAATATTTTCCAGTTGTTTTGAAAAGAGCATTTTTGACTATTCTTCTAGTAATTGACAGAATCAAGGTAAACAGAGAAATACTATTCTTTTTATTTCCAAACACGTTTTTCTTATACATTATTGCGTTTATATACAAAGTAACATCAGATAAAAAAATCTTCATGGGTTAAATGTATACAATAAATATAAAAGAAGTAACGGGTTTTGTATTTGGTAAAATCAAAGAAACTGAATGAATTGTCTAAGTTTGAAACTTCCTTTTTACACCGTACTGAGAAGAGCGTTTAAGAACTGTGTATTTATCTTTTTGTTGCGTCTGTCGTTAGCAGACTGGAAATAGTAAAACAAATGTGATTGAAAACAGCCGAGAGATATTAGATTCGGTGGTAATTTGATTGTCCAGATGATATTTTTAAAGTAATCTCCGGGTTTGTCTTGAATAACTATTTCTTGTTCTCACCCCCCCCCGACGTCCGCATTTCTCTTCGAACTGACTGTGTTAAATGTTGCGTTCAATAATACATTCTTAAAGTTCTTGCATTAATTTCAAAATTTTCACTGTGTACAACACGTAATCTACAAGATTGTGAACCGTGTCTTAACATTTCATCCACCTACCTATCTAGAAAGGAAAACGTGACTTTTTTATACATATATATTTATCGCTCACAGAATCAAATCTCATTTGAGAGCAATAAGAAATGAGTGTTGTTATAGCAACAGGAGGCGTTGTTATTTACAACATTTTACTTAGTCTGGCTCTTGACTTTGTTGTTACATCTGGCTCTTAGCAGAGAAATTGGGTAAATACATACAGTACCAACTGCTCTTGACCTTGTGTTACATCTTGCCCGTAACGGAAGGCTTGTGTTACGTCTTGCCTGTAACGGAAGGCTTGGGTAAATGCATACAGTACCAACTGCTCGAGACCTTGTGTTACATCTTTCCCGTAACGGAAGGCTTGGATAATGCATACTGTACCAACTGCTATTGACCTTGTGTTACATCTTGTCCGTAGCAGAGGGATTGGGTTAATGCATACAATACCTGCTGCTCTTGACCTGGTTTTACATATTGCACGTAAAGGAGGGTTTGGTTAAATGCATACAGTACCAACTGCTTCTGACCTTGTGTTACATTTTGCCCACTAGCGGAAGGCTTGGGTACCTGCTACTTTTGACTTTGTGTTATAGCTTGCCCTTAGCAGAAGTAATGGGTACATGCATAGAGTATATGCTGCTCTTGATGTTGTATCACATTTAGCTCGTAGCATAGGGATTGGGCATACAGTACCTGCCTCTCGTGACCTTGTGTTACAACAAATTTAGCCGATGGTCCTTCACTAGAGTCAGATTGACTGTAAGTCTCCTTTAGTCTCAGGACTCTTCTCAGTATTCTAGCCGATATTAAGAATGTTATAGTTTAGATAGGCTCTACTTGTCCTCCGATTTCTAAGTCTATTTGTCTCTTTACCAATCCTTTAGGGATTGTTCCGTGTGCTCCTATAACAATTGGTATCCCCGTCATCTTCACGTTTCATAGTTTTTTTTAGTTCTCTGACAAGGTCTTGGTACGTATCCCTCTTTTTGTTTGTTTTTATTTTTACTCTACGATCTGTCGTTTGGGCAAGTTCATCTATTCGACAGGTTCTTTTTTTACTATCACTAGGTTGTCTGGTCGTCTGGCGGAGATTTGGTGATCTGTTTGTATCTTAAAATCCCAGAGAATTTTACGTGTCTCATTTTCCCAGACGAATTCTGGCTTGTGCGTATACCATTTATTCAAATTGAAACATCTTGCATAGTTCCCAGTTGATCCCCTTCCACATCCAGTCCTGTGTAATTTTAAATTCTCTTTACACTAATAAGCTGCCATCGCGTATCATGCGATTAATTGTTTGGTCTCTATCACCGCATAATCTACATTTGCTATTTTGTTGCATCTTATCTATTTTTGCTTTAACATTGTTAGTCCTTATGGTGTTGTTTTGTGCGGCTATTAGAAGAGATTCAGTTTCTCTCTTATGATTTTCCTTTCTTAGCCATGTCCAAGTTTTCTTGTGTGAAATTTCAGTTGTTTGTCGCTTGAAATATCCATACAGTTATTTTTTCTTCCTCCTTTTGTTTCATAACTACTATTGTTCGGTTGATACTTATGTTGTTTCTGGTCGCTGTAATTTATCTTTCTTAGCTCTTTTTTATGTAGTCTTCAAATCATCGTATCGATGCATCGACGCTATCTTGGATGCTGGTGAATCCTCCTCCTCCTTCTTTTCTTGACACATATAATCTGGCTCTATATAATGTCGTCTCTCGGATGTAAGGCTTTATTATTATTAAACAGAAATAATTATTTGAAATCATATCACAGTGTATAAATTATTACAATTAATTAGGTATTCTTGAAACCAAATAACACTGTTTTCTATCAAATTTTAGTGTTAAATAACCCAGAATGGTTTGATATCCCATTAAGATTTATTTTAGAAAATTTTGCAGTATTTAACATCTAGCTAGAGCGACTGGAGATTGAATTCACTACGATGTCTTAGTCCAGCACACAACTAATTCATCCCCAAAAAGAAATTTTTAATTTTAGAAATCATCAATTTAATAAAACTCCGAATAAGTGTTAAGTTTTATTCGGACTTCAATTTTATCTAACTTTATGGCAAGAATTACTGTGACAATTTCAAATGCTTCAAAAAGTTTTAATAGAGACGTCACTGACATATGCCAAATTTTTTCCTTTTAGTTCCCAGGAAAAGCATTGATATTTATTCAGTTTTTCTCTTTCCCTGTTTCACTCTGGACACCGGTGGAACGACATCGTTCACTGAAAAACTGACAGATTTCCATGTGCTTGTTTACGCTGACTAGATCTGATAGAGCGAACAAACGCCTATCTTCATCATTCTAAACTCATGTATTTTTTTAGAACTACAGCTCGTTTTCCTGTGCGCAGGCTTTCTGACATTTGTAAGATGATGGCAATTTGATAACTTATGATAAAACATGCCTTGTAAAAAAGACTAATCGATCCTGAATAATTTCCGATTTTTTTTCCAATGTCAAAGAAAGTATTTAAATATTTCCGATTTCGTGTCAAGATGTTCTCTTTATTATTCTCCACATCAGCATGCGTTGGCTTCTTCAGGTTTGGCATCGTGAATATTTATGATATGAGCAGTAAACATATATATTTCGCCAGATTGAGAGAAGGGCAAAATCTCTCTCTCTCTCTCTCTCTCTCTCTCTCTCTCTCTCTCTCTCTCACGTACACACACACACACACACGTACACACACACACATACACACACATACACGTACATATTTATATTTCTATGTATGTGTATGTATCTTAAGTGAAAACAAATAGAAAGCCTAATATCCCACACGTAGAGTAGAATTTTTTTCACAGAATAATGAAATGTTTACACACGCTCTGATGACTAAATTCATAAATCAATACATGCATATGGACACGTAGACATAAATTAGATAGATAGATAGATAGATAGATAGATAGATGTGTGTGTGTGTGTGTGTGTGTGTGTGTGTGTGTGTGTGTGTGTGTGTGTGTGCATACACGCATGCTCTTACAGTGTAATTGTGACCGTCGAAAGAAATGGACACGGCGATCCGAGTTCAAATTCTGGACGAGACTGCATTCCACATAGTGCTATGCACCCAACTGGTCTCTCTCTCTCTAATAATGGGTAAATAGTAGGACAGACTGAGATATTTACCATTGATATATCAACCAGTATAGGATTAGTAAAACCCTCTATTCAAGCCAATAAAATTCAGCTTAAAAAATGACCTTGTTTCGCATCATCTTGTCTTACCATGGTTATGTGTACGTGTGTTAATATGCGTACGTGTAAGCGTGTCTGTGTGAGAGACAGAGAAACACATATACTTAGATATCTATAAACACGTGTACTTCTGTACGTTTTATATATATATGCACACACACACACACACACACACACACACACACACACACACACACACATATATACATATATATATATATATATATATATATATATATATATATATATATATATAAACAGAACTCAGCCTTGGTTACATAAAAATAATAGGAGAAAGTACATTTTGTTAAACAAACATTACTTTTATGTTCTTTCTGTCTAATGAATTTTATTTATAAAAATCTTTGTCCCCCGTAAATGCTGGCAGTGTGGGCACGACTGCAATTGTCATCTTTATTTTAGGAGAGCAAATTAACCTATTCTGATCAATTTTGATTTAAAATGTTCTGAAAACGAACGGAGAGCAATGATGAGGCTCACTCTCACCTCTGTACTCAGTAGATGCCTTTAAATGTACTCCCTGAGGTAAAAGGAATTCAAATAACATATTTTCTTAAGACAGACCTTTTTTCAAAGGAGTTTATCGGTGACAAGCTCTCAAACGAAACAAATCATACACGCACTCACAGTGAGACTTCAAAATCGATCAAAAATCTATTTATGAACACATCTGAGATTTCCAAATAAGTGACGATAGAAATCCGTTAATGAAACATAATTTAAAAACCAAACATAGTTTTCATTTTAAAGATTCTAAAATATTAGCTAATATACATAACAAGTCAACATTTTCAGAATCTTTCATTATTTTTTAATTATAATACCATCAAAGACCTTGTTTCTTTCAACTAATCTCCTTATTTAGTTAAATTAGTTGTAAATATTAGGTATATAATATCCCTGATTTAAGCTATTCTTTATTAATTATTAATAAATTATGCAAACATCTAATAGTTTCGAGATGACTTCTGGTAAAATATTTCCCAAACAAGATTCTAGATTGAAAACCACATCAAAGACGTCATTTCATATGATATTTTAAAAAATAACAAAATTCCTACTAAATAAATTTCTTAAAATATTTAAATTACATAAAGAGACGTTATTGTTTTTCAATTTTTACAAGACAATTTTCAAATTTTTATAATATTTTTTTAAATATATAGTAAAGACGTAGTTCTTTTTGAAATTTCTTAAAGATTAAAGATGTCACTATATTTTTGCAATGGAACGCTATTAACGAAAATAGAACGCTAAAATGTTTTTTCATTTGAAAATTATATTTTGAATCAAGCATTTTAAACATTGTATTTTAACATCAACCTGAAGATAATTCAACAAAACCTGAAACGTCGGCATTTTATCATATGTCAAAAATATTTCCTCTCAATATTTTGTATTTTAAATTCTAAAATTTCCATACCATCGTACCTGTTTCCATTTATATATATATATATATATATATATATATATATATATATATATATATATATATATAAAAAGTAAGCTAGAGATACACACATACACTCAAACATATGAATATATATTTAAATATTTACCCAACCCCTCCACACTAGCAGGATG
>OY757910.1:4774453-4889436 GCA_963585895.1 Sepioteuthis lessoniana | reverse complement strand
GATGTGACACAAGGTCAATTTTTTAGCGCAGTTTAATAAGTTTGAATTCAGAGGTCTCCTTCTTTTAGACTGGTTGCCATATCAAGTCAAAGAGTCCCGTCTGTCCTACAATTTACCGATAACTAAAAGGATAATAATTGGATTCATGCCTTTCACAAGGGTATTAGTACTATGTAAATTGCATACAGCCTTGTCCAGGATTTTTCAACTGTGTTCACTGTCCGTTCTCCATGTCAGTAACCATTGCACCGCGAATATATATATATATATATATATATATATATATATATATATATATATATATATATATATATATATATATATAAAATATTGTTTTTGTTTCAGATTGTTTTTATATCATATTGTACAATTTCAAATCTATGTAACTGATTTTAAATTCATTGTCGGTAATTTGAGTATTTTGAAACGTAATTTCATTCTTTTTACCTTCGTATTTTCTCTGCCAAATTATTGACAGGTTGAATCTAACTCTGAAGAATGAATTATTAATGTATGTTTTTTATGACTTGTTGAAAAGACTGTGCAGATATATACATTTAAATAATGATACATTTCACAAGAAAACGAAACTGAATAAAGTAATTAATTGCTATGGAAAAAGTCACATCTTCCGACGATATTTTTTCTTTAAATATCTAGAACAACGTTAGTTCTAATTTCAGCTAATAAGACTCAGAGGCTTCCCATTTCAGAGAAATATCCAGAAGAATCTCATCTTTATTGCATATCATTATCCTCTTTGCATACTATTTATAAGGAAATATCAATGCAGTTATATCGCTCTATAGGTTATAGAATAGGCAGAATGCACCTCTGCAGAGGGGTAAAAACCATCCTACTAGACCCCCATCTAGACCCTGGGTACCTACTCGAAATGTTTGAGGACAGGATTATGGTGGTTGAGTAGTCCGTGAGCCGGCACCCAAAGTGGTCATGTTACTTGCAATTCTCAAGTTCGCCTATTACTGGGTGAGGTGCGCAGTCGGAGTAGGCTGATCCGATCAATCGGCTGGTCATACCAAGCCCTAGCACCAATACGATTGTCCCGACCATAATTTAAAAAGCAAACCAAGTTTTCACTGTAAAGATGCTAAAATATTAGTTAATATACATAACAGCTAAATATTCTTTTAGTTGCTCTTATGGCAAAAAAACACCCAAACCCTTTTTTTTTTATTTTAAATGTTCTAGATGACAGTGGTCTATCGCGTGGAGAAAAACAAGACACTGAGTGTCCTTGATATGACAATAAATTGCACCTGATGGTAAGGCTTCAGTTCTAGACAATTGGGAAATGTCAAGTATCACTTCATTGCATTTATATCCAGGTCCACTCTGACCCGAATTAGTAGTACTTTTTAGGATCCTGTCTATGGGTCAAATAAAACTCTTTATTCTGCTGAGAGCAAATTATTTATATTACTTAATAAATATAATTATCAATATTGATTAAAACTTCTTTAAACCATTTAACTGTGACCAAACAAATGATCAATATTAAATAGAATTATAAGGATTAGATTACAATACTTCCTACCATTTAACTCTGTATCTACAAATACACTCTAGGAACTCATTTAAAAAGGTTACCAAGAAACTAATCACTTACAATATATATATATATATATATATGTGTGTGTGTGTGTGTGTGTGTGTGTGGTTGTGTGTGTGTGTGTGTGTGTGTGTGTGTGTGTGTGTGTGTGTGTGTGTGTGTTGTATAGCAGGACTTGGTATTGAATAAACTGCAAGAGTTGATATACTAATCAACAAAATATATTCAAAGCAGACCCATATGAAGAAAAAGTTGTCAAACATTAATTTCGCGCTTTGCACATCGTTTAAGAACAAAAATATTGACCGACAAACTTTTCGCTAACTTATATATATATATATATATATATATCATCATTATCATCATCATGTCGTGCGGCCAGCACGGATATCCCAGACTCTCTCTCTCCACGTCTCCCTATCATTCATCGCCTCCTGCAGGTCTTTAGGGTTACATCCCGTATCCTCACATAGCTGCTGTATGAATGTTCGAACTGGTCGTCCTGCTTTTGATTGGCCATATGCGGGGGTCCACAGGAGCACATCACTTACGATCTCGTCCTTGCTTCTCCAGCAGTGTCCGGCATGTCTGGTTCGTCTAGCTTGTATAGTTTTCGTGATAGGTGGTAGGTGACCGTATAGTTGGCGCCTCGTGGGGTGTTGCTGCCAGAACTTGTTCAATATTGCTCGCAACATTCTTGTATAATTGCCGTCTAGCTTCTTCTCCAGCCGTTTGGTCAGCGTCCAAGTAGTGCATCAATATAGCAGTATCGACACGACCGCAGCCTGGAAGAAACTGAGTTTCATTTTATCGGTCAGGTTTGATTTCCCTATGATCGAAAGCCTATCGATAGCTGTCCATGCCTTCGTTAGCCGTGTGTCAATGTCTTTTTCGGTTGATGAGACGCTGCTTCCTAGGCAGGTGAATTTGTCAACCAGTTTCAGGGAGGTTCCGTCTAGTGTGGATATGTCGCCTTTCTGATTAAAGCACATAAATTCAGTTTTGTGTGCACTGACATGGAGTCCAATGCCTGCAGCGGCTCGTTCCAAACAATGCAGAGTGTTTCGGCTTGGTTGGGTGTATTGGCCAGTAGCGCTATGTCGTCGGCGTAGTCGGCATCGGTAATTGTTTTTGCGGGGTAACTTCTGCTCCTTTTCTTTGTCAGCATGAAGCCGTTTTCACTAATGTTATCGATCGATGTCCTAAGTACGTAGTCTAGACAGATGATAAAGAGGTATGGGGCAAGCGTGTCCCCTTATAGTACTCCTGCTACAATGTCGAAGTAATCTGTGTCTCCATCCGGTGAACGCACTTTCACTTTGGTATTTCTGTAGAGAATCATTATTGCTGCTACGGTTTCTTCTGGTAGGCCGTATGCTAGTAGGATTTGTTCCATCTTCCCTCTGTGAATGGAATCGAAGGCCTTGGTAAAGTCGACAAATAGTAATGTCGCCTGTAAGTTTTTTGCCCTCACGCCTTCTAGGATTCTACGGATGGTTAATATTTGTGAGGTCGTGGACCTGTTTCTTCTGAAGCCATTTTGGGTTTTTTTCAGGATTTTGTCGATTTGGGGTACTATGCGGTTTCGTAGTAGGGCATTGTAGATTTTGGCTGCTATGGATGTGAGTTTTACCTTGATAGTTCTTGGCTAATCCGAGGTCACCCTTTTTAGGGAAGGGGAGGATGCATCCCTTCGTCCATCTGTCTATCGGATTTTGGTTATAAACTGCGTTGAAGTGTCGGAGCAGTATGTCGTCGATTTGTCTCGTCTTCCATACTTCTGGGGGAATCTCGTCAAGCCCTGCAGCTTTCCTATTTTTAATTTTTCGAAGAACCGAGTCGAGTTCTTCTTTAGTGAACGGCCCTATTTTAATGTCTAATTGCTTACTGATAATTCTGGTGATCAGTTCCTGCGTAATGTTCGGAGGGTTAGCTAGTAGGTTTTCAAAATGTTGTTTCCACAGTTTTATTCTTTCTTGTTGGTTTGCCGCTTTAAGTTTTGCTTTGGCTGTGCTTTTCCTTCCATTCACTTTGTTTATTGTTTGCCTGGCTATCTTAGATTGCCTATCCTCCACCGAGTCTCTAATCTTATCTATCTTATTTTGTATGAATTCCGTTTGTTTTTTTAGATATATGCCTGCTAATTGATATTGTGCCTTCTTTAGTATCCGGGCATTTGCAATTGTTGGGTTCTTCCGGTAGCTTTTGGAGGCAGTTTTCACAAGTGCACGTTTTTCTCTAACCTCTTCCGTTTCCCATGGGGCTCTATATTTCGTTCTAGGTTTTGTTGTAATACACCTCGATGCAGCCTCGAGGTGTGCGTTAACGAAATTCTCATATTCGTCGTTTGGGGTATTTTTTTCTTCCTTCTCTTGTAGTGTCTCGAATCTGTTTCTTAGTTCTAATACATATTTATCTCTAATATCTCTGTTGTTAAGGAGGGCCCAGTCATAGTGTTTAGTGGCCGCTGTTCGTGTGGCGTTTTTTCGTAGGCTTAGTCGTATTTTTGCCGTGACTATTCGCTGATCGGAAGACCCACCCTCGAAATTCAGCGCGCTATTTTTCCATTTCTTATTTATAAAGACGTAGTCTATCTGCGCTTTACTGTTGTTCGCATATGTGTAGGTCCATAATTTTCTCTCTCTTTTTTGATAATTTGTATTGAGGCAGGTTAATCTATTTTCTATCATGAAATCTGTTAGATGTTGTCCGTTTCTAATTGATGTGTTGTGTAGGCTGTATTTGTTATGTCTGTTTTTCTCGATTTGGGCATTCATATCTCCTCCAATGATTAGTAGGTTGTGTTTCGGAATGCTACGCACTAGTGAGGATAGCTCATCATAGAAGATGGCTAGTTTGGTTTCTTCGCTAATATTGGTAGGACTGTAGCATGAGATGACTGTTGCTCTGGGGTTGCCATTAAACGTGGCTGTCATCATTCTAGGTTGAATTCTCTCAATGCTATTAAGTGTTTTTATCGCTTTAGGTCCTATAAGCATTCCTACCCCTCCTACCGTGGCATTGACAGAGTTTTTCCAAGCTGATACAGTGGCCATAGTCCGTCCATTGCCTGTTTGGTGATATTTGATATCTTCGGTGTGCGTGTATCGGTGTTCTTGTATGCAAATTATGTCTATCTTATGTTGTACGGCTGATGCGATAAGTTCTGGTAGTTGACCTATTCTATTTAGGGTTCTAATATATATATATATATATATATATATATATATATATATATATATACAAATATTTGGCATTAAATAATCCAAAAGGATTGATATGTCATTGAAAACCAACCAACAATGTTGCTATATAACTATGTAGTATTAACCAACATTTTCTTTCTATAGCTTTTGTGTCTCTTTGTCGAAATCTATGTTCTAGATAAAACTATGTCGTCAAACCAGCCGCTTCTTCCCCCCTCAGATAATTTTCTGAGCAAACTGCAATATAATATGGCGAACATAGTGATTTTTTCTTGGTTTAGATATTTCTTATATGCTGCTTATCAACAAAGAAAACAGGTTATTAGAAAAAAAGATTTAAAATGAATAATAATATTTATTGTGAATTTCCTTTTTTTTCATGGACATTTTTAAATAAGGAAATTTCGGAACTTTTTACGTAATCTAACATAAATAGGCTTCACTTTTTACAAGCATTTTTTCAGACCTTTTCCCTCCATTAATAAGAACCCTAGCAATCTACTCGGATGTTATTATTTCTAATAAAACATTATAAAATCAAAGTGCATATTTTAAGATAGTATTTATAATCAAACTTTACAGCACTAAAATTACAACATCTTTAAGTGAAGAAATAAAGATTTTTTAAATGTATAAAATGTATAAAACTGATTTTTGGTCATTTTCATATTTCGGATTCAGCGTTTCAACGTTTTAGAGTTTGTTAATCAATTATGGCCAATAATATACATTTTCATTGTATAATGTTCCACTAGTAACAATTAAATATTGGTATTTTTGATTTAGAAGAAAATTATCTTTTTTTTAAGAAAGTGGGAGTGGTACATGTGTTTATGCGTGTCATTTCATTAAAATTTGACTGGTTCACTTATTTTCAGCAATTGACTTCCTTTTAGCCAATAGTAACAGGGATATGGCCATAAAACAAAGTTAAGGTAATACCGCTTTGCCATGAAGCAGGTTATTGTCAGGTTTCTGTTCAGTGATCGAGAAAAGCAAATAAACAACTTTCTTAATCATTAACTCTTGTTCTTTATTCTTAGAAATTGTTGAAAAGGTTAAATTTGGAAAAATTGAGTCAAATGTGCTTAACAGTATGCATTTTTGTAATTTTGTCTTCATTGAATATTTGTCTGACTCCATCCTTATTATTGGCGCCCTGATTGTCAGGATAATCCTTCTTTATCTGCCTCTGTCTTCCAATCTATATCGAGTTCCTTTTGAGCAAATCCGTAATGCCTAATCTAAATATTATCTACAATTCGTTTTAATTTTTGAAGTTTAAACCTTTTTTTTTTAATATGAAGAGTTTCCGATTTGGTGTTCTGAAATCATTTTTAATTATAAACATTTGTTTTTGACATATTGTCACCAATCATCAGGTGACCTTGATACCTTCCGCTATTTTAATGAAGGCACATTTACAAAATCAATTGCAAGACTAATATTATTATATCAGTAATTAACCTAATATATATCACTTTATCAATGAAAAACGTTGCTCGACAGATGTGATCGATTCTGGTGGATTAATGTCACTTGTAGGCTAAATAAAAATTAAGACTACATGATATGCGATCTACGTGTCATGAAGCTATTTTGGTGTAATATCTATGTGTCACGAAGCTATTTTGGTAAGCAGTCCACGTGGCTTGAATGTAATTTGGTATTAGATCTACACTTTATATTGTGATCTGCAGCAAGAAAAGATAAATTTTTTCAAGAGATAATGTAAGCACTTTACTTGGCTCGATGAGAATGTCTGGCTTGAGAGTGTGAACCATGAAAATTTGCCTATTCTAATCTAAATCGCTTAAATTCGCACCATTTAAATGTCAACTATCAACAACATTATGTTGATTCAAATGCTGATCCAAACATTCAGCTAATTAAAAGAAACTGACTAGATTTAAAAGTTTCATGAGTAAAAGAAACTAAGTCATGGTTTCCAAATTAGAATCCCAGCTGTATAGTCTAGAGAAGGTAGTAGGAGTTTCTACGTGAATGCAAATAAAAAAAAGAGTACATGTGTTTTAAACGAGAATAGAGAAACGCATGGAACAAAAGCTTGGCGCAAACTACACAAGAATGCTGCGAGCTGATTTGAACAAATCCTGATAGCAACACTCCGAAGAAGAGCAGGAGTATGGCCACTTGCCTCCCATCTTACAAACCATTAAAGTAAGATGAGAAAAATATGCAAGACACTGCTGGAGTAGCAATGACGAACTCATAAGTGGCGTTCCTGCTCATGGATATACCAGCACAGACTTATTTACATCAGGTCTGTGCAACTTAAAAGACCTGTCAGGAGTGATGGATGATAGGGATGGATGGCGAGAGAGATTCAGGTAAATAAGCGCTGTCAGCACGACTTGATGATGGGGAAAAGCGACGACCTTCTAATCACTGCTCGATTACCTCAGCTGGCATATAATGAGAAAAATCTCTAACCATCTATTTCCTGCTTTTTTGTTAATATTCGTTCAATCTACCAATAACATTTGTTTAAAATTTGCTTCATTTGTTTTTTGTTTTTTGTTTTGTTTTTTGTTTTGTTTTTCAAATAAAGACTTATGTAATAATATTAATCATATTTTAACAAATACATCTGTTGAATGTTTTATTTAAAGCAAAATATATAAGTGAAGCATGAAAGTCGGAGGACAAAGTAGAATTTGACACTTGTGGATCACCGTAGCTATTAAGATCTCTCACTTAAATAGAATTTTTCACTCCTATAGATCACCTTTGCAATGTAGATCGCATACCAAAAAAGAATTTGACTCCCATAGCTCACTTTGGCAATGTATATGGGGTACTAAAGAGAATTTGACTCTTATAAATCACTTTTGCAATGTAGATTCCATACCAACACAGAAAATGAGTCTTGTAGATCACTTTTGCAATATAGATCACATACTAAATAGAAATTGATTTTTGTTGATCACCTTAACAATGTTGATCACATACCAAAGTAGCACCGAAAAGATTTTCTCTACTGAACCTATAAAATCCTACTAAGTCGTTTGCAAGTGAAATATTCATTTTCACAAATATTAACGGCTAATGACCCATAAAGCCGTAGTAAGCGAGTTCGAACTCCACTCGTGCTATTACGTTCACTTTCGGATTATTCCCCCTTGCGGAAGATATGAACCCCAATATCCTCCCAGCTATGGGTTAAATAGCATCACAGCTGTTCTTCTAGAAGGATGGCTTTGGCATAAAATAACCCACAAAAGTTGATATGCCATCAAACAAAGAACCCTAACCTGCATAGTATTTATAAGTAACATATGTCTACATATGGTGGGCTGTATCACCAAAGCATGATATTAATTAAATCCTCAAAAAGTTATACAATGACCGTAAAAGAGTGAAAGAAGAGACATGACAGATTTTCATTCGGAACTGTGCAAATCGTATACTTTTTCATCACTTCCCGAGTGAGGTCCAAGTAAAATCAGATGTATCGCTGCTTTGTTTTCTTTATATTTTGTTTTTTCTTAGCATCAAATATGACTACATATATATATAGAGAGAGAGAGAAAGAGAGAGGATGGGTCAAAATGATCTGACACTTTTGTAGGTTTAATAAAGGCAAATTAGAATAAAAAATGAAAAAAGTGCTTTAATTTCAAAATGTACACCTGATGCCACTTTCTTTAATTTCGTTTCAGGTTATCCATCGGCATTGGACATGTCAGCCGCGCTCTTTCATTGCAAAAACGTTTATCAAGAATGAGTCAGTAACTTCAACGCAAAGAGAATTCCGTGTGCATTTTGGACTTGGTAGATTTAATCCCATACTGACTCGAAACACGATTTTATTATGGGTTTCTAATTTCAGAGTCACTGGATCAGTATTGAAACGAAAATCAACCGCTGATGGCTAGAACTCCGGAGAATATCGAAGCGGTAAATGTTTCAATTCAACAGTCTCCTCGGCGTTCTGTACGGAAACACGGCGCTTCTCTTGACCTTTCCATTAGAAGATTGAGAAGAGTTTTTCACAAGGATCTGCAAATGCATCCATACAAAATCATATTGGAACCGGAACTCAGCGAAAGATATCAGGAAAATCGCAGAATATTCTGAGTGGAAATTCAACGTTCTCCGTGCTGCTGTTGTGTTTTTCAGTGACAAGGCCAATTTTCACACGTGTGGTTGTATGAATAAGCAACATTTCTGATATTAGTCCTAACACAACCATCATGAGTTGTACGAACGCCCCTAGTATAGCCCTCATATTACCGTATGGTGTAAGATAGCAGAATTTGGCATTTTGGGTCCGTATTTTTTCGAAAAAGATAATGTTACAGCGACTGTTAACTCTGAACGATAATGGGTGTTGCGAGACATTTTTCTGACCCCCAAATTGGATGAATTTGACGACAGAAATAATTTATGGTGCAACAGCCACACAACCGGACGTTCAATGGGAATTTTGAGGGAGATGTTTCCCGGTCATTTGATCTCATTGCGCGGTGATATCGGTTGGCCAGCCTGATAAACTGATTTGAATTTTTTTATCGGGAGATACCTAAATATATACACTCATCGCCCTCGATCAATTGAACAATTAAAAGATCAAGAAATTGTTGCCATTCTACATAAAATGATTGGTTGACAACTTTCGCGAACGTCTTCGTCAGTTTGTGGACAATAACAGCAAACGTTTGACAAATGTAATTTTTAAAACGAAATAAAACAAAATGACATCATATGTACATTGGAAAAATAAAACCATTTTTTTCATTCTTTATTCGGATTTTATTAAACCTACAAAGGTGTCAGATCATTATGACCCACCTCATATATATATATATATATATATATATATATATATATATATATATGATAAGTCACCCTTTACATACACAAAATGGGTGGATTGTGTATGGCACTTAACTCTATTTGTTTGAGAGGTTTCCAGTTCTGGAGTTTGAGGAGTAAGGAGTGCAACTTAGTTACTATTACTCACAGGTATCCTCCGACCCGGAGTAATAGTAGCTGTAAGGATCACATGTATTGGTCAAATAGATCTGCCTTAAAAGGAGTACTTTTTTCTTTATGTGGGAAACCTTTTCATTTGATATTAGACAGTTCCAAGTGTATCCCTGAATTAAATCTTTTATACCTGTTATTATCTCTTTCGGACATTGTATTACTGTCTAGTACCTAATTAATATTTTGTTATATCGTTACGTTGTCCATATCAGAGGATCGTCCAAAACTTTATAATTGGGGTGTATATTATAGATCAAGATCGTTCAAAAAGTTCTAAGCCCCGCCCAGAAAAAGAGCCATAGCTAAACATTTTTGTTGAGGAAACATACTACCACTTTTTATAAAACTAGAAAAACTGATTCAAATTTTTCTGCTTTTATAAAAATTGGTAGTGTGATGCTATGACAAATTTTTGGGGGGTATTCTCTTCTTTTTGGTTGGGTTTTATGGCATATCAACCTTTGTAGGTTATTGAACGCTAAATCGATTTTTATGTAAATAATCAGTTCTATTTCAAACAATTTAGCATGAGTACAGTTTAATTGTCAAAAACATTTCTATTTCAAACTATTCAGTTCATTCAAACAGTTCTAAATCAGCTAATTCAGTTTAGCGTAAGTACAGATTTTGTTTACACGGTAAAATGTCAAAACAGTTCTATATATAACAATTCAGTTTAGTGTAAATACAATTTCAATGTCAAAAAACAGTTCTATTTCAAATAATTTAGTTTAGCATAAGCATACAGTTCAAATGTAAGTACAGTTTCATTGTCAAAAACGTTTCTATTTCAAGCAATTCAGTTTAATCAAACAATTCAGTTTAGCATAAGTATGCCGTTAGTTCTATTTAACCCATAGATAGGGCCCTATCAAATGCTACCACACCGGACCAGACTGGACTAGGGAGCAATGGTAATAAAGAGGCACCCTGCATTCCCCAAAACTCCAGCACCACTGGAACCTCACCATCAGATGGTTTAGTGTCATATCTAGGACACTCGTTGGTGGGGGGTCTTATCCCTCTGCAGAGAAGCAGTCAGTGTGTTCTACAGCCCCAACCGACCGGGCAATCTTCTTTTTGGATGAAGCTTACAACACAGTTAGTTTATCTGGTGATCAACGCAGGTTGACTATATTCATATTTAAGATTTGCAGTTTTCAGTTTCGAAACTCCCTTTGTATACAAATATTCTTGCTTACATAGTTTTCTATCTGTGCTGTTTTTTTAATCTAAGTTTACAGAATTCGACGAATCTTGTGTTTAGGACATGTAAGTACGGACAAGTATACTTTTTACCCAATCCGTCTGCCACGATCGTGACACAAGATCATTTTTTAACAGAATACGACTGATTTGGAATAAGATTTTCCTTCTAAACCGGTTGTTATATCATATGGAGATTTACTTATAACTCGATTAGTAATATTTGGATTAATACTTTTCTGATTGGTGATGTAAATAGCAAACGGCGTGGTCTAGGATTTAAAATCTTGTCACTGAATCTATTTTCTACACTGATAACCACGAGTGCTTCTTAATGTAGACATTTATTATATTTCAAATGTATTAGTAAAATAATACAATATTAAAATGTGTACATGATCGTCATATTTTTCGTATGAACTTAGAACAGTTTTAGTGAGCATTACACAACTGAAAACTGATAAAGCTGATAATATTCAACAGTAATTTACACCATTAAATATAATTTATTTTGCTCGCATGTGATAACTGAAAGTAAAAATCTTTTACCCAGATTTAAAAACAGTTTCTTTGATCATAAGCGATTTGATATATTTCTGAATATAATATAAAAATTTAAAAGAATTGGCTGTCTGTAAGAAAACTTAATTTACTCAATTAAGTGTTTGCAACTTAAGTCTGAAAGAATTGAACACACGTCTCGTAGCCACTTCAAGGTTATTGAGAAAATGAGCTTTTACAAGAGTTCGAACATCAACCTCTGTTATGGTACATCGTTACGGGAATTTGACACTAGAGAATCTACTATAAAATGCAACGTTGCTCGAACAGCGGCACTCACGTCCCGCTGCCCCGAGGTTAAAAGCTAAAATCACTGATTGGATCTGACAACTGTGTCAAGAGAAATACATCAAATAAGGAAATGGTCGTAGACCTGAACACACACACACACACACACACGCGCACACACACACGTGCGCGCGCACAAATATACGCATACTCGCTGTCACATTCAGATGTACGTACGGTTCCAAAAGTTCCAACTGTAGGCATGCAAACAATTCACAACAGAAAAGGTCTACCCTCTTGTTCAGTGGAAATTTTCACTGATATTCATCTTGAAAAATACAAAAATCATTCATTAATTCATTTTTCTGTATCTTTCTGATGTTAATCAGTTTATTGGTAGATCTTAGTTTTTCCAAGCATTTTTAAATATTTTCCAATCATCATTATTACTTACAAGACTTAGTTCACTCGTTTTATAGAAGAAAATGGAAAGTGTATTGTGCTTATCAGCCATGCAAGGAAAGACTGACTAACAAATATATAGCATTCAAAATCATTATATTTTGGTGTGGTTTAGTTGTGTTTTATGGCATATCAACCATTATTCATTAGATAATGCCAAATCCTGTTTATATATTCATTTTAAGCGAATTGTTTTTCGGCAACATTAATCATAAACGAGCCAGTGACCATTTGTTTGCACACAGTTAAATAGTTTCAATTATCGCTTTTTTACTTTAATAATTCCATGTAATATTAATCATTTATTTGCACACGGTTAAAAGATTTCAAGTATTGTGAACTCTTATAATTCTAAATGGTCTAAAGTATTGTTATCAAACGCAAATAATTCTATTTGCACACAGTTAAATGATTTTAAGTTTTGCTTTTTATTGCTTATATGCAATTAAATGGCCTCAAGTAAACTGATGAAATTTGACAGATAGATGAGACCCTCACAGGTACTACAAGTCTGTGTCAGGGTGCACCTGGGAGTAATGACAATGAAAAATTACTCAACATTACCAATTGCTCCAGAGCAAGAGCTTTACCAACGGACGGTTGAGCATCGTATCCAGGGCATTCGTTGGGGGTGTCTAACTCCTCTGCAGGAGCGCAGACTGCATATTCTATAACCACAGCCGACTGGACGGTGAGGTATTTTACTAGGGTCGATGTTCGATCCTAGTTGAAGTATGAAATTATCCAAGACGCGAACTTTTCCTCCACATATTTACTTAGCAGATTTTAATCTGACACCATTGTGACATCGAGATTACCAGATTGCCTTGAATGAACCGATTTGTTTCTGTTTTGTCTACATTGTCAAATGATGATTTATTCGGTTGCCAGCAAACAAGATCAAGTGAATGGAATCGTGAAACACAAAGATTGTGTAGCAATTATCTTTAAATTAAAAAGGATTTGGCATTATGCCTTGAAGACTAGCTTTGGAAAGATTGATTCTTACCTCTTTTTGAACAACGGCGCCGAGCAGAAATACGTATTTATCTTAATTGCTAACAAATACAACTATTTAAACGCACTCACACACGCACAAATATATATACATTCACACACACACGCACACACACACAATGCGACTTTATATATAAAGTATTTCCCATGAGAAATCGAATAAACTAACCTGTTTCTCATCACTTAGACTTGTGAGTCAAAACAGGAATATTGCAGATGAAAGTTCGAATTTATGGCAATCAATATAACAGCATAAAACTTTGATATTACAATGTTATAATATAACGATATAACAAGTTTGCTTTATTTTGGTTTAGTTTTAGGGCATACCAAACATTGTAGGTTAGTTAATGCCAAACTGTTCTATTTCAAGCAACTCAATCTATAATGTCATTTGTTTGCACTCAGTTTGAATGTCAAACAGTTCTATTTGACTCATAGATAAGATCCTATCAGGTGCTATCACTCCGGGCCAGAGTGGACCTGGGAGCAATGGCAATAAAGGGTACTCCGTATTCCCCAAAACTCCACACATTACTGGAGCCTTATCGTCATATTGTTTAGTATCATTTCCAGGACACTCGTTGGGCAGGTCTTACCCCTCTGCAGAGATGAAGTCGGTGTATTCTACTGCCCCAGCCGACAGAGCTGAACAATATCATCATCATAATGTCGCGCTGTATGCACGGATTTCCCTGACTCTCTCTCTCTCTCTCTCTCTCTCTCATTATTCGTCTCAATCATCCATCGCTCCCAGCAGATCTTCTCGACTAGATCCCGTGTCCTTCTAGAACTAATAATATAACTATGTAATTATATAATAATAATAAAACAATATAACAATATACTAATATGATAATATAACAATATAACAGTTTAATAATATAACAAGATAATTCTTCATATGATATATATATATATATACACATATATATATATATATATATATATATATATATATATATATATATATATACTCGTGTGCGGGTCGTTGTAAGCGAATAGTTCGTTGGTAACTTGATTTTTAAACTACTTAGAGATTATCTGTTGGTACAACGTTAATTGTTTTAATTATTGCTTCTTAATACTAATAATTCTATTTAGAATAAATCATTTGTTTGCTCGCAGTTAAATTGTTTCAAGTATTGCTATATAACACTAATTATTCAATTTATTCATTGTACATGGGTAAAATCCGTCTCCATTCACACATCGTGGCCACTTTTTTACCATGGGTGGTGATGCGTAATGCCTGAGAACGGGATCCTGGTGGCTGAGCTGTCTCTGACCCGACAACCACAGTGGTCGCGAGAGCTGCAACACTCCATTTTCGCTCATACTGGGCTAGACAGGCAGTTGGAGACATTTTAGTTATATATGAAGATATAGTGTCAGAGCAGTATGTCGTCGAATTCCCTGGTCTTCCATATTTCTGGGGGTATTTCATCAAGCACCGCTGCTTTTCTATTTTTATCTTTTCTTAGTACTGAGACGAGTTCTTCTAGCTTAAATTGTTTTAATCTGATATCTAATTGATTACTAATAATTTTCGGGATTAGTTCATTCGTAACTTACGGAGGTTTTCCTAGTAAATTGTCTAAAAGTTGTTTCCACAGGTGTAATTGTTCGATGTATTAAATGCTTTCAAGTATTACAATCAAATACTAGTAATTCTTTTAAATATTATTCATTTGTTTGCCCTCTGTTAAACGGTTTCAAGTATTCTATTTCTAACACTAATAATTCTGCTCAATATAATTCATTTGTTTGTACACATTTAAATGGTTTTAGGTATTGCTATCTCAGCACAAGTGACACTTTAACACTACTCTCGAGCACCTTTAAAACAATTTATAGTTGGGTATATGTTTATCTCAAGAACAATTTCATGAATACGGTCGAGACAAATATATTGATGACATGGTTTGAGAGGACCAACTGATTGATCGGCTCAAAGCTCTCCGACGGCCTGTCTAGCCCAGTATGTGCGAAAATGGAGTGTTGGAGCTCTCGCGACCACTGCAGTTGGCGGGTCAGAGACAGCTCAGCCACCAGCATCCCGTTCTTAGGCATTACGCATCGCCACCCATGGTAAAAAAGTGGCCACGATGTGTGAATGGGGAGGGATTTTACCCATATACAATGGTTTAGTTGGCGTATTCTACAGTCCTAGCCGACATTTGCCCTATGATTTGCGATTAGTTACCTGACATTCATTGAGAATCAACATTATTTTCACAATTCAGAGACAATTTATTTAATCTTAATCAGAATATCAGTAATTCTATTAAAACCTGTATGTAATACGTGTAGATATTTATGATAATAATAATGATGATAATAATAATAGTGAGGAATTTGTAAAGGTGTTAGGTGTTATTTTATATCTATTGAACCAAATAAGATGCATGTCAAAATTCAACGAGTATTAAATAAAAATGTTTTTAACGTAAAGATTCAGTCGTTGAATCAGTTATCTGATCTTTATCTGCCTACTTTTATTTCTGTCAGTTGTAAGGTCGCCAATCTTCCCGGAGAAAAAAAAACGTCATATTTTTGGGTATACACAAATCTTTTTTTACACTTGAAACAAATTTTCAGTTTAGGAAACAAGTAAATTTTGTACTGATCTAGACAGGGAGAGTACGAAATGCGTTGCACTTGCACAATCCAGTGTTCCACGAAAAATAGAATTTTGCAAAATGTGGAGATGCATTATGATGCGTCTGCCTTAAACCCATGAACTACTTGTCAAGCTGTTTACGACGCACATCACAAAATTTAGGCATATTGACCAAGTAAAATGTTTTGTGATATTTTGATTTTCAGGAGTTTATTAATGCTGAATCACTTCCTACGAGTTAAAAAAATAAAACAATGAACAGTAATTTGATCTTGATCCTATTTTGGTGAGTCTTCTTTTATCTTGGTAAAGATAGAGACTTGATACGGAATACTGAGCCTCAACTTTAGGATTGCCATCATACACACATGATTCATCATCTGTTATGGTGGCTTTCAAAGAGTATACAACGGTTTCTGACCACTGAAGAGAATCAGCAACTGCGATCATCTGAAACTCCTGTTCTGGCTCAGAAACCGTGGAACAAATTTGGCTGCAACCAATCTCATCTCCAAATATTCAATAAAACTAACTGAATGTGAGTCAACAGAAATGTCCACCTTATCATAAAGATCTCTGATAGTCAATTTTCTCAACTGTCAGAGCATATCTACCGGAGAAATTTCGCCCTAGTGATTATCTCTTCAATTGATGTTATCCCTTCCTTGAAGTATCAATTCTAGTCAAAACCTCTTTAATCGGTCCTCGGGCTTTTGACCTTGTGTCAAGTCCTGTCTGGTGGGAGGCAACGACAAATATACAAGTCAAAGCCTCTGGAACAGTTATTTGTATCATGAACTTCTTCAGCATTTCAAAGGTTTCACAACCAATCGTCTCAAGTATTTAACATAATTTAATACATAAGAAAATTTTACCCCTAATTAAGAAATCTGAATCACTTGATATATAAATTAATATAGAGGAGTCAATATCCATTTGAAAGCAAATAGTCATTTCCGTACTTTTTGAACATATCTTGTATTTCTTTCCATCAGAGAATATAAAAAAAAAGAAGTTAAAATTCCACTTCTCCCATGAGCAGTTCATTTGGAAAAGCAGTTTAAGAGAAAAACAATAAAGAGGATTTACGTTTTCTTATAAGAAAGTAAGTAATGAGTATTTTATTATTTTATTCTTCGCGAATTTCTTTCGCAAAATGTAACAGATGGTTTTTCGCTGGAGTCTGAGTGACTGCAAATATCCTCAGGACTCAATGACTCTTCCAATTATCCAGACTGATTTTCCACAGTGCAGGGGTCTAGATGGTCTCTATTCTTCCTCTGATTCAAGTTTCCCAAGTCTCTTTTCCATACCTTTGCGTACCGTTCCAAAGGATCATTTTGCTATCACCTTTACGTCCCACAACTTTTTCAACTCTCTGGCAAAATTTATCTATCTTTGCTTTCTTTAATTTTAACTCTATGGTCTGCTGGAATGTCAAAATCCAATAGATGATAAATTCTTCTGGTTAGATAATTCTGTTTGGTTTTCTGGCTATATAATTCTAGATTTGGGCTTCTTGCTAGATAATTCTAGATTTGGCCTTTATGCTAGATAATTCTAGATTTGGTCTTCTGGCCGGTATTGAGTGATCCGTTTGGATTTAAAAGTCTTAGAAAATTTATTGCGTCTTTTTCGAGAATGAATTCTGGCTAGTCAAAATGACCATATTTTAATCTCTTGTACAATTCCCGGTGGATTACCGTTCCCATTCAGTCATACCTACTCTTATATTCATTTTGTACTATTTTGTTGCATTCACTTATTATGTGATGAACAGTTTCGTTCCGTCACCTCAAAAGCTACACATGCAATATTTCTGCGCATCATCGATTTTCCTTTGGAATAATTAGTTCTTATAGCATTATTTTGAGCTGGTATTTTGTGCTGGTATTAACACTTTGAGGTCTGGTCTTCTGGCAAAGGTTACGTAATACGCTTGTATTTAAAATCCCCAGTTGCCTAGTCGGCTGGTGCTGTAGAATACACCGACTGCATCTCTGCAAAGGAGTAAGACCACCCCCGACGAGTTTCCTGTTGCCCTGTTGGCTGGGGTTGTAGAATACACTGATTGCATCTCTGCACAGAAGGAAGATCCCTCCAACAAGTGTCCTGCAAGTGACACTAAACAATCTGATGGTGAGGTTCCCGTAATGCTGGAGCTTTGGGAAATGTGGAGCACCCTTTCATGGCCATCGTTTCCATGTCCACTTTGCCCCCGCAGTGGTACTATTTACCAACCCCTCCGCTCGGGCAGGATATGACACAAGGTCAATTTTTTAAGCGGAGTTTAACAGGTTTGAATTCAGAGTTTTCCTTCTCCTAGACTAGTTGCCTCACCAAGGCTGAAGAACCTAGTCCGTCCTACTATTTACCCATAGCTGGAGGGAGAATAAGGGGGTTCATACCTTTCCCAAGGGTATTTGCCCGAAAGTGAACGTAATAGCGCGACTGGAGTACGAACTCGCGTACTACGATTCCGCAGTTCATCGCTTTAACCATTACACCACGAGGACACCCCCAATTACTATTTACCAACCCCTCCGCTCGGGCAGGATATGACACAAGGGCAATTTTTAAGCGGAGTTCAACAGGTTTTAATTCAGAGTTTTCCTTCTCCTAGACTAGTTGCCTAACCAAGGCTGAAGAACCTAGTCTGTCCTACTATTTACCCATAGCTGGAGGGAGAATAATTGGATTCATACCTTTCCCAAGGGTATTAGTGCTATGTGAAATGCAATCAGTATCGTCCAGGATTTGAACTCGTATCGCCGTGTTCATTTCCTTCGGCGATAATGACTACACCACGGGCACCTCCGCAGTGGTAGCATCTGATAGGGTCTTATCTATGGGTCAAAAAGAAATTAAGTGTGTTGGTTGAGATGGGACTGTTTTGGTATTTAAACTGCTTACTTATGCTAAACTGAATTGTTTGAACTAAAACTGTTTTTACATTAAACTCTGTGTACTGCTCAGTTGGCTGGGGTTGTATATTTGTGCTAATTCGCCACATTCGTTTATTATGTGATTGATTGTTTCGTCTCCAGCTGCTTCTCTGCAGAGGGATAAGACCTCTCCAACGAATATCCTGATTATGACACAAAAGAATCTGATGATGAGGTACCAGTAATGCTGGATCTTTGGGGAATGGGAGTACACTTTTATTGTCATCGCTCCCAGGTCCACTGTCCTGGAGTGGTAGCAACCTATAGGGTCCTATCTATGGGTCAAATAGAACTTTTGACATTTACACTGTGTCCTTATGCTAAACTGAATTGTTTGAAATAGAACCGTTTATATTTTTTAAATGGATTTGGCATTAAACAACTTACAGTGGTTGATATGCCATAAAACCAAACCAAACCAAAATCCCGTAAAATTTTAGGCGTCTCATTTTCTATAACTGCTTCATGCTTGCACATATTCCATTTGTTTGTATGGTCAAATTTTAATCTCTTGCACAATTCGAAGTAGATCACTTTTCTAACTGAGTCGTGTCTAGTCTTACACTCTCTTTGTGCTAATTCCCAGCATTCGTTTATTATGTGATTGATTGTTTCGTCTCTATCACCACATAACCAACATTTTCTCCTTTGCAACGCCTTATCTATTTTTGCTTTAATATAGTTTGTCCTAATGGCGTCGTTTTCAGTTGCTATTAGAATAGATTCAGTTTCTCTCTTAAGGCTTACTTTTTCCCAGCCATATCAAAGTTTTCTAGTGTGTGATATCGTTTGTTTGTCGCTTGAAATTTCCATACAACCATACAAATGTTTTTGTTTTTGTTTTTTGTTTGTTTGTTTTTTACACCGGACATTGGCATAATGGTCCGAGTATTCGCCAATGGCCCGGAAGACCTGGGTTCAATCACAGGTCGAGTCATACCAAAGACTCAAAAAATGATATTTGATGCTACCTTGCTTAACACTCAGCATTATAAGGTCATGATCAAGGGTAAAATGGAAGCCCCCTCCCTTACACGTTGGTGTAGAATCTATCGAAAAGGGAGCCTTCGGGTCCACCTCGACCAAGGTCGCCATGTTTACTTACTTATTCTAGTTCTGTTGATTTCTGTGATGCATGTGCTGTTTCTGTCTTTCTTTGTTCTTTTCTATGTAGACTTCGAGTTGTTGTATCGATGTATCGACGCTAAATTTAATGCTTGCAAGTCCTCTTCCTCCATCTTTTCTTTACTCTTTTAGTCTGCTTATATCATCTCTGGGATGTAATGCTTATTATTATTATTATTCTAATCATTTGAGAGTTTTTCACACCAGATACTGGGTGACAGCAAGTCTCTTCAAGTCTCCAGGACTCTTCTCAGTATTCAGGCCAATCTTAATGATGCTATACTGAGAATGGTCTCCACTCATCCTCTTATTTCCAAGTCTACCAGTCTCTATGTCAATCCTTTAGAGACTGTACCAAGCACGCCAACTTTGTGCGTCTCATTCTCCAGGATAGATTCGAGGTTGTGCATGTACCACTTGTTCACATGGTCAAATTAAAATTTTGCACAAATCCCTGGGGGTTACTTTCTGTAAAATAATAAAGGACGCCTGGGCTAAAAATAGAAACGTATCAGCAGTGAATCGACAAGTTCTGATTGGTGGAAGGAACTCATTGAAAACACCGCTTTCACATTGTCATATCCGGGCTTCAACTCACTGTCTTTACCTCGTCAGGTCCAGATGCCAACTAACTCTAAGACCAATGGGCACGGATGGAAAACAGAAAAGAGTTAGTTGGCAGCAGGACGCGACGAGGTAAAGACAGTGAGATGAAGCCCCGATATGACGATGTGAAGGCAGTCGAAAGTTGCGGGCCCCTATTTTGGAGTGAGCTCCAAAAAGGGGTCTCAGGCCAGACGCGAAGCTATGTAGACGAAACCAGCAAACATGCACGAGTTAGAAGTACAAGAGAAAACGAGGACGATAATTCAAGATCGGTGCCTACTCCTTTCTCCTCGTGACGTGTTGTTTCTCTTTGTCCAGCTAACGCGATCTACTAAATTTTTATACTCTGTTTCTCTCTCCGACGACTGCTTAAAGATTGTTGTAGCGAATAAACTTTTCTCTTTGTGAACTAGAACAGGGTTTTTGTGTTTGTCACTTTTTGCAACAGCAAGGTTACAACAGCGTCCGACTAATACTTAAGACGATGCATTACATGCATAAACCCGTTTGCCACGTGGTGGAACAAATGGCTCTGCGTTGTAGTCAAAGTAATTCAAATGTCTATTGGGACCGCCCCAGCACGAACTTCCATTTGAACACTGTGGCATTGCAAGCGCCCATTTGTGTCGTGCAATGTTACAACCGTGCATTTGGTGCAGCAACCTTCCATTTGAAACCCGTAGGGGTACACTTCCCCCACCAAGTCGTTCCTTGTCTTATACTTTCTTCGCGCTAATTTACTGTATTCGCTTATTATGTGATTGTTCATTTCGTCTCTGTCACCACATAATCTACATCTGCTATTTTCTTGTGTTTTGTCTATTCTTGCTTTGACATAGTTAGTCCTTATGGCGTTGTTTTGCACTACTATCAGAAGAGATTCAGTTTCTCTCTTAAGGTTCCCCTTTCTAAACGATTGTTTTTCCTCCCATTTTTGTTTTCTAGTTATTTTTCTTCTGTTGATGCTTGCGTTGTCTGTATTGTTTCTGGAGGCTGTAATCAGTCTTCCTCCGCGATTTTTCATATAGTTTTCTAGTAGTCGTGTCGACGCGTTGACATTATCTTGAATGCTGGCGGTAGCCGTCTTCTTGGCACAGCCTTTCGACGTCATCTCTAAGATGTAACGCCTTATGCATTGTCATGAGATTTCTTGTTCTCTGGCCCATTTATTGAAGTTTTTCTCGTCCACGTTAAGAATGGTCCCGAGTATCTTACAAGGGGGACAGCCCAGGTATCTAGTAATTTGATGAGATTTCTGCAAGGTATTCTTTTTCAATTTTTTCTCTCAACTATACATTTTTGATGGTTTCCGCTCCAAATATTCCCAAGAATTTGTATGCTTCCTTTTCTTCGAGCGTTCTTATCTTTTCTTGATTTGGTAGTTCTATTCCTTCCATCATTTGTCGTTTTCCGCTTCTCATTACTAGCAGGACACATTTTTCTATGCCAAATTCCATCCCTATATCCTTACTGTATATTTTCACTGTCTTTATTAGGGTTTCCGATTCTTTTTCATTTTTAGCAAACAGTTTGACCTCGTACATGAACATTAGGTGACTGATTTTTTTCTCTTAGATTTATGAAGTTTGTATCTGCCTATGCATTTCCTAAGTATGTGATTAAGGGGAATCATCGCTATTACAAATAATTATGGTGATAGCTCTTCACCCTGACAAGATTTTCACCTTAGTTAATCTTTTTCCTCTTGCTATCAGTTTGACGCTCGACTTTCCCATAGTATTTTTGATAAACTTTATGACTTCGCTGGATATCTTGTACAATCTAAAGCGGTCTATTATCCAGTTTTGTGGGACAATATCATATACTTTTTTTGTAGTCCATCCACACCATAGCTAGATTTTTCTGTCTCGTTTTGCTGTCCTTGAGGATGTTTTGATCAATGTATAGTAGCTCTCCTGTACGTCTGGTCTCCTTGCAGCATCCTTTCTGTTCCTCGGGGAACAATCCACTGATAATTAGCGAATCGTAAATCTCCTCCCTAGTTGTCCCGTTAGTATTTCATTTTTATTATTATCGTTATTGCTATATTACCTATTGTGGGTTTTTCAACCAGCGTTAGCTGACTGGCTTTCTCTCGAGTGACAGCAAGTCACCTCAGGTCTTCAGGACTCTTCTCAGTATTCTGGCCAACTTTAAGAACGCTGTAGTTTGGATGGTCTCGGATTGTCCTCTGATTTTTAACTTTTCCATCCTTCTTTCTTGATGATGACCTAAAGGTGAAACTACTTGAAAATAATCCAAAAATAAATGACACAAAAGAAAATAATAGTGTACATCTTATCACTTTTGTTCATCATATATATATGTATATATGTATATATATATGAACAAAAGTGATAAGACGAGAATATTTCTTTCACGTCATTTATTTTTAGATTAATTTTAATTCGGAAGATACAATATCACGTATTCACTGCCCTGATGATGGTTTAATATAAAAAGTGAAACCTTTAAAGTTGGCAAATAATTCAGTTAAAACTAAAAACATCCTCTGAATATCCTTTTTTTTAATATTTGTACATCTCTTTTTCTCTCTCTCTCTCTCTCTTTCTCTCTCTCTCTCTCTCTCTATCTCTCTCTCTCTATCAATCTATCTTTCTGTCTATCTATCTATCACACATACACACACACACACACACATATATATATATATATATATATATGTATATTCTTGTCCGTCAAACTTAACTTGCCTTTGGCTATGCTTTGGAATTACAGTTTGTTTTTGTTTTGGTCCACACACACAGATACACAAACACAGTTTATTTATTGGAAAGTGTCTTTTGTTTAATGTTTCATAGCCTTTGCTCCGTCGGAAACGAACGACAAATATGTGTGTATAACATTAGAATTACTCCTCCACAAAATTGTATCGAAAATATTCTCTGTTGTTATGTATATTCACAAACCTAAAAAAAAGTTAAACATATACCTCTATTTTTAAACTATCTTTATTTCACTATCTAAGGAATTCATGAATATCTTATGCTGAAAATTCAAATTTTAGTAGACTTGCCTTGAGCAGATTTGTTTATATGTTAACCTTCTAGACATTACATTTATCACATTGCCTCTCTTCCCATCTGAGATATCTGCGAAAACTGCATCTAAAACGCAGTAGAAATGTTGTCATGGAAGTCTGGATATTTTCTTTACTATACAATGTAATAAAACATGTTGTGATGATTACACGCAAGAATACCAGATCAACCCATAAGTAATATCTGATTTTAGAATCAGAAAAACAACTAAAAACTTCATGTTTAATTAAAACTTATTCAATAACAGTGGTTCCATTACTATCAGTACCATCCTTTTAATAATTCAGAAACTTAATAATGCAGTTTTGTAAAAGATATTTTGGGTTTGAAAAGAAAATGGAAATAACAGTTTCTATCGTTCATTTCATTTTAAAGAACTTGTCTATCGAGACTGTTCCGAAAAGTTTGGAATTGATAGTAATAAGATGGATCAAAATATGGAAAACTCGGATAATGTGGAATTATTCCGAACCAATATATTCAGATGCTATCTTTGCTGCGTTTATCCGTCATTGTCAAGATAAAACAACCCAACTTTGTGAATGATCAAATTGGGTATCTTTTTCCGTCAAAGCAGAATAGAAAAATCAAGTGACAATAAACGTCTTCTGTAAACTTAATATTGGCTGATATCAACTCACCATGGTACATTATCGTGCAATCCTCCCAAACACTTAAAGGGACATCCTTATTGCTTATCGAGCTAGGTGAGTGGGCCATTGTTATTTGGATTTTTATTGGCTACTTCAAAATTCTGGCCTTTTACTAAACGAAAACAATCTTACTAGATTATGATATTTATCTGGAAGATTCTTTGGGTGTTAGTAGGAAAATGCACCATAGCTTGTTGTTGTTGTTTGCAAGAATCAGTCGCTTTATACGATACAGAGAGAATGTGGAGCCAAAAGAGATATAAGGTCTTCTTATCTCAACTGGTCGAGTTTAAAAATGCTATAGTCATAAAGTTTCGCAGTACGGTTTGACCTGGTGTCAGATCCGACTCATAGCGGAAGGGTTGAGTAAATACATACTTAACTGACTTCATGATTCATAACATATACGTCCTTTATCACGTCTATTTTTTGTTCACGTCGAGTCTTTTAATCTAGTTTCGTTTTCGATAGAGACGTTTATTTTTGGTCACGGCTGCCATAACATTCTATTTACAAGTCAAGTTACCATAAACTTTTGTGTCAACAGTAAATAAACCTAAATTCATCGGAAGCCTCGCCAAACGTGAGAGGAGTACTCATTAAACTCACTACAGCAATAGTTATTTTGCTAACTTTCCTTCCACGGCGATGTAATCAATAAGCATCCTTTTCCTTCAGTCTTAACGTCGAATGAGGTAATTGTTTATATTGTATCTTCTGGATTTTAACGTTCAGCCATTCCCACACAATCTAGCGACACTTGTTTACTTGAGTTCGATAAACAACTCTTTGAAAACAATCCAGTCAGTGCATGAATAGATAAAAGGCTGGAGCTTTTGGTGACTTCCAGCATCAGGTGCGTTTTGACTTTCTCAAAATCATTTCCCGCAGTTCTCATAGCCGTCGATTTTATAAGAGATTCCTCTTCTCTGAAATTGTTTATCCTTGACAATATTTTCTTTGACATTTCTAAGCCATGGACTATAAGTATGCTGCACTGATATAACATCAGCATTTTGAAATAGTACCATTCTGTTTTGCTGGATCAGAAACACAATACAATTAAAAATATCTCTCCTAAAATATCTGAAAATAATCAGGTGAAAACAAAATTAATAAAAACGAGGAAGGAAATGAAATTTATTTTGGATATCTGGAGGTATTGTTTTTTATACTCTGCGCATTGTTCACGCCATTTTAACAGGTGGTTTTTCAATGATGTCTGAATGAAAAAAATTATCCTCAGGTCTACAGGATTTCCACCGCACGACAGAGCGGAAGTGTGTTTAGGGCTTTGACGTTTTGCAAGTCCTTTTTAGGTCTTTTGATATTTTCCTTAAAAAATGCCGGGAGTTCCTTCTACCCAATGAAAGACGTTTGGAAACTGACAGAGACGACCAGTTTAAATTATTGATATATTAATAAACGTAAGAACCAAATTGTAAATGCATGTTTGCCCACTTCTTTTATCGGCGGTTTCAAGCGACAACTTTCGCAACTCTCCACAAAATTACAGTACCCTTTTTTTCTGAGTTCGCTAAGTTTTCACAACTGATGGTGTTATATATAGAAGATTAACTGAACAAAGGAGCAATCGGTTTTCTTTATTTGGTCATGAAAAAAACCCACCGTCAACAGAGTTTTACTTCTTTCCTAAATTTCTGATTTATCCAATCTCGAATCTTAAAACAAATGAACCATACCGGACTATTCTTGATAGAATTATTCTAAGAAAAACACTTTTTTTCCAATTTAATTTGAATCTGCCCTGCTGGACTGAAACAGAACCGCCGTTAGGTCTGTAGACATTATGATTATTTATTAATCTTTTGATTCTTTCTATGTATAATAAACTGCATTGATTAAATGACGAGTAATTAATGTAATGTATTTATAAATACAACAAAATAATTACTTACTCAATCTCTCTCTCTCTCTCTCTCTCTCTCTCTCTCTCTCTCTCTCTCTCTCTCTCTCTCTCTCTCTCTCTCTCTCTCTCTCTCTCAATCAGAAACCACGATGGAGATTTTCTATGAATCTGGCGTAAAAATCAAACAATTCTCTTTGGAACTCATAAATGTTAACATAAAATTCTGCGAAAAACATATCTCTGCGACAAAATCGGAAACCAAAGTCCTTGAAGACACAATAAAAAACAACAAACGAACACAATGACACCATAACAGCAATAACCAAACGCAAAAACGAAAGGCCAAAAACATTCACTGTACATGAACGAGTTGTTAATTTAAGCAGACAGAAATTCAAAATAAGTGTATTTGAACTACTGAACAAAAGTCTTCATTTTTGCTCTTGTCCACTTTAATTAACAACCACAAAATGGAAAACAATGGAAAAATATTTTTCAGGAGGTTTCGACTTAAAACTCACTATTTCCTATCCAATCATTTTGAACTCGCTCAAAGAAAAAAAAAGAACTCATTTAGTTCCAACGATTCAGTTACAAACATTCAAACATTGGAAATAGCAGTGAAAGATGACATAAAAAAAAAAAAGAATTACACCACTCTGACCCAACACCCGAAAAAATGTGAAGCTCTAACGGTTCCCTTATCCTGATCACAAAAGAAGCTAATAAAGGCGGAGCGTCAGTCGTCTTAGGCATCGATAAATATTTAAAAGACAACTGTCAACTAAATAACGACGAATTCTACCATGAACTTCCAATCGACCCTTTCGAAGTTCATCACAATATCATTAAAACCCGTTGAATGATAAGTTCGGAAAAAATCTAATCGACAAATAAGCATAAGAGATATAAAAAGCCACCAACGTAAAATCTTCCCGCTTCTATCTGCTTTCAAAAATATATAAGATCAATAACCCAGGAATACCAGTAATTTCCTCTATTAACTGTCACATAATCTAACGATCCAAATACGTTGATCACTTCATATGAACATTTGCTTAGAAAATAAAGCCCTACATAAGTGAAACAACGAGACTGATAGCATTTCACAAAGCACTAATACCCTTGGGAAAGATATGAATCCAATTATTCTCCCTTCAGCTATGGGTAAATAGTAGGGCAGACTAGGTTATTCAGCTTTGGTGTGGCAACTAGTCTAGGAGAAGGAAAACTCTGAATTTACACCTGTGAAACTCCACTTAAAAATTGACCATGTGTCATATCTTGCCCGAGCGAAGGGGTTGGTAAATATGGGCATTAAAACATTGCCCTAAGAAACGATTCTGATGACAATGGATGTCAGATCCCTGTACTCTGATATTAAACATTACAAGAGACTTTCAACCTTGTAGGAATGCTTGAACAAAAGAATAACAATAACAACCTCCCTAATGCATCATACACATTAAATAACATTATTAACGTTATACACTTCATAAAAACAAAAAGATGCATTATGGGTACAGTTGCTGCCCCCTTATTATAGATGACCATCTACATGAAGAAATTTGTATATCTACCCTGAAATTAAGAATGAGTATTTTTTTTTACCTAAGATGAATTGATGACATATTCATCATATACAAAACAGAAGCAAAACTAAACAATTTCCTAAATTAGATATGATGAACGGCTCAAGGAAATTTGACCACGAAAAGTAACACAATCAATCGCATTTTTAGATAATCTAGAATATACTGACAAGTATAGACAATTCCAAACAACCCTACACACAAAGCACATCAACACCCACAACCATCACCTTTACAATTCTTCTTCTCTATTACTATTCTATCGCAAAGATAAGGCTCCCTTAACACAAGCAATTAAGAAAAATCTGAAAAGACAATAACGAACTGAAACGAAAAAAAGCAATAAAGAGTAATATTCCCATATGTTTTTAATGGAACACCAAATTAGAAAAGCCATATCCACCCCAAAGCAAAAAGCCCTCAAACTAAATCCAAAACCGAAGATGAATTACATAACCGTTGTAACATTTAACAACACTCTTTTACCACTACATCAAATAATTAAGAACCGTTGGGACATTTTGAAAATAAACCCCAACTTGAAAGATATTTTTCAAGAACTGGGAATATTTACCTATAGTCGACTAAATAACATAAGAAAATTGCTAGTAAACAGAAACATACTAAATAAAAATGTAATCCAGAAAAATCTCTTTATAAAACCGCTAATTTTTGCCAACCATGTATAATATAAATAACAACCAATACCGCAAACATCTCAAATCAACCGACTCATTTCCTATATTCACCACTAAAAAGACTCAAGATTTACAACGTATCAAACTGAAGAAGCAACAATGTAATCTATTTATTGGATTGAACATACTGCTAGAAACAAAACGTTCGAAAGTCAGGATGACCATTTTACTTTGGTTAAATAACTATAGACACAACCAAATCTATGGATTACAATAAAATAATATTTGTAAAACAACTTTTCCACTTAAACGGTTATGGTTTTAACATCAATCAAAGATCACCATCATAGAAAGAATTTTAAAAATATAAACAGTAATTGAAAAAATATATAGATACATAAACTGTCCCCCAAAACACATACCATTTGGATTTCATTTGAAATAAAATTTGACTGTTGCAAACATTTATATGGAAAATTAAACCAGTGGGTCAACCATGGCTAATTTGAAAAGTGCTCCTCCAGAATCTAATATAAAACGTATTAGCCAGGTAACTTCACCGCAGATATATATATATATATATATATATATATATATATATATATATATATATATATATATATATATATATATATGTATATATATATATATATATAAAAGATCAATCGAAGACATTTTAACCAGAATATGGTTTTCATTCAACAAAAAGGTTTGTTTTTTTTGTGACATATCAACCCCTTTGAAAACATTTTTTTTTTATTCTAAAAATTTTTTTCCACAAAAATTCTTCTCTTAACAATGACTCATGGTCGAAATTAGTTGAGAACAATAAAAAATTCAACAACAAAAAATATTCCTATTTATCATATCGTTTTTTCATCATCATATATATATATATATATATATATATATATATATATATATATATATATATATATGTGTGTGTGTGTGTGTGTGTGTGTGTGTGTGTGTGTGTGTGTCGGAAAGGAATTAGTTTTTAAATTTTTCACAGGAAAACGTTTGTAGGTACAAACAAAAAATTTGTAAAAAAAATACTTTGAAAGAATAGAACAAATTTTAGCCTAATTATATTTTTTGTGGTGTTTACGTTCGTGTGAATTTCGATTTTTAATCATATGAAACATTCCTTCCTTTCCTAATAGAAATGTCACTGTTATCGTGGACCTCTGTTATAATATAATATTTACCTCAGAGAGGTAAATAAACATTCCTTCGTTTTAGTTTTCATTCTGCTCCCAATTCCAACATGCCGATGGAATATTTACTTAAATAAAAAGTCATTAACTCAAACTGAGCAAATAGTTTGCCTGACTCTTTTCCTTTTCGCTCATACACGTCTCCAAAGCAATTTTAGGTTATTAAAATAGATCGTTGTAAACCCCAAAAAATAAAACGAAAACAAAAAAAGCTTTATTATCAATGTACATTTATTAGAACATATTGGATCAATTCACAGCGCTATCTTTTTGGAAAATGCACGTAAAACCTTTAAAGCGTCTTAGAAAATAGACTCATTTTTCTATTAATTGGCCATTTAGTCGATTACAGTATCTTGTCACTTAGAACCTCAAAAGATAAATTCAAAATGAACTTTATTTTGTTTGATACGGGAAAAAATGCTTTTAATGCATAACAGTTACATTTTATTCGGATGTATCAGTAGTAATTTTATTTTTTAATCAACTTTGAGTTCATTGAGAATATTTCAGAAACACTTGTTTTGTTTTATATGTTTGTTATTTGTTTTGTTTTGTTTAGAATTTCGGGGTTTTTTTTGGGGGGGGGTCTTGTTTTGGTTTTATCCAATGTGATAGTTTATACGTGGTACCTTCTGTTGATTCTATCACTTCAAAAAATTATGTGAGTGTTTATGTTTGGATTATCCCCTACAATTGCATTTCGAATAGTCATAATCGATTGTTAATGACCGTCAACTTCTGTACTTCATTTCAAGAGATAAGTAACAATTTTTTATAGGCTTAAACCAGTTTTATGCAGCTTGATAAGAATGGTCTCATCACGAAAATCCAAAAGGAAAAAAATTCTGTTTAGACACGTACGAGCTTTTAATATAGCAAACGGAACCCACCGGGGATTTTTCTCTACGTCGGTATTCGAAGAAAATTAATTTTGTTTTGGTTTCCTTGTCTAATGGCATACCAATCTTCGAGGATTATTTAACGCCAATACAATCTTTGTAGAAAAACAGAAGTGCTACTAATCAACACATAGTTGCCAGGAAAGGCCCGAAAGTAAACATAATACTATGACTGGAGTTCGAACTCGCTTACCACAATGTCGCAGTCAAGCACATTAGTCAGTACACCAAAGGTACTTCCCCTTGAAAAAAATTTTATTACGAATTGCTGGAATAAAGAAAATGTTTTACAACCGTGAAGCTGGGAAGGGAATTTTATTTTTGTTTTTTGTTTTTTGTTTTTTGTTTTTGTTTTTTTGTTCTTTTTTTAGTAAGCTGCCTGATCTGCAAACTCATAACCTTCAAAGGACCTCTTCTTTCGAATTGGTAAAGTTATCGACTGCCCAGCAGTTTAAACATGTTTAATATATGGAAATATTCGCTTAGTATTCATCAAATAAAAACTGGAATCGTTCTTTATATTGTGTTATTTGGTTAAGCTGAAAAAATGGCGTAAGATAATCGCATATCAGGCTGAAGTTTTTCCTGCCTGAATAATGATCCCATGAATTTATATGAACTTAATATTTTTAAAGCACTGATAAAATCTTTGCGCCATCTTCAGTGCTAATTTTATTTTCAATTATTTTTTTAAAACTCGTAATGGATTTTTTTTTTTTTAAGTTTTAGTTTCTCTGTTGGCATCAAAGAAATGAATGCATTCTACAATCGGCAGGGGAAACAAATAAAACTATTTTTATCAAATGGAAAAAAGAAACTGTCTTTTCCAAATTATAAGGAATTCAAAATTTGATCATGCTTAAAAAAAAAAGATTTTTTCTTAGAAAGACAAATCAGCTGTTCATTCAATTTAAATATTCAAAAAGAGAGATGCAACTATTTTGTCTGTTTTATATTTCCAGTTGCCTTTTCCTGATTTTTAAATTCAAATTATTTCATGCGATTTAAACAAGTATACGGTAAGATTCATAATTGTTGGTTGGTTTGGTTTTATAACAAATCAACCCTGGTAGGTTATTTAATATCAAGTGCTATTTATACATCATCATCATTATAATCATGTCGTGCTGCCAGCAGGGATTTCCCTGCCCCTCTCTCTCTCTCTCTCTCTCTTTCTCTCTCTCTCTCTCTATTCGTCTCTATCATCCATTGCTTCCGGCAGATCTTCTAGACTACATCCTGTGACCGTACACAGTTGTTGAAGATAAGTTCTAGTTGGTCGTCTAACACTTGCGCGTCCGTGTGAAGGGGTCCATGGGAGAACGTCCCTCATGAGTGCGTTCTTACTTCTCCAGCAGTGTTCCGCATGTCTTGTCCATCTTATCTGGATGATTTTAGAGATGGGAGGTAAGTGGCCGTACAGCTGCTGTTTTGGTGGATGTTGCTTCCAGAATTTGCTCAATTTGACTCGTAGCATTCTTGTGCAATTCCCGTCTAGCTTTTGCTCTATACGCTTAGTCAGCATCCACGTGACGACCGTTGCTTGGAATAAACTACGTTTTATTTTAGCGGATAGATTTGACGTCCATACGATCGACAACCTATCGATAGCAGTCCATGCCTTCGCTAGTCGCGCATTGATGTCATTTTCATTTGATGAGACAGTGCGTCCGAGGTAGGTGAATTGGTCAACTTATTTCAGAGAGACGCCATTTAGTGAAGAGATGTTTCCTTTTTTATTTAAACACATGTACTCAGTTATGTCTGCATTCACGTGGATACCAATGGCACCTGCTGTCTGCTCCAGACTATGCAGCAGGGATTCGTCTTAGGTATGTGTATTTGTCAGAAGCGATATGTCAGCTGCGTAATCTGCGTCCGTTATAGTTTGTGTTGGGTATCGTCTGCTTCTTAACTTTTTTAGTGTAAATATATTTGATTTCATTAGATCTAACGACTTTCTAAGTACGCAGTCTATACAGATTATGGATATGGATCTAATGTATCCCCTTGCAGAACACTAGGAACAATGTCAAAGGAGTATGTGTTTCCATCTGGTGAGCGAACTTTTACTTTCGTGTTTTCATTAAACATCAAAGATAGCCATGTTTTATAGAGCCTCAAAGATAACCATGTTTATGTATATTTATATATATATCTAATCTAGCCTGTCTAGCCACACTGAAGAGTTCCGATAGAACGAAACAGATCAGTCTGTGGATGACAATATATATGCTCCCCTACCCCTGTAGGGTTGAGCTCTCTTGCGAGGGAAGTAAAACGGTTTGCCACTTGCGTAATGCAAGGCTCTTCATATAAATCGAGCTCTCGGTAGCCGTTAAGCGGATATATCTAAACAAAAACAAATGTGATACATAAGCGTTTAAATTTCCTTCGCTTGCGCTTGTTTCCTCGTGGCTGGGTGGTAGCGTCTTGAATTGGCGTTTCAGTCAACTGGATTTCGATCCCAGCTTCGGGAATCTAGCCTGTCTAGCTACTCTGAATAGGTCTGATAGAACGAAACAGATCTGTCGGTGGATGACTATATATATATGATCTGTAACCAAATAGTTTGTAGATATCATTTTAAACAAGGCAGAACTCATTTATTTGCATACAATTAAATGCCTTCAAGTTTTGTTATCTAATAATAATAGTTTTATTTGCGCACAGTTAAATGGTTTTAAGTATTCTTATCTATGTAAATGTAACACGAATAATTCTATTTAGTATTAACCATTTGTTTGGACACCGTTAAATGGATTCAATTATTGCAACCTCATACTGTTAATTCTATTCACCATTCATCATTCGTTTTCACACAGTTTAATGGTTAAATAGATCTATTTGACCCATAAATAGGACCCAAATAGACACTACCCCTCCGGGTCTGGGTTTGACCAGGGAGTAATACCAATGAAGAAGTACTACACATTCCCCAAAGCTCTATGACTAAAGTTGCACCCTCAGCGGGTTTAGTGTTATATCAGGACACTCATTGCGAGGTAGGAGTCTTACCCACCAGCCGAGATGCAGTCCGCGTATTTTACAGCCCCAGTCGACTCGGCTCTTTTAAGTAATAAAAGTTTTTTTTCTTCAAAAGACGGTGAATTCGATTTGTAATAAAACAAATAAAAGATCTCTAAATGAATTACACTAAAAGCAAATATTCATATATTTCTCATCTTTACATTTACTGATTCCGATCCAAATTAGAAAACTAATTTTTATAAATAAAAAAAAAGGTAGTCACATCTAGTCCCTATTGAAAAATAGAAAATAAGTTATGACTTAGCTTATCAAAGAAGAAGAAGAAGATAAAATCCTTTCGAACTAATAATTCTGTCAGTTTAAAAAGGTTTAATTATAATGAAAATTTGTTTCCATTATTTAAATGAGTTAAATGTTAAAAAAAAAATCTAGTCAGGAAAAAAAAAAACATCAAATTCGAATATAAAGCTTACACTAAAACTCAAGTGGGGTGTCCTGGTGGTGTAATGGTTAAAGCAATGGACTGCGGAATCGTTGTAAGCGAGTTCGTACACCAGTCGCGCTATTACGTTCACTTTCCTTGGGAAAGGTATGAACCCCCTTATCCTCCCAGCTATGGGTTAAATAGTACCACTACTGTTCTTCTAGGAGAATAGCTTTGGCATTAAATAACCTACAAATGTTGATATACCATTAAACAAAGAAACCAAACCAAACCTAAAACTCAAATACTCACTTTCAGGTATGACTATTGAATTTACTTAATTAATTATTGTGAATCTATATTAACATTTAGAAAGAGTCTGCCCTCAATAGATGGCCGAACTGTTTTATGAAGAACTGGGGGATTGCGTGACGCAGTAGCTAGCGGAGTGGACAATTGCCATAATAGTGAGTTAGAACCCCAATTTACTTTCGGATTAATACCCTTGGGAAAGGAGTGAATACTCAGCTAAATGTTAAATAATATCACTAGTATTCTTCTATAAGGATAGATTTGGCATTAAATAACCTACGACGGTTGATGTACCATTAAACAAAGTAACCAAATGATGTAGAACAACCAAATTCGGATTTATATATATTGGACTCTCGGATAAGCTTTTGGATAAACAGTTTTATCCTTATACAGAAAACTGAATTTAATCAAGAGCGAGTGTCTATGAATGAACGATAATCAGGGAGAAACAATGTTGCTGCAAGAGGTAACTAATAGGGTCTATTAGAAGTCCTTGGAGGCAGAGTTGTAAATTACTTGTCATTATTGCTTGTCTGTGACACAACGGGACAAAAGAAAAAAATTAAAGTATCACTCATTTAGATTTTTTAAATATGTTCATATAAAACTGAAAAAACAATTCAACTTCCGAAGATAATATCAAATATGGTTAGGAAAATGTATTTTCTCTCTCATGTGGATTTTTTTTTCTTTCGTAGTAAAAATTGCCATTTAAAACTATTCAGAGTATTTTTTTTCTCAACAAACTTTTTGATAAAGACACTGTTTAGAAAAATAAAATAAATAGAAAAATCACTGTATCTGCTATAGACCATCGTAGATGAATACTTCCGCTAGTGGTTATTATATGTACCCGTTTTTCCGGAACACGAACCGCAGTGTAGTATTCATTTTTTTTTAAACAAACAGGCTGAATATTTTCTCGAATATGAAATCATGAAGGCGTATTACCATTGTTGAGTGATTTCATGTGATAAATTTACAAGCTGTCAATTTTTTATCCCTTGCATCTATGTTGTACAGATTTATCATTTATGCCATAGAAAAATTATCAGAGGAAAAACACTGTGGTAAACTTGATAAGAGTAAATTAATAGCATACATTTTATCAAATCAGATCAATTTGCACTATGAACTGATGATATCCATCCGATCAGGGAGAACTTGACTTTACTAATTGTAAGCTACCGCATGAAAGGGATGTCATCGATATGAAATTTTACTACATTTGGTGGTGAGGTTTCAATTCTGGAATTGGGGGTGGAGACGTCTCTTTGTTGCCAAGTTCATACAAACACACAAACTGATAATGTTCGGGTCTCATCTAAAGATCAAATTGAACTGTTTTAAAATCATTTGCATTTGATAGGGATACTTGAAACCATATAACTATTTGCAAACAAATTATTATAATTGTTAAATACAAATAGTTTTTTGAAACTATATATACACACACACACACACACACACACACACACACACACACACACACACACATATATATATATATATATATATATATATATATATATATATATATATATAAGGAATTCAATAAGTTTCCAGACTTTTTTTTTTTTGTACAGGCATTTAAAATTTTCGTAAACTCTTGAAAATTCACTATGTCATTGCTATACATCTTATGAGATGGCTGACCAATTTTTAGGATTTCAGCTTCAAATGAACAGCTACAGCAGGAATACAATTGAAATACACCCTACTGAAGCCTGATTGTCACTGCAGAAGAATGATATGCAATAAAATTCTGTTTTAAACTTGCAAAAAATGCCACAGAAACGAATGGAAGGCTTCAGACTGCCTTTCGACCATCTTCCATTAATTGAGAATCAGTTTTTGAGTGGCATAAGAGATTCAAGGAAAGCAGGGAGTCTGTGAGGGATGATGAGAGGTGTGGAAGGAGTAAGGAAGTCAATACACTACAGTTGATTGGCCAAAGGTTTAGGGTTAGGGTTACTATGTTGAGGTTTTAAGGGAGTTCAGGAAGAGATTCCTAGGGAAAAGGCCAGCACTCTTCAACTCGGGTCAGTGGTATTTCCACCAGGACAATGCACCAGTCCACAACTACTTCCGTGTCACAGACTATTTGACCAAGATAGGCATCAACACAGTTCCTCTTCCTTCCGATAGTCCAGACCTTGCTCCCTAAGCTCACAGGCTGTCGTTATGAGACAATTGAGGAGATAAAAGAGGCTGTAACGAAGGTCATTGACACGCTCACACAATAGGATTTCCATTGGGCCTTCCAGAAGTTTTTGGGACGGTACAACAAGAGCATTGCAGCCGGAGGAGATTACTTCGAATGGGACAAGAGTTTAATGTGTGTACTATCAATAAAAGTGCCTATACGAAAAAAGTCTGGAAACTTATCGTATGCACCTCGTATATTTACACTTAGAAATAGCGTGTAGTCCATCATTTTCATTTAATGATGTTAATTGTAACAATGAGTTAAGATTTTCTTACAAAAAACCTTGACATGAAACAGTAGTGAGAAACATGAGGGACATTAAAACATAAAGAATTTTAGAAACAAGGAAGTATCAGGTATTAACATTGATGTATTCAAATTTGTTCCCCATGATTATATATATATATATATATATATATATATATAGAGAGAGAGAGAGAGAGAGAGAGAGAGAGGAGGGGTAAGAATAGTTACATAATGATATTGTTCACAAATAGTTATCAGAAGTTACTTAAAACTATATAAGTGCTTGAAAAGTTCTTAGTTCAGCTTTGAACAACCCAATAATGGTTTAAATGCCATAAAACCAACCAACAACTTTAAATCGACAAAGTATTATTTTGGACCCTTCATGGCATTTCTTAGGACAATGACGTAATTTAGAGATGTATCTTTCTCCCTAATTAATATGTTTCACGTTGTACTGTGTTACGTCGTACCAACAACAAGAAATACGCTCTGAAAAATCTTTTCATACTCTATTCAAAATTCAGTTTCATTCACAATTCATGTCTCGATATGAGTGATATTCAAATATTTTTAGTTAGGACATAATATGAAAGGAAATAATATATTCTCTATTTGACTGCATGAAAAAATGGAAAAATATTGTCAATTTGACAAAAGAACCTGACAATGAATTCAATTTCTGATCTCTTTGTCTGAGTTGATTTTTGTGAAGAAATAGAGATGAATCAAATATAAATTAAGCTATAATATTTGTTTATTCGAGAAAGAAATACCATTTTTATTTGTTCAGTTTAATATTTCTCGCAGAATAAAATACAACGGAAAACTTTTTAGAAATCTTAAAAGCCTAAAAGTGCTTTATGAAAAAACTTCAACGAGTTAAAATAATGAAGACATTTTTTCAGAGAAATCTGAGTAAATAAAAATGATTTTATTTCAACACATATATATATATATATATATATATATATATATATATATATATATATATATGTGTGTGTGTGTGTGTGTGTGTGTGTGTGTGTGTGTGTGTGTGTGTGTGATATTTAATGCACCATAAAGCTTTCACTTCAAGGGAAAATCTTCTATAATTATAATAAAACTAATTACTGTTTGAGAATTTTACGTTAATACTTTTAAAAATATTTTCCAGTAACAAAAAATTATGCACTGATTATGATTCGCTTTCTTTATTTAATGGCATATCAACTTTCAAGGGTTATTTTATTGCAAAGATATCTTTTTTAAAAGAAAGTAGCAGTGTTATTTAACCAACAGCTGGTGAATAAGATATTTCTACTTTTTCTCAAGGGTATTAGACCTAAAGTGAACGCAATAAGCTGACAGCCCAGTTGGCTGGGGTGCTAAAATACTCCGACTGCATCACTGCAGAGGGGCAAGATCACCCTCCTAATGACTGTCTAGGGTATGATATTAAACTACTTCTGAGGGTAAAGCTTTAGTCTGGTAGTCTGGGGAATCTGAAGTACCCCTACAGTGGTATTACTCCTCGGTCTACTCTGACACGGAGTGGTAGTACCTGTTAGGGTCCTATCTATTGGTCAATTAGAAATATCTAATTTTTTTCGATGCTGAGACCATTTAACTATGTACGTATGAATAAATAATGTTGAGCAGTTAATATTGTTTAATAGCAATTATGGAAACCCTTAAACTGTGTGCAAACAAATGAGCTCTGACACGTTTCAGAAAATATTACCCAAAAACTATTCATTTAAAAATAATATATATGCATGTAAAGGATATGTCTTAAAATAAGCATCAAGGGTTTATATGCCACCAAATCAAATAAACTAACCTCACCGTAATAGCAGGACTCTAGTTCGAACTCAATTACAACAATGTCGAAGTCTTGAGCCCGAACTTCCCTAGTTATGCATTAAAAAGTTTTTAGCAATTTTATTGCTGGAAATGTGCATTGTTTACAATTCTAAAAAATCGTTGACAATCATCGTGATTTAAAGAGTTCAATCTATATTTTTCTGTTATTACAAACGATATCAGGTCAACATAATAAAAACGGTGTAGGGTCAACATAGTAAAGTGGACAGAAGTTATCCGTTTGCAAATCTGCAGAGTTTTTTAATTTTGAAATGACGGCTTATCACAGCATAAAATGGTCATGAAAAGTTTCCTTTTTGCCGGATCCAGAAAGTTATAGATACAAGAATTTAAGATAATCTTTTCTCACACAAATGTAGTTACATTTCCAATAAAATAACGAAGTTAGCTCTGAACTTAAAGTGATTTAACCTTTTGCAACTAAGGCAAATTGTGGTCTACCCAGTTACATTAAGAAGAAAGGAAAATACAGGAATGTGGACGTGAATATTGATGAGTTTCAACAACTTTAATGACAGCCAGAAAGATATACCTTGCACTGAGAATCGTACAGATAGAAAGAAACAGTTGCGAATTTAAAGCAGGGATTAAGCATCTGACCTGAAGTTTCGAGGTCCAGTTGGTCTGGGAGGAATGAATAGATGACAAAGGACTAGTCTCCAAAAGGAACAATAGCCCATGGTTCAATGTGCTCACCTCATTTTGAATGTTGGGGCTCTGATGCTAGATTAAGTGAGGAAGAGAGTCGGTCTTTCCTGCTCGAAAAATATGTGAGAAAGAGAGGTTCGGTCTGTCTTGCTCGAAAAATACGTGAGGAAGAGACAGAGGGAGCGTTTGCGCAGCCTTTTATACTACCCGGGAAAGTCATCCAAGTAGAATAGTTTAAATCATCCTCATTGAACGAAATATAAAATCGAAACTTCAACGGTCAAAATAATTCCCGCACTAAATAATAATTTGAAATTCTTTCTTTCTGCTACAAACCTTTCTTAAAAGTTTTTTTTTTTTTTGTTAAATGTTATAACTTATAGCCAAATGGACGCATAATTGATTAAAAATTAGAACAATAAATAAGTTTATTGCTTAAGTTTAAATAGTTTTAGGACATTATCTCTCACCCAACCATCGTTCTGTCTACGGAGTTTAGAATACTCTATATCCATTCTCCACAGGGAGGTAACCCACCAAAGAAGGTGTCCTAGGTATGACACTAAACTGCATCAGATAGTGAGGCTCTTGTTCTAGAGATCTGCGAAGTTTGGAGTACTTCTTTATTGTCATTACTCTCAGGTGACCTCTGACCACGAGTTGAGTACCTATCAGGATCATATCCAAATATGAACGTAAAATGAACGTGATTCCGTAAGTTGAAAACATAAAATAACCCTAGACAAGTTGACATGTCGTTAAAAATATTGAATTAATCATATCATTTCGAGACGGGGCTATTTTGCTTACTTTACAAATCATTCCAGCTCTTCTTGGGCAACATGTCTTAAAGCTGGAAAACACTGTATGCCAGGTTGGATGGTTAAATCTTTACCTAATTTACGTAAAATGAAAGTAACACTGACATCTCACTTTATCAACAATATCTACCAAAATTTCATGAAAACATTTTGAAATACTATGGATTAAATGTATTTAAAAAATCGCCAATAGCCAAAATTAAAGCCTCCGGACCATTTTGGAATTTTCTTTCAGCTTTTCCGACGGTCCCCTTATTTGAATTAGTAAATGCAGCCATTTTCTTTACCTTCAGTCCATCTTTGATCTCTCGTTCAACCTCAGCTAACACATAATTATTAAGGGATTGCAATCTGGAGAGTTAGGCGGTCAGTTGTTAGGGGGGGGCATGTGCTTGCAGGAAATTTTTCATAGCCAAGACTGAGTTATTCAGCTTGTATGGCATGGTACAGCATCCTGTTGCCAGCAGTCATCCTCTCGATTAAGGCGACCTCATAAAAATAATTGATGTAGGCTTCTGTGTTGAGTGAGTCCATGTGGGAAGATGAATGAAGGCATAATGTCATTACACTAGTGACCACCCCAAAACCCTTGATGTGGACGGTGAGTTTAGTTTACAGTACGATCGGTATATCTTGCGGGGGGCAGAGAAAACCAACGATTGATCCTGGCAGAAATTATTCTCATTTGAGTAAAACCAAAGCATGTTTTGTTGGAAGAGATACTTGAGTTTGGTGAAAAGCTATGGAGCGTGGTCTTTTGTCTAGTCTGTGATAAATATAGCCCTATTTTCGTCTTGTATGAGAATTACCGAATGTCTTCATGAACTACCTGCCTAATACGAAACTCAGACATTCCCATCTCGTTGGAAATGGGTGTGATTGACTTGCTGGGATAGTTATCAATAATGACCTGGATCTCACTAAGAAATTAAGGAGATATTTTCTCATCAGAACAATAAGAGTGACGTTTTCGAGCTGTCGTACTTTCGTAATTACCATTGGATTCATCCAACTCTTTCCGAATCCTTTTGCATTATCCTCAAATTGACACCCAAACCCTCAGAAATATTCGTTCTGACGCTTCCTCAGGATTAACAAGCACTATACCAGGCTGTTTCTAAATTTCTAGAGGAATTGTAGTATATTTGAACCACTAGACAAACCACGAATGACTTGTAGATATATAGATATATAATATATATTTTTATTCTTCGACGGCATGAAGTAGGAATACAGTCAGAGAGAGTTCGCACATATCTTTCTTCTGTAGCGGGGACCCTTTTTGTGTATTAGAGCAACGGCCGGAGAACATACATGACATGTTTGCTTGTTAGATAACAATAATTGAAACCATTTAACTATGTAGAAACAATAGCAATACCATTGTGCAAACAAATTATTTCTCATTTAAAAATAAAATTACCGACAAACTATTCACTTACAAATCATCTATGTATAGCCATTTAAATATGTGCAAACAAATGATTAATAGTAAATACAAATACTTGAAACCATTTAACTGTGCAAAAAAAATGTGTTAAGGCTCATTTAAAAATGTTATCTACAAAATGTGCTTAGAAATCATATATATATTTAATATATATGTTTAAACAAGATTTGCCATTAACTAACGAACATAATGCCATAATACCCACCCAAACAAAACCATATTTAATATATATATATATATATATATATAAAGAGGATTTAGCATTAAATAACCTTCAAGGGTTGATGTTCCATAAAACGAAACCAAACCATATTTAATGTATATATATATGTGTGTGTGTGTGTGTGTGTGTGTGTGTGTGTGTGTGTGTGTGTGTGTGTGTGTGTGTGTGTGTAAAAAGGATTTAGCATTAAATAATCTACAAGAGTTGATATCCCATAAAACTAAACCAAACTATATAATTTCTTACGAAAAAAATGTCTTAATTCCTAAAGAAACTTGCTTCATTCCAAAATAACCTAACAAATATGAAAATGACATAAAATTAACCCAACCAAAATCTTACAATAAAATGATTATCGTGGATTTAACTTTCTGATTTTGTAACGATGTTACCATCTTTTTTTACTTTATGTTTTATTAAATATGTAGTTTAAATGATATGTCAAAATCATGTTAATTGCTATTTTTAATTAGCATTTCAGTACAGTGACCATGTTTCAAGAAATTTAGAATATTCCTAATTTAGATTCATAATGAAATGGAATTACATTACGGGTCTCTCCTTTCGCGTTAGTGACCTGCTGGTCTCTCCCTTTGCTTGAAACACCAGCGGACCTCTTCTCTTTGCTTGAATGACCAGCCTAACTCTCTGCCTTCAGTCCAAATTTACAGACCTTATATTGTTTTTCAAGTCACATGCGGAAGTATGAACATTCTCTTCGCCTCACGTATTTTTCTGTTTGTGGCTGGTTATCGGAACTTACTTCTGGTTTTTTCGTCTGGTAATTTGTTGATCTTATCTGCCACGGAAATATCTGTCATTCTTTCCATAGGCAATGAATTATATTCTTTTTCCTGTGAAACCACTTTGTTGATGTTATCTTGCGACTGGATTGAATCTGCAAAGTTCATCGTCGCTAGCTAAGCTAGTATATTACAGAATAAATTGCGTCATTAGGTGTTGCGTTCCTCGAAGACCATGCCCAACTGACTCTAGTTTGCAGCACAGTAGATAAAACTTGAAACAAAGTTCACAAACGAAATTAATAAATCAAAATGGCTATAATTTGCCAATCATATCCTGTACATACACATGGAAACACAAATATATATATATATATATATATGTGTGTGTGTGTGTGTGTGTGTGTGTGTGTGTGTGTGTGTGTGTGTTCGTAAGTATACATGAAAATTAATATGTATTTAAATAGATAAACGCTGATTTGCATGCATATTGATGTAAGAATTTACTAATCTTAGTCTGGCACAAAATCACGAATACGAAGCTACCATAATGAACTGAACTTACTAATAATGTTCTACCAGACTTGTGCGCTACACTAAGACAACCTGACGCAAATTAATGTATTTAAGTTAATCGATAAATCAATAAATGATGAAAAGCATTTATTTAAAACCACATTTATTTTTCAGCCTAATTTCCATCCTTGTCTATGCAATTAATATAAAATTATATATGAAAGACTCTTAGTAAGGATTAAACACCAAAAAAATGGTATATTAGAATAGACTAGTCAAAATGACGAAACTATTTTGGAAATTTTTGTCGAATAAAACACCAACTGATTAGATTAAGTGCATATTTTTCTGCCTCAGGTTTCAAAGAATCACGGATTGACTTGATAATGAAGGCCCAATAATCCAAAAACTAGAAAGGTCATTTGCATGAAAATCAGTTCATGACTCAAGTATTTAGCGTTTCCCGGTCGAGACTTTCGAAAAGACAATCCTTTGAATAAAATCTGTCTAACTAAATATTTACTATTCACGCTCCAGTCAAGATCAGAGAAATTCACTTGACAATTCAGAAGAGATAAATCTATTGACAAAAAATAACAGTTGGCAGAGATATGACAAAATAAAACCAACCAACAAACCTATCTACGTTATTTTCTCTACTCATACGCTTATACACATTGATACATTATGGTTTATACATACATACATACATACATTTATATATAGGGGGGTAATGGTTAAAGCGATGGACTGCGGAATCGTAGTACGCGAGTTCGTACTCCAGTCGCGCTATTACGTTCACTTTCGGGCAAATACCCTTGGGAAAGGTATGAACCCCCTTATCCTCCCAGCTATGGGTTAAATAGTACCACTACTGTTCTTCTAGGAGAATGGCTTTGGCATTAAATAACCTAAAAAGAGTTGATATGCCATTAAACAAAGAAACCAAACCAAACCAAACCATATATATATATATATAAGCGTCTGCTAAAAAGTTCATTAACTGACCAAGATATTCTCATGGTCATGGTAATTCAATTTACAATATCATTCCTCTACCTAAAAATAAAATAAAATAAAATAAACATCTATGTCCTTGTCCTTGAGGTCATAATAATTACGTTGAAGCGTATATCTAATCCTCTTGGGAAGACGTGGCCCTGAAGATGACCGCGTCCTCTGTAAAGTGTACGGATGTAACTTATAAGACACATTTAGGTTAATTGGCTGCGCATGATTAGTTAATTTGGCGTCACGTGTTGGCGTCACGTGTTGGCGATATGATCAGTTGGCTCAGTTGTAGAGTTTCGGCTCTGTAATTTATGGTCGCTAGTTCGATCTCCAGTGGTGGAGATCACGGTAAACACTGCTGATGAGACCTAATAAGGTCGAAATAGCAGTCCAGTGTTTCCCTATGTTGTGCGTAGGTGTTCGCAAGATTTTCAGGTCATGGTAATTCAATTCACAATATAATTCCTGTACTTAAAAAAAAGACAAGAAAAATAAACTCGCAGGAAATGTTACCAAATTTTTCAACATAGTCTCCTTTGCGTTTCACACGCATCCTCTCTCGGTTTTACTATATTTACCAACCCCTCCGCTCGGGCAGGATATGTCACAAGGTCAATTTTTAAGCGGAGTTTAACAGGTTTGAATTCAGAGTTTTCCTTCTCCTAGACTAGTTGCCTCAACAAGGCTGAAGAACCTAGTCTGCCCTACTATTTACCCATAGCTGGAGGGAGAATAACTGGATTCATACCTTTCCAAGGCTATTAGTGCGATGTGAAATGCAATCAATCTCACCCAGGATTTGAACTCGTGTCGCCGTGTCCATTTCCCACGACGATAACCATTACACCACGGGCACCTCTCGGTTTTACAGTGCATATCAAAACGTCATCAATGACAGGTTGACGACCTTTGGATATATATATATATATATATATATATATATATATATATATATATATATATATATATATATATATATATATATATATATATATATATATATATATATATATATATCCTCAATAAGGCTTTTTGCATTTCACATTGGGCTAATACCTTTCAGAAAGGTATGAATCCAATTATCCTCTCTCCGACTATGAAAGGGTAACAACTGTCAGATAAGGAAATACTGAATTCTAAGTCTGAGGAATATTTTTCAGAAGAATCACTGCCTCCTTAGGGCACCATTATTTTATCAGCATGACCAAAAAATGTGTCTGGTTATACACAATATGTCAGTACTACAAAAAAATTACCAGTGTGGTATGTATCATCCATGACACGCAGTTTTGCTGATGGATAAAAAAGATCGTTTTAATCTACAAACATTTTTCATTTTTGTCGTAAGTACAATAAAAATCTTCATAGATGAAATGCAATTATGATCCAAGAAGCTTTTAAAAATATTTTCGCGTGGTTTTCCAACTATTTATACTTAAAAGATAATAAAATCTTTTTATTATCTTAGAACAATTTCAAAAAATATCAAATATTCAACACGGCATTCAATTCGCAACTCAGTTCTTTTTGTTCTTTTGTGAGCAATTTGCCGACCTTTTTTCCCTTTACCCTATCAGAATGACCAACTGATTTTGCAGTACTATTTCTATAGATATATTCTAAATAAGTTGTATATAACTAGATAATAACGTTATCCTGCATTGAATTGAAAACTGCATAATATTCAACGGAGTCAAATGTCCTTTTATAATCAACATAGATAGATAGATAGATAGATAGATAGATAGATGAAAAAGTTGAGATAGATAGATAGATAGATAGATAGATAGATAGATAGATAGATAGATAGATAGTCTTGTAAACTGGAATTTATTCACCACCAAACGGCATTTATTCAACACCCCATCATGCAGAAACTTAGCACAAGGTCGTTTTAATGTTGAGGTGGGGAACCAGGCGATGCTCAAATGCGCGACTAGCTCAAAAATACCTTGGCCCCGTCGGCATTTCCCTAAAAATAGGCGTTTCAGGCGCTATGAAATAAACCTAACCCTGCCAAAGTGGTTGAAAGTCTGGGGAACGGCCCCTGAATCCAAGGAAATTGTCATACTCAGCCACCCGACACAAATGCTTGCCTTCCCCAGCACACGTATTAAGTGGCCTTGACCGACGCGAAAATGACCACACGAACAGGTCCATGCCTTCGCCATCTGGTGAAATTCACCACCAAACTATCGATATATATCAACCCAATGCTTTCTATAAGAACTATAAGGAAGAGACTTATTTACATAAGAATAGATAGATAGATAGATAGATAGATAGATAGATAGATAGATAGATAGATTAACTGCGAATAAGAAAGGTTTTTGGTCTAAAACGAGTGGTTGGTACTTTTATGGCAGAGCCCGAATAAAACTTATAAAAAAAGAAATATGGAATCTACAAGTTCATTGCTATAAGTTTCATATGTAATACACAATCTTCAGACAGAAATAGGAAGAAAATTGTTAATCAAGCTTCTATATACCGTAAAATATACTCACGTGATAAGATGAATGTATACATGACATTTACTCCCACACAGAAAACTACACACATATATATATATATATATATATATATATATATATATATATATATATATATATATATATATATATACGTGGTGTTTTCAATAAGTTTCCTGACTTTTTGTGTACAGGCATTTAAAAATGTCGTAGACTCTTGAAAATTCAGTATTGTTATTGCTATACATCTTATGAGATGACGGACCAATTTTTATGATTTCAGCTTCAAATCAACAGCTCCAGAGGAATTGGAATACACCCTACTAAAGCCTGGTTGTCACAGCTGGGGAATTTCAAAAATGCAATCTGGACGTGAGGACACTTTAGAAGAACGATATGCAATCAAATTCTGTTTTAAACTTGGGAAAAATGTCACAGAAACGTATGGAATGTTTCAGACTGCTATTGGAGCATCTTGCATGAATCGATTGGCCAAAGGGTTAGGCTTAGAGTTACTATGTTGAGGTTTTAAGGGAGTTCTGGAAAGGATTCCTTGGGAAGAGGTCACACTCTTCAAATCGGCTCAGTGGCATTTCCACCAGTCCACATCTCTATCCGTGTCACAGACTATTTGACCAAGATGGGCATCAACACAGTTCCTCAACCTCCCTATAGTCCGAAAAAAGTCTGGAAACTTATTTAATGATCCTCGTATATGTGTGTGTGCGTGTTGAATACTCTTTCCGATTTTCTTGTAATGTTTACTTATCATAAGATGTCTGGTGCTGTTTTTTTCTTTCTCTCCTTTACTCGTTCGAGATTTGTTTTCCTTCTTTCACTTTTCTGCTACTTGTCTAACGCTTGTCATAGTGACAACTATATAAGGTTTAGTTTAGTTTCTATGTTTAACGGCATATCAACCTTCAAGAATTATTTAATGCCAAAGCTATCCTTGTAGAAGAACTGCTTCGATACTCTTTGACTTATATCTGGGTGGGAGATTACGGAGTTTAAATCTTTTGCAAAGCTATTAATACCAAAGGGAATGCAATAGAGATTACTGGAGTTTGACCTCACTCTCTTTGAAGCTGCAATTCATCACCTTAGCCACAACGCTACAGGGACTCTTACAAACAATATAAAAGTTTCGACACAACATCTCTCTCTCTCTCTCTCTCTCTCTCTTATGATGGTGAGTGTTTTATTACGTGAAGTGTGTTACTTTTTAATTTTTATGCCGCTCTGACGATTGGACGTTGAACACTTTAATTTTCTACTTTCAACGGACATCTTTTTTAATATATATATATATGTATATATTTATATATATATATGTGTGTGTGTGTGTGTGTGTGTGTGTGTGTGTGTGTGTGTGTGTGTGTGTGTGTGTGTGTGTGTGTGTGTGTTCTTTTAAACAAAATGTTTTTTCACTTTCTTTTTAATGGAAGTTGCTTATGTTTTTATGCGCAAACGCGAATACTTTGCAGCACAAATTGTCATAGAGGATTATTATCCATTTTGAAAGGAAGAATAATTTTCCATGCTTTTTTTTTCTTTTCTCTTGAATATGTGCAAGTAAACCGTTTCAATATTATGTATTCAGAAAGTTTGGAAGTGTCATTTTTAAATAAAAATATTTAAACTCTGTTAAAAATAATTTTTCATTCGATAAGGTAAACGACTCACAAAAATCCATCGAGCAAAAAGAAAATGTCTCAACTTATCTTTATTTTTAAAATAATTCTCATGCTCTGCAACTCTTTGGAAACGTTTTTTTTAATATAAACGTTTCTCCTGTCTTGGATTTAACTTATTTTTCTTTACATCTGTTTGTTAATGTAATATGTAGAGGTAGTAGTTGTAATAGCGACAGTCTTTTGAGATTTAATATTTTTCTTAATAATTTTTTCGTAGTTTTATTCATATTTTGTTGCTGGTTGCCATCATCTTCTTCTGGGTCAAATACGCTCGGAACATTAAAATAATATAAATTAATATTAAAGAATTAGTTTCCCGCCGAGACTCAATCCGCTACTCACATTCAAAATGTCTGCTTTTCATATACAGCTCCTTAACCAGTTAGTTGACAAGCACATTTAGTTACATTCCCAATTCCCTATTCCAATTTTCCTTCTATTTTACTTGTTTTGTAATAATAACCTTAAATTATTTAAACGCTGTGACTTCGTTATTAAATTCTGTTTATTTTCTTTTTCGACTTTCAGGTGCTTTCTATGGCAATTTAACAATTCGATTACCCTCTGATCTTTAAAATAAATAACATGAAATATGTATTTAAAAAAAGCTCTTTCGTTGATATTTGGACTTGCATTTCATTTTATATTTTCATTTAGGCTTATCTTTCATGGTTGATGCTTGAACCAGTTTTGGCATAAAATCTTTAAGGTAAGCACTGGAAAACATTTTTCATAATCTTACATAGTCTTATTACTTAAAATATTAGTGTTATTACTTAAAATCTTAACGCTATAAATAATTTTTCTCTCTAGTAACCATCTCAAATTATATAAACTCTAATTTTCCCCATTAATTCGTTAAACACGAAGACATTACCTCTTCTCGATTCTTCATCCCCAACAATGATCTACGGCCTAATATTGACTATTTTGAAGATTCTTAGTATAACAGGATATTTGCGTTTTCATAATCTTAAATTTTTGGGCAAAACACATTTTTAAATTTTATATTTGTCATTCTTTGTTGAAATGTTCTGATGTTTTGAAAGTGGCTGTTTTATTGAAAATTAATTGTACAATTTGTGCGTAAAAATTTCTCGTTAAAATTGTGTTGCAGTTTTAAATAGTTCAGGTAAAAAGACAAAATATTCCTATGGTTTCGCAAAATGTTTTGACTTTTTTTATTGAAAAGTTTAGTAATATATTTTACAAGTATTTTAGCATGATTTTAATTTTCATATAAACTGATATTAAGGTAACACCTCTCACAAATGCCTATCTGTGGGGTTAAAAATACCGAAGTACTTTCTCTCTATATATATAAAAATATAATGAAGAATCTGAGGTAGATTATACTACTCATATATATGAGGGGCATACTATAAGTTTCCGGACTTTTTTTTTTTGGACACGCATTTAAAGTTGACGTAGACACTTGAAAATTCAGTATGTTATTGCTATACATGACTAACCAATTTTTATAATTTCAGCTTTAAATCAACAGCTTCAAATCTTGCATGAATCGAGCATCAGTTTTTGAGTGGCATAAGAGATTCAAGGAAGGGGCAGGGAGTCTGTGAGGGATGATGAGAGGTGTGGGAGGAGTAAGAAAGTCAATACACCAGACTTGATTGGCCAAAGGGTTAGGGTTAGGGTAAAGATTACTATGTTGAGGTTTAAAGGGAGTTCAGGAAGAGATTCCTAGGGAAGAGGCCAGCACTCTACAAATCGAAAAAAGTCTGGAAATTTATTTAATGATCCTCGTATATCTATAACAATGTTGCTCGTTTTTTCCTAACATTTTCGTCAAATATATGAATATTAAATTCTTTCCAACGTAGGGCTATTTTGAGGTCATAAATGGGTTCCTAGTGAAATGTTGCAATGGTCAATCCAAATATCTACTAAAAAGCACGTTTTGTCCACTGTGATTTCTACGTATTTGTACCTTATTCATAAGGATACGGAATTACAGTAAACTGAATATTATGTTGCAGACTCTAAAACTGAGGTAGATGCTCTTACCAGTTCGATGGTATTAAGGAATTTAGATGCCCAGGAAATGGTACAGGTAAACCGCTACTTAAGACTTAGGGTTACTTTTGCATGGATAAACATTAATCTTATTGTTGATATGTATTACACATTTCTAGGTCACATATCTCTAATAGCTAATTGAAAGATTTAAAACTTAAAAATCTGATACACAAAGGGAGGCATCCTGGGTCGGATAAAACATCATATTTTTCTTCTAAGATATGTTGAGCAAAAGAGTTCTAAATTCTCGTCGTTTTCTTTTTTCCATGGCATTTAGTGTTTTGCCGCTTCCGAATGACAAGAACAATTTATCTTACGGGAAAAGACAAAGAATCTCGCACAATTTTTTTAATGAAATACATTTTTCTCATTTTTATTGAATAATGTACTCTTCTTGTAAAGCTTCTTTTATGAGTTTGTTTAATCATGAAAAACAACTTTAATTTCCTACCTTTTAAATGATAAATTCAGTGATATCTGTGTTGCAGTCAAATTGGCGCTCGCTGTATTATTAAAGAAATAGTTTTAAAATCTTTCGATATAATGCTGCCTTTAAGCCAATCACAAGATACAACCACAGAATATGCACGATGCTTAATTTCAATTTCAGGCACTTCTTATCTTCGTTTCAATTTTGTTTACACGTTTTAAAGTTGTTTATTTATAAAAACGTTGTCTTTAGTGGAATTTAGTCCGGAAAAGAACATAATATTTTTACAGTATATGTACTCCTATGGACCCCCACATATGGTCAAGCAAAAGCAGGACGACCAGCTCGAACTTACATACAGCAGCTATGTGAAGACACGGGATGTAAATCTGAGGACCTGCCGGAGGCTATGAATGATAGGGAGAAGTGGCGAGAGATGGTCAGGGATATCCGTGCTGGCGACAGGACATCATGATGATGATGATGATGATATGTATTATTAGTTATAAATACTATAATCCAGATAATTATCTACAGTTTTTCAAGGCACCAACTGACAAGTTAATAGGGCGATGAACATTGCAAAAAGTTCAATCATCGTCATATTCACTACGTTCCTTGCGCAGCATACTTAGCAAAATTTAATAAACATTCATTGTACGTTAATATCATCGTGTAATGTAGAAAACTTTGTAAAATGTTGGTAAGTGAAACGGAAAAAAATGTCCCCAGTTTACATGTTGACTGGAAACATCATTGTAATATTATAATTTATAATTCTGTTCCGATGTATATTAACAGATGTTTTAATTTGATCAGATCGGACGTTTCAGTGATTTTCCGATCGTCATTCTATAGGAAGAAGAAAACATTTTGTATCTTTTTCAGATTATTTTGAAGCCCTTCAAAGTGGGAGCTAGACATGAAAACCCTCAAAATACGTTGGACTGTTTTGCTCATTCCCAAAACCCTAACAAGCTAATCGATAATAAATAAATAAATAAATTCCTCAAAATCTTTTTTTATTTTCCTCTTTCTGATAACGTGATTTCAAATCGTTAGATTTCCTATTTCATTCAGTTCACATACTGGCTGAAAACCGGGTGTTAATCAACTTCGCTGATGTTTTATCTCTGACATAAGCTCCACTAGCATGTTCTCTTATAAATGACGCATTCATCTAAATTATCAAAGAAGCAGAGATTTCTATGTTTAAAAAATAATTTTAAAATCAAACCACGTCAACTGCATTTTAGGAACGGAAATAACATTGCGATAGATGTATACGTGTTTGGAAATTTTAATTAAAGAGAAAAGAGTTTTAGTTTTGGTTTCTTTGTTTAAAGCAATATCAACCAAATAAAAGAACAGTAGTCATACTATTTAATCCATAGCTAAAGTTATAAGGGGGTTTCTTACCTTTCCTACGGGTATTAGTCCGAAAGTGAACGTAATATAGCGACTAGAATCCAAACTCGTCCACTGCGATGTCACAGCTCAGCACGTTGACCACTACGCCTCGGTTACTTGTCCCAAAAGAGTTTTAGACTCAGAAATTGCAGATCCTGAAACAGTAACAGACTAACATGTCAGGCAGACAGACATAGAAGATAAACGTAGATGAGTTGAACACCCAAATTCTGGTACAACTTGATCTAAAAAAGCACTTCATCATGCGAACAAGAAACGCCAACTGTTTTGTGGATTGCCTCTTCCAGGATTTATTCAAAATAACACGTAGCATTCTTGTATAGTTCCCATCTAGCTTTTTCTCTAAGCATTTCGTTTAAGTCTCGGTGGTGTAGCTATACAGTGGTACTGACATGGCAACAGCTTAGAAAAAATCCCGTTTTGTTTTATCAGTCTGATCATATTTCCATGTAATCATCAACAACCTTTTAATAACAGTCTACGTCTTCCCTATACTTATGCTGTCATTGCTTTCAGTTGATGAGATATTGCTGCCGAGGTAAGTTCAATAAGAACGGATTTTCTGATTGATTCCTAAAAGTACATGAAGTTCGTGTTCAAACCCAGGTAAAAAAAAATTTCTTCTTCCATTTTACTTTGTGATCAGTTGAAACTGCAAAACGCTCTTTTCTTGTTGATAACAATGACAAGGTCTTATTTTCTGGTCCGGATTCAGTGATCCATTTTCATCTCAACATTCCAGAAAATTTGATATCTCATTTTCTAGGACGGATTCTGGTTTGTTCATATACCATTTGTCCGCATTGTCAAAATTCAGTCGTTTGCACAATTTCTAATACATCAGTTTTACACCCAGTCATGCATACTGTTGTACTTCTGTGACGATTTGCCACGTTTACTTTATTATGTGTCTGACTGTTTCATTTCTATTTTCGTATAACATACAATTGCTATTCTCCAGCGTCTTATTTGTTATGACGTTTTTCTGAGTTAATATTAGGGATTATTATTATTATTATTATTATTATTATTATTATTATTATTATTTTACTCAAGTGACTCTAGAGTCAAAAAGACCGCAAGTCTCCTTAGGTCTCCAGAACTCTTCTGAATATTCTAGTCGATTTTAATAAATAGTATCACTGTTATTCTTCAACAAGGATGGCTTCAACATTAAATAACCTACAAAGGTTGGTGTACCATTAAACAAATAAAACCAAACCAAACCAATTATTCCTATCCAATACAAATGACAGATATATTTGACCCATACAAAGGACCCTAAGAAGTGAAAGTTAATCTGGGTATAATAGACACTACACATTCTTCAGAGAATCAGAACTGAAGCCTCACCAGCCGATGCAATTTAGTATCATACACAGAATTCAGAATTTTTTATAATCAAATCATGTGAAAACCATTTGTTAATTAGCTAAAGAATAATTCATTCAGTTAGATTAGCCAATAGATTTCACTGAAATTTTCTTCAATTATGTCTTATTTGATTGTGACCAAAATGCTATAGATTCTTTCAAAATGGTATCAATTGGATACAGTTTATGTGAATAATTAGGGCGGAATAATATGGCTAAAATCTATTTAAATTTTATAAAGGCTTTTTTATCGAAACATCAGAGAAAGTAAAGAAAATAGAAAAATCCTACTCTTTCTATTTATTAGATTAGGCGAGGATTTTGAATATACAAATTCTCTTATTCAAATTGATTTACACACAGTGTTTCGACTAACGTAACAGACCTTTTTTTTTGTTTTGTTTTCTAGAATTTATTTTTTAATATTTTTGATTTTGACATTCACGGTACACAATTTTTTCGAGAAACACTTAAGGTTTCTTATAACGGCTTTTCACTTTTCAGCTAAGTTCATTGTCAATCAGAGTGACAAAGTAGTTTGTTTAATGGAATACCAACATTCGTGTGTTAGTTAAGGTCAAAGCCATCCTTGTAGAAGACCAGCAGTGGTTCTATTTTACCTGTAGGTGGGATATCATACCTTTACAAAGGGTATTAGTCCGAAAGTGAACGTTATAGAACAACTGGAATTCAAACTCAAATACTACGATGTTGCATTCCATCACGCTAATCACTAAGCTGAATAAGGCAAAACGTATTCTGTTACAGTTGCACATTTTAGAACACATTTCAGGAAATCGCAGCTGACTCAATAATCTATTTATAATTCAAACAATTGAGACAACATGACGTTTTGTATAAGGTAAAAATCCTTGAAGACCACGAGCATCGAAAAAACAGTTGTTGCATACTAATTCCCTCTGCACCCCACAGAAATCCACAAGGAAAGCAGTCAGGAGTTAAAAATTCTGCAGTTGACTGTTTGATTCATTTTGCAGTTGAAAATGATTTTTTAAAAACTGCATTAATAAAAAAGTCAAAGAGATCAGAACAAAACCACTTTTTATTTCTGTACAAAAATGTTGGAAGTTTGGTAAGATGAAAATTAGTTTCTGGAATGTCTAATTTATGGTGATGAGTCGGTTGTAGGTTTCTGTATTACATTTCGAGTTTTTCTTGACAAAACTATGTATCAAAAGTGTCAATATATTAGGTTGATTTTTATTGTAACTTTTTTTTGGGGGGGGGGCTTTTTATCATTTTTTTAGATAGTCAATTTATTCTATAAACAACATGCGTGGTGAATTCAATAAGTTTCCAGAATATTATGGTACAGGCATTTAAAATTCTCGTAGACTCTTGAAAAGTCAGTATGTTATTGCTATACATCTTATGAGATGACTGACCAATTTTTAGGATTTCAGGCTCAAATGAACAGCTAGAGCAGCAATTGGAATACATCCTACTAAAGTCTACTTGTCACTGCAGGTGAATTTCAAAAATGCAATCTGGACGTGAGGACACTTTAGAAGAACGATATGCTATAAAATTCTGTTTTAAACTTGGAAAAAATGCCACAGAAACGCATGGAATTCTTCAGACTTCTTTTCGACCACCTTGCATGAATCGAGCATCAGTTTTTGAGTGGCATAAGAGATTCAAGGAAGGCAAGGTGTTTGTAAGGGATGGTGAGAGGTGTGGGAGGAGTAAGGAAGTCAATACACCAGACTTGATTGGCCAAAGGGTTAGGGTTAGAGTTACTATGTTGAGGTTTTAAGGGAGTTCAGGAAGAGATTCCTAGGGAAGAGGCCAGCACTCTTCAAATCGGATCAGAGGCATTTCCAACAGGAGAATGCACCAGTACACAACTCCATCCTTGTCAAAAACTATTTGACCAAGATGGGCATCAACACAGTTCCTCAGCCTTCCTATAGTACAAAACTTGCTGCCTGTGAGTTTTGGTTATTCCCTAAGCTGTTGTTATGAGACAATTGAGGAGATAAAAGAGGCTGTGACGTAGGTCATTGACACGCTCACACAAGAGGACTTCCATGGGGCCTTCCAGAAGTTGTTGGAACGGCACATCACGTGCATTGCAGCCGGAAGAAATTACTTCGAAGCGGATTGAAGTTTCATGTGTGTACTATCAATAAAAGAGCCCATACGAAAAAAAAGTTTGGAAACTTATTTAATGATCCTCGTATATTCATAAACATTTATTTTTACTTTCGATGAGACCATGATAGATCAGTCCAAATTGTATCACTAAACCTTCAGCATTACCTTCTTTTGATAGCGTGATTTCATTTGACGTTTTGGCTCCAGTCATTATGTTGACATCTCTTGGTAATTATCTAAAATTATTTTTCAACACAAATCAATTCCATGCCATAAAATACAAACACCCCTTTGATTTATCTCCATAAACAGGTTTTTTGAAATTTTGTTTTTTTAAATCTCCTTTAAATGAAGTTCCCTTATTATATTTTTGATCATTTTAAGTTCAGTTTTCGCATTTTCATTTTTGATGATAATGATCAAAATCTTCTTGGGTCTTCTGTTAATTTGACGCAAAAGCTCAAAGGGAAGTCCTTTGAACAATGCGAGGACATCATAAATATTTCTCTACAGAATTTTCAGTTTTTTAATGTTTTATTGGCAGTGCGGACATCTTTGTAAAGAATTGCAGTTCATCAAGTTTTGAATTGTCTGGTACACAAGTAGTTACTCATCAGTTTTCTGTCGCTGCTTAAGTTGTTGTCAGAACCGTTGCTGTCAACGTCATTTGACCGTAAATCATTTATCAGAAATTATTGACGAAAAAGTAAGAATTTTACTTTATTTTAGTGAACATCAAGACGGAAAATAAAAATACCCTCTCAACGCTTTTTCTGCTTTTTTTAATTTGGACAAAAGTGCAATAAACTCTTCGCTAAATCCTATAGCATTCACACCGTCGATACAAACACTTACCGGGAGTCTATAAAACTTATAAAAAAGAAAATATCGCACAATAAATGACACATTGAAACTTTATTATCTTCTGAATAAGAGATCAAATGATGATATATCCGCATAAGAATATCTATTACTAACACATCGTAGCATACTATTTTAAATGGTAAGTTCTTCAACATGCAGCCAATTCTGTAGACGTTATGTTGTATAGTGACTTGAAAATCCCTTTGACATGCCACGTAAATTGCGTGGGTGGCATAACAGGAAATGCACCGGTTGCCTAAAGTAAACAAGACTCAGATACCCCGGCAGAAATACCCCATAAGTGGTGTAGGTGACATCACAGGATGTGCACCTCTTTCCTAAAGTAAAAAGGACGTAGGTTATTCCTCAGTGAAAGTACCGCATAAATTGCGTTGGTGGCATGCTAGATGGAGACGTATCGACGTGCCACGAATAGGCGGCATACTGGAGGTGTAGCCACGAGAATTTACCTGGGTGTCTGGAATACTACAAAAACAGAGACGAACGGAAACCAAAGAAAAAAAGCTCCTAGACGTCACGTCACTCTGGGCTCTTACCTTGCGCCAGAGTACTTCAAGTTGGGTGACTAAGATAGGCTTGAGATAACACCAGACTCGTCGAGAAGCAATTAAGATAATTCGATGCCTTTGGTGGGGGGCAGTGACAGACTTGCGAAAGTCGAGAAAAAAATTAGAAAGGCAAATTTTCACAGCAGATTCCTACCTCAGCACCCGTGTGAGTGTGCGAGCTCAGCCATCTTCAATCCCCTCTCACTCTACCTATACGTACATTTCCGGTATCAAAAAAAAAAAAGAAACAGATTATATTTTATACATCGGCGTTGTTGTCTTTCTCCGATATACAACAATTGTACGTTGTTTATCAATTGTCTCATTCTATATAACACTCAATGTCCGGTAAGTGAATCCAACAAGTACAAGATATGGAAAATACACTAAGAATTAATTGAATCAAAACTGAAACCCTTCTTTATAATGGAATATACAATTTAGATAAAAAGTGGCATAATGTCATAAAAAGTCCAGAAAACTATGAAGAAGACAAATTAATAATTTAGAATTTATTTATAATCAAAAAACTCGGGAAACATTTACACCTACTTAATACTTTAAGTTTTCGCGCTTTATTTGGTGCCTCATGCATTCGGCCTTGTGCCACATCTAAGCAAAAAGCTTAGTAAATTACTAATTAATACGTTAAATGTTCGAGTATCAATGGGGGTCCTAATCATTTGGCCTTGTGCCACATCTAAGCAACTACTATTACTACTTAATACGTTGAATTCTTCATTTGTAGATATTTTCCATTATATTATATTGATGGTTATTACATCAAATTATCCAAAAAAAGATTGTGGAGGAGGAATAAGGTTTTCATATAGTTAGTAAATTCATAAGAAACCAGAAATATTTATTATAGTTCGATGCTTTTTTTAAATTATGTTCTGTTTCGAATCAGTGAGTATTCAATGAAATCATCTGGTGTCAAAAAACGTTCATGTAATGTAAATAAGTAGTTTGTTTTTTTTTAATGAAGACGAACAGTTAAGAAAAAAAAAGAACATGAAAGTTAAACTTTTTTTTATGGTTTCATTAAGAAGAGGAAATAGACGAGGCAACTGATTATGAGTGAGTATTTCTCATCAAAGGGAAATCTTACGCTAACAACACCACCACCACACACAGATTGAACTTATATTCAATTAAAAGTAAATTTAAAACGCAACCATGTGTTTTACGATTTTCTAAATCTGTCAAAGCTAAATTTGTCCAAAGAATAAAAGAAAAATTGGCAGACAGGCAAAAAATAGTATTTCCGTTTTATAAAAACAATTAGAAAACATGGATTCAGTATTTATGACATCAAAAGGTTATAGTTCAAACTCAAAATCTCTATTTCACTCCTTTTGTCTAGAAAAGCCATATTTTGTATTCTGATGACCTCCAGTGACCCCAAATGACCTTTGCAGTCAATCTAGATTTTTTTTATGTTGGAGCCTGAAGTCAATTTAATATCTATCCCAAAAAATTATGTCACAGGATATTTCTGTTTTTCCAAAATCATCTGAAACACACACACACACACACACACACACATTTATATATACACACACACACACACACACATTTATATATATACACACACACACACACACAAACTTTGACATTGTAGTATAGATGAGAAAGTGTTTCAAAACTTACACACACCAAACTATTTCGTCTTGTTTTCGAGTTCTCTTTCAATTTAAGGGTCGGTCGGGGGGGTATTATTTTTTAATAATTTCACATTTCTATTTCAGGAATTTTCTATCAGACAGAACTTAATAAAGATCCCGTTTTTCTGCCATTTTATTTCCTTTTTCCTTTTTCCTTTATTCTATTAAACTAAATTCTATTCGTTTTACTTTTACACTTGAGGGATTGTAATTTTTCCTGCAGTAATTTTAAAGATGTTGAGAATCTTGTGTGTGTTTGATGCATATGCAGCCATTATGAAACATGATAAGAAGTGAAAATGCACATTAAAATTTTCCAATATTTTTTTCAATTATAATTTGTTTGCTTCAAAGCACATAGTTCTCTATTTACTTATTTACATTCTCAGTCTCAATTTAATTGCAAGACTGATAGATATATATATATATATTAGCTTGTTCGGAAAATACAGTCAGATTTTGGTATAAGCTGTTTAAATTCTAACATATTATTTCAATAGCAGTTGTATAAAAAAAATTCACATTCCTAATCATTTGTTAATTTTCTATCACATTCAGAATTTGATTTTGAAAGTTATTTGCATGTCATCATGAATATGAAAAAAGGGATTCGTTTACAGTCAAAGCTTAGTCATCATTTTCCATGGATGATAATTTTTGGTCACATGTTACCAGGATGACAATCTTTGGTCACGTGTTACCAGAATGACAATCTTCTGTTACACGTTGCCAGGATGACAATATTAAATCACATGTTGCCAGAATGACAATATTAAGTCACATGTTGCCTGGATGACAATCTTCGATCACATGTTGCTAGGAGGACAATCTTTGGTGAGATGTTGCCAGGATGACAATATTACATCACATGTTGCCAGAATGACAATTTTGGTCACATGTTGCCAGGGTGACAATCTTTGGTCATATGTTGCCAGGATGACAATATTACATCACATGTTGCCAGAATGACAATTTTGGTCCCATGTTGCCAGGGTGACAATCTTTGGTCATATGTTGCCAGGATGACAATATTACATCACATGTTGCCAGAATGACAATCTTTGGTCACATGTTGCCAGGATGACAATCTTTGGTCACTTTATTAAATTCATTAATTCTGGAATAAAAGTTTATTTGAAAAATATTTTCCGAATAACCAAATTGATAGATAGATAGATTGAGAGATCAAGACAGAGAGAGAGAGAGAGAGAGAGAGAGAGAGAGAGAGAGAGAGAGAGAGAGAGAGAGAGAGAGAGATGAAAACGCCAGGCTGACTTACTCAATAGTAAGCGAGCCGTTGTTTTCGCTCGGGAGATGTTGGTGGTTTCGCTGACCTTGTCAAAATTTCAAACTGAAGCCTTCATTTAATTGACGGGTAGACTCTTATTATTACTCTTTCTATGTTCCAATATGGTTCTTTATCCCTTTAAGGCATATATATATATAAAGAGAGAGAGAGAGAGAAATCTAAGTATCTCTAGAAATAGTGCACAATATATGAAATAGAATATATTTTGACAATTTAACTCAGAAATCAAATCAATATTTTGCGGCCAAGGAACTCCACACGTTTTCACGATCATCGAGCAATACTATATTCAGAAGAATCTTACAAGTGGGACAAGAAGAAGATACATAGAACAAATGGATTATGAAAACGTAATTTTGCTCGATGATGACTAGCTTTTAGTCAGCGAACAAGATGTTTCCATGGCTCCCATATGTAAACCGGCTCCGCAAATTGCTTCTTCGTACAAGTCAGTTTAGGTCGGCATTATCTGCAGTTTGAAAGGTCGAAGCATGAGTTCGCTTTTCGCCATCCTTTGAACTATTCTCTCGGAAATCTTCTGTTCGGCAGCCATTTTTTACATAGATGTCCGCAGATTTCCTTACAAATGTGATCTCTCCGGTAATGGTAATAATTCTACAGAAAAGATTGTTATTTGCAAAAACTGTGAAACACTCAGTTGAAATATATGGTTTTTATTTCTGTGTAATACTATATATATATTTATTTACATATATATATATATATATATTTCAAGAAAAAAACAATATTCAGTCACATTAGGAAAATAAATTTATTTCCATCCTGTTGATAGCATTGATATAAATCAAAGACTCTAAAATAATTTTTAACAGGACTTCATCCAATCCAATAAGAAAATAAGAGGAATTACAACCAGATAGGAGGGATAGCCAAAGGAAGGAAAGAGAGGTTATCAAAATGGAAATAAATTTATTATACTAATGTGACGGAATATTGTTTTTTTCTTGACATAATTATATTTGCTCTGTAAATTTATTTACATTGAACTCTCTACCAGAAATATTTAAATATTCAAATTTTGAATAATTTATTTGTCCTGAGGGAATTGTTCCCTACTCCGGATTTACTGGATTGGAGAATACATTATATATATACATATATATATATATATATATATATATATATATGTATATATATATATATATATATATATATATATATATATATATATATATATATATATATATATAGTACAATTAAATGGAGACTCAAACTCGGTTAAGTCGTCATAATAAATTTATTTCGGCGGAGAATATTATTGCTAATTTCTCCGTCTCGTCAGATAACTCTTTTACATGCTCTCTCCTGTCGCAAAGTAGCGAATGTGGAATTACAGTTCGTATTCAGAAGATAAAATAAGGTGATTAAAAAAATAAGAATTAAAAAATCAGAAAATAAAGATAAAAATAAAAAATAAACAATAAAAATAATAAAAATAAAAAATAAAAATAAAAATAAGGTGGAAATCAAATTACAAATTCTTTCATTCATAGGCGTGAGCAGAGGGGGTTAACATGTTATATGTCAGAACGATTAAGAATGAGGGGTGGAATTAATCTACTGGTCAGTCCCTTCTAATTTTGTGTTCTTGTGGTTATTTTTCTTACTTGGCAGGTGTGATTTTCTAAACAGACTAAGATCGTTTAACTAATGGCTATCTCATATATGATTTACATTTATTTCTAATATGTCTGCTAATTAACCCAGCTGTTGCCATCCTAGATATTCCTCTTGTTTCAATTAGGACCGAGATAGTTAAATCAGATAAGGTGGGGACATTTTATATAGTCGTCAAGTGTTTTTTAATTTACCCTAAAAATGAACAAGGGGAATTGACCACTCCAGAATCACAGGTCCTAATTTTTGAATGGATATTTTATATATATATATATATGTGGTGTGTGTGTGTGTGTGTGTGTGTGTGTGTGTGTGTGTGTGGTTAAAAAGAAGAGACCAAAATAAATGGTAGTCAACAGACGCATCAAGAGCTTAAATCATTTTTTCTTAAATAGTCCCAAAAAATCCTGTTTATCCCCTTCTTTAAACTTAAACAACTTAGAACACTAAATTAAATGATGCTAAAACCTTATAAAACAAATTGTATCCTGCCTGAAAATTCAGGAAACACAGTAAAAAGTTTTCATCATTTTCATTCATTTAATTCGGATTTACGTTCCTCTTGTTCGAAAACAAATACATTTTTTAATTCATACATTCTATTTCGTATATTCTTTTTAAGCAAACAAAGAAAAATTGCTGCCCAAATTTACATTGGCTAAATCATATAAACACACATACATACACACACACACACATACACACACACACACACACACACACACACACACACATATATATATATATATATATATATATATATATATATATATATATATATATATATATATATATATATAACGGTTACTGGGGTAGGAAAAAAGATTGCTACCGGAGTTCAAATCCTGAACGAGGTTGTTTTCATTTCGTATAGTGCTTTTAATCAGTTATTTAAAAATAATATGAATCCAACTATTCCACCATAAAACTCTAAATTCAAACCTGTTAAACTCTGCATTTGCAGAGGGGTTGGATATATATATATATATATATATATATATATATATATATATATATATATATATATATATATTTCTTTAAGAAAAAAATAAAAACGTTCACATTAGGATCATAAATTTATTTCCATAATAATGCTCAAATAAAAATCATAGGATTAAATTGAAATTTATGGTAAATGAATAAAAATAAAATAGATTAAAAGAATGTGAAGAAACCGTATCTTGTATACGTACTCTTCAATGAAAGAGTAACTGGATTCATAGGCTCGAAAATAAAATTGGAATTTTAAAAAAATTAATTTTAATTTTAAATCTTGAATTTAATTTCAGATAAGTATTACTGTATCCTTACGTAAAGTAATTAAGTAAAGTTCTTTTATCTAAATTAGTATTAAATGTGGAGTTTTAAGTCGAAAAGTAATTAGAATTTTAAAAAATAAAAATGAAAAAATTAATTTACTATAATTCCAACCGGCAATAATTTTTTTTTAAAAATGGAGGTGGGCTAAATGAGGAGAAAACTCTTCACCCTTCTTCTATCCCCTCCCACCCTTCTTTCCTGTGTCTATTTTGAATTATTTTATCCAAGCAAACTAGGATTAATACCTATATATATATATATATATATATATATATATATACGAAAAGTTTTACGTTTTCTTAGTTTATGATTTTTGTTTTGTATTATATGATGCTTTCATAGATTCATTTTGATTATCCTCGAAAAGGAGTTCAAATCTTAGAGACGCTTATTTTTTTTCATACTATTGAACTTGTGAAAACTTAGAATTCTTCCCTTTTTTCTAAAAGTTTGGAGTAATGATTTGAAGTGTACGCTCTTTAGCTTTGATAGGTTAACTGTTCTGAGAAAGAAAAATCATTAAACATTCATCACGTCATTACTTTGTTCAATTATATAAATAGTTTCTCTCTTTTCTTTAGCCACTTCTCATTTCCATATATAATACTCACTTCTTTGACTTTCTTTTTTATTCCCTTTCTTATCGGCATGTTCACAACTGTTTATCTATTTTATTAATACTTGCATTTTTTCTCAATATTTTTCTCCTTTCAACCAGCGAATTTTTCCTGTAACTACAAAACTACAAATGCAATTTTGATCTAAAGAATTTTTTTTTTAATTGAAGTCACTTGAGAGGGCGCCGTTCATAGCCTCAAGCACCTTTTTCATATTAACAATAAAAAATTCTCAAAGGTGTTATTTATTCTTTGGTGGTGAATTGAAACATTTTATAGATTGTTAATGCACTTTATTCAATTGAGTTGAGTCATAAGTAATATCCATTTTAGTAAAATGAAATTTCTTGATAAATAATTTAAGATTGAATTGATTTCAATCAACAGTATATTCACTAATAATTTAGATCACCTCTTGCCATTTATCAGGTTGTGCGTTGATTCATCTCAAATAAAATAGTTGGTTTCGAACTCAAGATTTCAACAAACGTTTTCATCTGATCTTTTTGGGAAATATTTTTCTCATTCAGATGATTTTGTTGAGAATTAAAAAGATGAAAATCACTTTGTACAAAGTCTGATGAATATGGTGAATGGAGTAAAACAGTTCATATTTTTTCTTGCTTAATTCTTGCTGAATATATAACCTGATGTAATCGCGGGGAAACATGCTGCATCTGCAACTGACGAGTGCAGGGCGTTTTCTATGTAGATTTTCATGCACATGTTGCGAGTTGTTCAGTGTCTGATTTCGGTTTTAAACTCGAAATGAATAATATTGCGATGATTCCTCCGGTAGTGTAATGGTTAGCAAGCTTGACTAGCAAACCTGCAAGAGTGTGTTCGAGTCTCAATGGGTGCCCCATTCAATCGGCCAAGTGCCACATCGAAGCAAAGAGTTTCGTAAATTACAGTGTTTATGAAAGGACAGTAAAAAAAGGGATTTACATAAAGGAAAGCTTAATGAAAAACAGTGCTAACACGCAAACAGAAAAAAAGGGGTTAAAGTTGTTTAAAGTGAAACAATCATGGTGTATGGACAATTGGATGAAGGAGATATTCAGCGATGAACACGAATCTACATTGACACTTAGTTAAAACTATTGTTTGGTACCGTACTAATAATCTTTGGAAAATTATGAATTCAAGAATTCTCCTCCAGCTATGAATAAAGAGATCAAGAGAACGTTTTTAAACTTGGAACTGCAACGGGGTTATGAAAAAGAAAACAATGAATTTTAACCTGTTGTAATCACCTTAAAATACACTTATATACCTATCTTATATACTCATATACGCCTATAAAACTATCTTATATCATACGCCTATACGCCAATACGTCTACCTTATGTACTCATATACGCTTATCTTATAAACTCATATAGAAAATAACTGCTACGCCTAGAAACATACATACTCATATAGAAGATAACTACTACGCCTAGAAGCGTACATACTCAAATAGAAGATAACTGCTACGCCAAAAATCGTACATACTCGTATAGAAGATAATTGCTACGCCTAGAAGCGTACATACTCAAATAGAAGATAACTGCTACACCAAAAATCGTACATACTCGTATAGAAGATAATTGCTACGCCTAGAAGCGTACATACTCATATAAAATTGAACTGCTATTCGTAGAAGCGTATATACTATTATAGAAGATAACTGCTACGCCCAGAAGCGTACATACTAGCATAGAAGATAACTGCTTCGCCTAAAAGCGTACATACGCATATAGAAGATAATAGCTACGCTTAGAAGCGTACATACTCGTATAGAACATAACTACTACTCGTAGAAACGTATATACTCATATAGAAGATAACTGCAACGTCTGGAAACGTACATACGCATATAGAAGATAATAGCTACGCTTAGAAGCGTACATACTCATATAGAACATAACTACTACTCGTAGAAACGTATATACTCATATAGAAGATAACTGCTACGCCTAAAAGCATACATACTCATATAAAAGATAACTGCTACGCCTAGAACAGTACATAGTCATATAGAAGATAACTGCTACACCTAGAAGCGTATATACTCATACAGAACATAACTGCAATTCGTAGAAGCGTATATACTCATATAGAAGATAACTGCAACGTCTGGAAACGTACATACTCATATAGAAGATGACAGCTACAGCTAGAAGCGTACATACTCATACAGAAGATAACTACTACGCCAAGAAGCGTAATTACTATTATAGAGCAAAACCGCTACTCGTGGAAAGGTATATACTCATATATAAGATAACTGCTACGCCTAGAAGCGTACATACTAATATAGAAGATAACTGCTACGCCTAGAAGCGTACATACTATATAGAAGATAACTGCTACGAGACTTCTTACCTTTTATATGTAACTCTATCTTTCTTGTCTAATATAATCTGTCTCTAATATCCGTGTTTGCGTTTTCATTAGTGACCCTTTCCGGGACTACAACATACTGGAGAAGAGGAACTAGAATGAAAAAAGGGACTCTCCTACAAGCAAAAGGAGTTAATCTCACAACATACTGACGAAGATACATCGCAACAACAAAGAGATACCCAACTACAAGTTGTTAAAATATCTACAACAAAGTTCCAGCATACAACGAACCGTACAAGATTTTTGTTAAACAACTACAAGGTATCAAATTGTATAAACGACGGAGTGTGTCGGATAGCAGATATTTCAAAAAAAGAAACAAACTGTAAGTAATATTGTCACGCAATCAAAAAGGGATTTTCATATTTTTCTTCCTTCCCCCCCACACACACTTCAGAGAGAAGAATTTAATTTGGCGCTTACAGTTTTGTGTTGTACAAAAAATCCTACACACACACACGGTAATTAATCTTGATTTCTGGGGATATTTACTGAAGAAAAAGAAACTCCCTCACATCCAGAAAAATAGTTTTTTTTTAATAGAAATCTTTTTAAAGTCTAAAAAATTGGAAGACCTTAAAGAAATGTTTGCACAAATGATGAAGTTCCAAATGGAGTCTCAACAAAAAAACGAGGAAAAACAACAACGGTTCTTCCTTGAAATGCAAAAACAATAAGAAGCACTTTTTAAAAGTCTAAGTAATAACCAGCCTGCAGATAGTACTACTATTTTCACTCAAAATGCAGTGTGGAACGCAATCGAAACATTTTCCTACGCACCAGATGAGGATTAGACCTTTGAGGTATGTTACAGAAGATATGAAGATATCTATATTACCGACTGAGCCGATTGGACTGATGCAAAAGTCCGGCTACTTTACGAAAACTATAAACTGTGGAACACAACAAGTTCGTAGATTATATCTTACCAAAAAAAATTTGAACTTGGCTTTTTAGAAACTGTTAAATTACTGTCAAAATTATTCAGCTCCAAAACGTCTCTAGTCCACAAAACTTAACAAAAAGGAACAGTGATGATTATTTAGGGTTTGCCTCGGTCGTCAATAAAAACTGCAACGATTTTAAACTAGGCGAATTGTCAGCGGATAACTTCAAATGTCTGATATTCGCACAAGAACTAGTGTCGGCAAAAGACGCGGAAATCAGAGGCAGTGTTTTGTCGAAATTAAAGAACGAACCCGATCTCACACTTCAAAAATTGGCTGAAGACTGTCAGAGGATAGTGAGTGTCAGAAAAGACTCAAAAAATATCGAGTAGTCTGGTGTTGCTTACGTAAGGAAAGTCAATCATAGATCCTAATCATACTCTCCGGTAAAAGAGAAAAAAAATATGATTACCCAAAATTTCGATACAGGCAGGCTTGTGACAACCAAAAAAATATCCAGCGCTTGCTACCGCAGTGGAAAAGTACATTGGACCAAGGACTGTCCCTATAGTACAAAAAAAAATGTCAAAACTGCGAAAAATTCGGACATAAGGGCTCACAGTGTAGAACCAGAGATATACAAAAAGCGAGGACGAAGTACTAAATAAGTCCCTAAGATTTCATTTAAAATCTGGCTCTGATCTATCAATAATAAACTTACAAACTTGGAGAAAATTAAATAGGCCAATAATAAAGATAACGAGCAAGACGGTGCGAACGGTAACGGGAGACAAAATAAAATTTGAAGGCAAAATAATTATTCCAGTATCACTAAATGGTATAACCAAGAAATTAAAAGTCTTCGTACTGAAGAACACAGAAAATTTGTTTGGGTCGGACTGGTTTCAGAAATTTAATCTCTGCGATCAACCAATTAATACGTTTTGCCAAAAGGTAGAATGCATTACGGACGAAGCTGAAAAAATTAAGATGGAACTAAAAGGTAGTTTCCCCGAAGTATTTTCATCTGGTTTTGGCAAATGTACTAAAATTAAGGCAAAATTTGAACTGAAGGAAAATACACTCCCCATTTTTAGAAAGAAGCGAAACGTACCGTTCGGCGCGACCGAAGAAATAAATAAAGAGCTAGACCGATCAGTGAATATGGGCATATTATCGAAAGTGGAATTCAGCGAATGGGCTGCTTCAATGGTATATATAGAAAAAAATCTAAGGAAGTCCGAGTATGCGCAGAATTTTCTACAGGATTGAACGCTGCACTCAAGGATTACATACTCTTATAGAAGACAACTGCTACGCCTAGAAGCATACATACACATATAGAAGATAACTGCAACGTGGACAAGCATACATACTCGTATAGAAGATAACTGCTACTCCTAGAAGCGTACCTACTAATACAGAACTTAAGCACTATTCGTAGAAGCGTACATACCCATATAGAAGGTACCAACTAAATCTAGAAGCGTACATACTCATATAGAAAATAACAGCTACGCCTAGAAGCATGCATACTCATATAGAACGTAACTGCTATTGTAGAAGCGTTTATACTCATATAGAAGATAACTGCAAGGCCTAGAAGCATATATTCTCATATAGAAAATAACTGCTAATTATAGAAGTGTACATACTCATATAGAAGATAACTGCTTCGCCTTTAAGCGTACATTCTCATATAGAAGATAATTATTATGCCTAAAAGCATACATATTCATATAGCAGATAACTGGTACACCTAGAAGCCTAAATGCTCATATAGAACGTAACGTCTATTCTTAGAGGCGTATATACTCATATAGGAGATAACGGCTACGCTTAGAAGCGTGCATACTTATATAGATAATTACTCCGCCAAAAAGCGTACATTCTCACAAAAAAGGTAACTGCTACGCCTTGAATCGTACTTGTGCATATAGAAGTTAACTTATACGACAAGAAGCGTACATAGTCATATAGAATATAACTGCTACGTCAAGAAACGTACATTTTCATAGAGAATATAACTGCTATTCGTTGAAGCGTACATACTCATATAGAAGTTATTTGCTACGCCTAAAAGCATATATTCTCATAGAAAACTGCTACATATGCATAAAGAAAATAACTGCCATGCTGAGAAGCGTACATAGTCATATACAAGACTACTGCTACGCCTATGAGCGTACATACTCATATAGAACATAACTTCTATTCGTAGAAGCATGCATACTCATATAGAAGATAACTGCTACGCCTAGAAGCGTACATAATCATATAGAAGATAACTATTACGCCTTGAAGCGTACACACTCATAGAGCAGATAACTTCTAAGCCTACCAGCGTATATACTCATACAGAAGAGAACTTCTACGCCTAGAAGCGTACATACTCATACAGAAGATAACTGCTACACGTAGAAGTTTACATACTTATATAGAAAATAACTGCTACGCCTAGAAGCGTACATACTCATATAGAAGATAACTGCTAAACCTAGAAATGTATATACTCATAGAGAAGATACCTGCTAGGCCTAAAAGGGTATATACTCATATAGAATATAACTGCTACACTTATAAGCGTACATATGCATATAGAAGATAACTATTACATCTAGAAGTGTACATACTCATATAGAAGACAACTGCTATGCCTAAAAGCGTATATTCTCGTATAGAAATTTAAGTGCTAGGTCTAGAAGCGTACATACCTATATAGGAGATAATTGCTACGCCTAGACGCGTATATACTCATATAAAAAATAGCTGCTACGCCTAGAAATATATATATTCATAGAGAAGATAACTGCTACGCCTAGAAGGGTATATACTCATATTGAATGCAACTGCTACACCTAGAAGCGTACATAATTATATAGAAGATAAAAGCTACGCCTAGAAGCGTACATACTTGTACAGAAGATAACTGCTATACCTAGAAGCGTACTCTCTCATACAGAATATAACTGCTATTCGCAGAAGCGTATATACTCATATAAATACAACTGCAACGCCTAGAAGCGTACATACTTGTACAGAAGATAACTGCTATACCTAGAAGCGTACTCTCTCATACAGAATATAACTGCTATTCGCAGAAGCGTATATACTCATATAAATACAACTGCAACGCCTAGAAGCGTACATACTTGTACAGAAGATAACTGCTATGCCTAGAAGCGTACATACTCATAGAGAGCGTAACTACTATTCGTATATGCTCATTTAGAAGATAACTGCAACGCCTAGAAGCGTACATACTAATATAGAAGATAACGGCGTATATACATATATAGAAGATAACTGCTTTCCCTAGAACCGTATATACTAATATAGAAAATAACAGCTACGCCTAGAAGCGTATATACACATATAGAAGATAACTGCTACTCTTAGAAACGTACCTACTCATATAGAACATAACCGCTATTTGTAGAATTGTACATACTCATTTAAAGGATAACTGCTACGCTTAGAAGCTTACATACTCATATAGAGGATAACTGCTACGCCTAGAAGCGTATGTACTCATATAGAAGATAACTGCTTCGCATAGAATCGCACATTCCGATGTAGAAGATATCTGCTACGCCTAGAAATATACATACCCATATAGAAGATAACTGCTACGCCTAGAAGTGAACACACTCATATAGGCATGTTTACACCTACACACAAAAGCATTAGAACTTAATTATATGCACCTAAGAAGAGAAAGCTTAATGTTTCACAAACTATCCTTCATAAATAAATCTGTTTTTGTACAGCACGGAACTAATTTGAGTGAATCTATGCCCCTTATAGTTTTATACAAAGTTAAACGAAATAAATCACTCTCAATTTGTACTTTATAAAGTTAGCTATTTCTGATTTTATAGCGTACAAAGTTAACCTGAGTAAATATAAGTTTTTACTGTATTAAACCGAACGTATTAAACCTTTTGACTCCACTGAAATATTTATCTGAATATCTCCGACAAATTTAAAATGAGTAAACCTCTTTCACGTTTACTGGGCTTTCTAAATATTAAGAAGGATGTGTGTCTGCTTTTTTAAGAAAAAGTTGTTTTCATCTTTATAACAGATACAGCTTTTAAGAAAATGTTTAAGACTGTTTTTTTCTCGCTTGAATGGCATCTGTTTCTTTTCAGATTATATATATCCAATTGAAATCTAATTAATCACCCATCGAATTCTCAAGATGAACCCTGGGCATATCTAATATCCATTTCCCAGAATACTTAAGAATTTCTATTGAGCCTAAATGTGATAAACGAAAAGCCTAATAAGTTATCCTGACATGAATTTCAAACTGTGCTTCGTTAATTACTTAGCACCTAAATGTCAATGAACCTTATGATAAATATACAATTATCCCAATGAAAGTTGTTTCTTCAAATATCTTGCCGGTAGAGATTCACTCGTAATTGTGTACATGTCTTGTCGTCTGACTTTCTTTAAACCTGACAAAAATACTATGAAGGTTTTATTTCCTTTTCTATCAATACATTCTGCAGGTTCTAAAACTCCTTGAACATACGAGGATCATTAAATAAGTTTCCAGACTTTTTTCGTATGGTCACTTTTATTGGTAGTACACTCATGAAACTCTAGTCCCCTTCGAGGTAATCTCCTCCGGCTGCAATGCACTTGTTGTACCGTTCCAACAACTTTTGCAAGGCCCCATGGAAGTCCTCCTGTGTGAGTGTGTCAATGACCTTCGTCACAGCCTCTTTCATCTCCTCAATTGTCTAATAACGACAGCCTGTGAGCTTAGGGATTAACCAAAAGTCACAGGGAGCAAGGTCAGAACTATAGGGAGGCTGAGGAACTGTCTTGATGCCCATCTTGATCAAATAGTCTGTGACAAGGATGGAGTTGTGGACTGGAGCATTGTCCTGGTGGAAATGCCACTGACCCGATTTGAAGAGTGCTGGCCTCTTCCCCAGGAATCTCTTCCTGAACTTCCTTAAAACCTCAACATCTTAACCCTAACCCTTGGCCAATCAACTCTGGTCTATTGACTTCATTAGTCCTGCCACACCTCTCATCATCCCTCACAGACTCTCTGCCTTCCTTGAATCTCTTATGCCACTCAATGACTGATGCTCGATTCATGCAAGATGCTCCAAAAGCAGTCTGAAGCATTCCATACGTTTCTGTGTCATTTTTTCCAAATTTAAAACTCAATTTTATTGCATATCGTTTTCTAAAGTGTCCTCACGTCCAGATTGCATTTTTGAAATTCATCAGCTGCAAAAATTAGGCTTTAGTAGGGTGTATTCCAATTGCTGCTGTAGCTGTTCCTTTGAATCTGAAATTATAAAAATTGGTCAGTCATCTCATAAGATGTATAGCAATAACAGACTGAATATTCAAGAGTCTATGACAATTTTAAATGCCCGTACAAAAAAAAGTCTGGAAACTTATTGAAAGCACTACGTAGATTTCTTTTAAGCTCCCTAAAATTTTATTCATTTTTATTTACACTAACTAATCGCTTCTGTTTCTATAAATCTACACTGGAGTCCAAATTCTGTAGCCCAACTTTTTTTTAAATCTGACCCAAATGAAATCAAATTAACTATTTGATTGTTTCAAGCAATCCCAACCACCGACTGCATTTTAGAGCCTAACCTTTTTTTTTATTATTATCCAGAATTAATGAAATTTTTTTTTTCCCCATTCCGTATTTATTTGTGCTTCTTATAATTCTTCCTTTTTAAATAATCAAAAATGTATCATCAATACAAATTATTAATCCTGCTAATATTAACGACATTTAACGTAAGAACCCTAAATAGAATAGGTCAACTATCAGAGCTAACTGCATCAGCCGTAGAACATAAGATAGATATAATTTGCATACAAGAGCACCGATACACGCACACCGAAGATATCAAGTATCACGAAACTGGAAATGGATGGATGCTGGTGACTGTATCGGCATGGAAAAACTCTGTCAATGCATCGGTAGGAGGGGTGGGAATACTTCTAGGACCGAGAGCGTTAAAAACACTGAACAGCATTGAGAGAATACAACCTAGGATGATGGCCGCAACGTTTAATGGCAACCCCAAAGCAACAATTATCTCCTGCTACAGCCCTACCAATGTTAGCGAAGAAAACGAAATAGCCACCTTCTACGAAGATCTATCCTCCCTAGTACGTAGCATTCCGAAACACAACCTGCTAGTCATTGGCGGAGATATGAATGCACAAATCGGGAAAAACAGACACAACAAATACAGCCTACACTACGCGTCTAACAGGAATGGACAGCATTTAATAGATTTCATGATAGAAAATAGATTAACCTGCCTCAATACAAACTTTCAAAAAAGGGAGGGGAAATTATGGACCTACACATACGCGAATAAGAGTAAAGCACAGATAGACTACGTCCTTATAGACAGGAAATGGAAGAATAGTGCGATGAATTGCGAGGCATACTCCTCCTTCGAGGGTGTGTCCTCCGATCATCGAATAGTTACGGCCAAAGTACGACTAAGCCTAAGAAAAAACGCCACACGTAAAGCGACGACCAAGCACTATGACTGGGCCCTACTCAACAACAGAGATATTAGAGATAAATATGCATTAGAATTAAGAAACAGATTCGAAGCACTACAAGAGAAGGTAGAAATAGGCACCCCAAATGACGAATATGAAAATTTTGTAGAAGCACACCTGGAGGCGGCAGAAAAGTGTATTCCAACAAAACCTAGAACTAAATATAGAGTCCCTTGGGAAACGCTAGCAGCTAGAGAAAAACGTGCACTTGTGAAGACTGCCTCCAAAAACTATCAACAGAACCCAACAAATACAAATGCACGAGAACTAGAAAAGGCGCAACATCAATTAACAGGAATATACCTAAAAGAACAGGCAGAATACGTACAAAATCAGATAGATAAGATTAGAGACTCGGTGGAAGATAGGCAATCCAGGATAGCCTGGCAAACAATAAACGAAGTAAGTGGAAGGAAGAGCACAGCCAAAGCAAAATTGAAAGCTGCAAGCCAACAAGAAAGAATAAAACTGTGGGAACAGCATTTCAAAAATCTACTAGGAAACCCACCGGAAATAACGGATGAACCGATCACCAGAATTATTAGTAAGCAATTAGACGTAAAACTAGGTCCTTTCACCAAAGAAGAACTCGACACGGTTCTCAGAAGAATTAAAAATAGGAAAGCGGCGGGGCTAGACGAGATCCCCCCAGAAGTGTGGAAGACGAGACAATTCGACGATATACTGCTCCGCCAATGCAACGCAGTCTATAGTCAAAATAGGATAGAACGATGGACGAAGGGATGCATCCTTCCATTCCCTAAAAAAGGCGACCTCGGACTAGCCAAGAACTACCGAGGGATAACACTTACATCCATAGCAGCCAAAATCTACAATGCCCTACTACGAAACCGCATAGAACCCAAAATGGAAAACATCCTTAGGAAAAACCAAAATGGCTTCCGGAGAAATAGATCCACAACCTCACAAATACTGACCATCCGTAGAATCCTGGAAGGCGTTCGAGCAAAAAACTTACAGGCGACATTACTATTTGTCGACTTTACCAAGGCCTTCGATTCCATACACAGAGGGAAGATGGAGCAAATCCTACTAGCTTACGGCCTACCAAAAGAAACCGTAGCAGCGATAATGATTCTCTACAGAAACACCAAAGTAAAAGTACGTTCACCAGATGGAGACACGGAATACTTCGACATTGTTGCAGGAGTACTACAAGGAGACACACTAGCCCCGTACCTCTTTATCATCTGTCTAGACTATGTGCTTAGGACTTCGATCGACAAAATCAGAGAAAATGGCTTCCAGCTGACTAAGAGAAGAAGCAAAAGGTACCCCGCAAAAACAATCACGGACGCCGACTACGCTGATGACTTGGCGTTACTAGCGAATACGCCTAATCAAGCAGAGACACTACTACATAGTCTGGAACGAGCTGCAGCTGGCATTGGCCTACATGTCAATGCAAACAAAACCGAATATATGTGTTACAACCAAACAGGCAACATTGCCACACTAGACGGAGCCTCTCTGAAACTAGTCGACAAATTCACCTACCTAGGAAGCAGCGTCTCATCAACCGAGAAGGACATCGACACACGACTGACGAAGGCATGGACAGCTATCGATAGGCTCTCGATCATATGGAAGTCGGACCTAACAGATAAAATGAAACGCAGCTTCTTCCAGGCAGCGGTTGTGTCGATACTGCTATATGGATGCACCACATGGACGCTTACGAAGCGGCTGGAGAGGAGGCTGGACGGAAATTACACAAGAATGTTGAGAGCAGTATTAAACAAGTCCTGGCGACAACACCCCACGAGACTCCAACTATACGGACACTTGCCCCCCATCACAAAAACTATACAAGTTCGACGAACCAGACACGCAGGACACTGCTGGAGAAGCAAGGACGAGCTCATAAGCGATGTACTCCTGTGGACCCCCACTCATGGATGTGCAAGAGTGGGACGACCAGCACGAACTTACATACAGCAGCTATGTGAGGACACGGGTTGTAATCCTGAAGACCTGCCGGAGGCGATGAATGATAGGGAGAAATGGCGAGAGACGGTCAGGGATATCCGCGCAGGCGGCGCGACATGATGATGATGATATTTATTTAGTGTATTCATTGTGCATAGAACAACACCATGAATAAAACCAAAGTCCCTAATATTACAAATGTCACAAACATGGAGGCTATGTGCCACAAGCTACAGCAACGCTCAGTCAAGAATATGTCAAGAATAAAAAGATCATCTACCAAAAAGGTTTACTGTACAGTGTACTTTTCTTGATCCGCCCGGACATATGAATGAAACAGATCATCGCTTCTCTGTTATCGATTACTGCTCATAGGCAATACAATCTCCTGACTGTAAAACATGTCAGAAAATCGGAGGACAAACGTGGAAGAGAAAAGAAAACGTAGTAAAACTGAGTTTAAGTTAGATTTCTACGTATCCGTTGTAAAAGAATGTTTTCTTACAACATATGACATTGAGCTTAGATGCCTGAGCCACGTTCCACCGATCCATACATTTACATTCCAATCTTTACTTATACCCAACTCTCTAATCATTCAATTATTCTACTTCACTTGTCGCCATATCAACGTAATCATTTTTCTCTTGATTAGGGTGAATATTATTTTTTAAAAATACTTCTTGTCTATTGTCTTCATCAGGCATCTATGAAAGTGGAATGCTTTATTTTGATTACTGTTCTGGAAACTGAAGCCAATATATTGTGCGAAACTATGTGTTTTTGTAATTTACTGTGAATTATATACATGTGTTCACCTAAAAAGATAAAATAAAAATTGAAAATTATAACATTGAAGGAAACAATAAATAGATTCATCACTTGCAGCAAAGTTTGTTCTTGGTTTTTATTTATCTTTTTTTCTTTTGAAGGAAAGGCGTCTTTCACTCTATAACAATTAGAGACTCCAGAATAATTACCATTCTCGCCTGATTTTCCTGGAGAACAATTCCTGGAGTCACAAGAATAGGTCTATTTAGCTGCGGAAATTTTAGCATGACCTTTATGTCTCAGAATGCGTTGGCGGAGTTGATTATCAAGATGATGGATACTTAAGTATATGTGTTCAAATATACTGCTATTGTCTAGAGTTTTATTCCTATCTATGTACACATATATAAGTACGCATGCGCTGCGAATCAATTTTTCAGTTCAATTATCTTCATGTACATATTGACTCATTACGAATTCATTGGTGCTAAGCGTCTGTTTCCCGGTAATAAGTTAAGATATTGACGCATTTATGAATCCAACGAATAAAATTATGTTCAAACTCGGTTCTTCTATTTATGGTGTCATATTTCAAAGATAACACAATTATAGCGTCTCCAATTAATTTTGAAAATTTACTAAACAGTATAACTTAAAATATCATGCAAGATGTTAGGTTTCCTGACCATCGCAAATTAGATACCTCACATCAATGTCCTTGTGCCAGACCTTAGTCTTGAAGAAAGCCAAATTTAAAAGTTAGTGATAAATCTAGTTTTATGAAACTTTTTCAAAAGTATTTATTTTACTTCCTATTAACAAACATTCAGATAAATGTGTGTTTGTTTGATAATATATATATATATATATATATATATATAAATCGACTCCTCTTCAAGAATAGGATCTGACACAAAGCCAATATTTTAAGCGGAGTTTAACAGGTTTGAATTCAGTTTTCTTTCTCCTAGATTGGTTTCCGAGTTTAGCCGCCTGACAATAACCGTTACACCACGAACGCATCAATATATATATATATATATATATATATATATATATAATCACATTAAAAACACAAGACGAAGTGTGATGATTTTTATCATTCACGGTTTTCGGATTATTATCTACAAGAAACACCTGAAGAAGGCCGGAGGACACATCGGCCAAAACGTTGTGAATATAAGACTAATAATGAAGACAATAGTCCGAAAAGCTTGGATGATAAAAAATGTACCTATTTTATTCAGAAGTTGTTCAATTTTTACATTTTGCAAAAAAATTATTTTAATAATTTTTTTCTCCACTCTGTAAATTTATATATATAGATAAATAAATAAATAAATATATATATATATATATATATATATATATATATATATATATGTGTGTGTGTGATTATAATCATTATTTATAATCCGTTATAATTGCTGCTTGTTTTTCATGGACGCTATCCTATGTTCTATATGCACATTCATATGGAAGTTTCAGTTTTAATACACGAATTCGGCGTGATAAAAGAAATCCAAAATATCAATTTTAATAACGGCATTGAACATGAAACGCCCATTTGAATAATTATATTGAATATCACATTAAAAACACTAGTTATAATTCATTAATAATTATTATTATCATTATTGTCAATTGAGACCAATCTTTCAATACTCAGCATAAAAAACAAAAAGACAGAAAAAAATATATATAGTAACACTCATAAATGCGAACGCCCCTTGCATATATATATATATATATATATATATAAATGAATCAGTCCACGAAGAGATTTGTATTTTTTACGATTTTTTTTCGTTCCTACATACGTGTATGTTTCCAGCTTACTGATTTCGTCAGGAAACCTATATGGCACAAAGCCTTGTGAATGGGGTACACAGTGAGACTTGAACTAACACGTGTTTGAATTTTCAATGGTTTTCAGTTGGTTATGGGTTGATAGAGAGGTTACTACTTTCTTTTCTTTTCTCCGAGACGTTGTTTCATTTTTCATTTTTTTTCCTTCGTATAACGTGATATAATGTTTGTCGTTGTAGGAAATGGACTACCCTACTCGAATCCAACTCCTGAGCAAGTCTTTTTGGCACTTCATATAGGCCTAACACCTTATATGAATCCAACAATTCTTCGACTACATCGGTAAATAACAGGACAGACTGGGCTCTTTAACCATGGTATGGAAACTTATCTAGAAGAAAAACTCTAAATTTAAATCATTTTTTTCCATTTTTAGACTTGAAGAAAGGTAGACACGCTACATGAGTAGCGCCACCGTGACCAAAACCAGGTTAGAGGACAAGAGCGAAAGGGAACTGAATGGTTTACCTGAAGATAATCAGTTGCATTGAGTCTAACTCATTTACGATATACACCACGTGACATTTTTCACTTCGATAACATCCATAAAGTAATATATTTTTACTTTATTTTTTGATAGCCCCTGAAAAACAAAACTCTAATAGTTCTCTCAATCCAAATGAGGGGGATCCATTAAAATTTATACTTATTTGATATTATTTAGAGTTCATCGTTAAAATATCCAGGGAAAAGAGAGATCTCACCGAGTAAAAGTCGCTAACAAAAATTAATAATTAACGAGAGTTCGTATTTATGTATATCTAAGTGAAGAGAATTCAAATTTACGAACTTTCAAAGAAAACACAAACAAAAGAATCATTTGTCTTACTGAAAGAAATATTCATATTTAAACATTATTAATTTGGTTTATATGTCAAACAAGAGATGTAAAATAATGACATAATACTTATTTTTAAGTCTAATAATTCGTAAATCTTTTAAGAAACCTTATACCACGACCTCACAGTCCAGGACGGTTGCCACTACGCCATGAGGACTCCCCACAACAAAGTTAGAAAAATTGAGTAAGTAAAAGGTATTTTTGACATTTTCAAGCCAAATCCCATTTCTTATCTGGCATCGACTAATTCAGTGTCAGACATTATAAACTTTCAGATTTAAAACTGCCACCACAAAGATTCTATTAGAGGTGAGTAAATGTATGTTATGTTTTGGCAGCAACAATGCCATTTCGGCTGTCATTATGACGTCGAAAGGGGAACATCGTTAGTTTCTCCTGGAGACATCATCTCACAACGTGCTCACATCACGTGCCCAGCCCGCTTACCAGATCTATCACCTTGTTATTACTTCCTCTCAAAATACCTGAAGGCACAAGACGGCAAATAAGTACTGAACTGAAAGATTTTATACGTCATGAAATTGCAGCAATACTAGAGGCAATGACTTAGCAAGGGCATCAGAACTTCAGGGTGAGATTCCAGGCTAAGCATTCAGGCTTGTATAGCGGGTGAAAGCAAGCTGATATAATCTTTAAAACAATGTAATGACAAAAAAACTAAATCCTAAATATTGCTATAGTAACATCAGATCGGACTTTTGAAATATTTTAAAAATTTCACAAACCTAATGCCATGTGTATTTTAAAATATAATTATTTTTAAGCTTTTTTTTTTTTGTCTTTTTGCTTTATTTTCAACAAAATTTCTTCTACTTTTTAAGCCCGTTATATGTCAAATGAGTTTCCCCTATTTCGCTTATAAATGACCTGTTAAGTCCCGGCTGTTTCGAATCACATTTTATCAATGCAGACATCGAATCTGCCCAAAGTTTCTGAATTGCTTTTCTAGCTCAACCCATTAATACGTCCAATGACTTTCTTTTCCATCTACTTTCCCCATACCTTTACTCTTCTCATCCCTCATTCACTCGGTTGGTGCCGTATTCTTCCGCTATTCGACACTTCAGTCACGTTTAAGTCGATCTATTTTGAAAGTCATCCCTTCAATTAAACCAGAAAATTACAACTTTGTTAGAAATTCACGTGCTGGCAGAAGCGGTGATTACAGTTAATGTGTGACTCCCTCTTAGCGTCTATCTTAACTAAGCTTAGTGGATTATCTTGAAAGTGATTTTCGATTGGTTCTGAACAAACAAAATCCTAAATACGTTTTCTGCTGAAGAAGACATTTTCCTTGTTAGGAAATGCATGGATTTAATGGGTGTTTGGATATGATGTCTACACTTAAAATTTGTCGTGAAAGCAATTAAATAAATTAAAAGGTACGAGAATGACTACAAATATTTCTTTGCTTTATCAGACCCACTTCATGAGTTACTTCCCTTTGGTTAACATTTGAGACTAGAATGTCGAATATTGATTTTCAAAAGAGGAAACTTTACTCTATCGACTTTTCGCCTTTTTGATTTGTATTTGATAGGGTTAAGCTTCGTAAATATCCAGGGTCACGGAAGTCATTTTCGTCAAATTAAGTTGGGGATTCAGTTTTTTACAGTATATCAAACTTCGTGAGTTATTTGATGCAAAGGGAGGAAAATAAGGTTCATGCCTATCCTGGTAGAAGAAAAGCAGTGATAGTATTTAACCCAAACCTGTGGGGATAGGAAGGTTCATGCCTTTTCTTGTAGGAAAAAAAGCAGTGATACTATTTAACCCAAACCTAGAGGGATAAGAAGGTTCATGTCTTTCCTTGTAGAAGAAAAGCAGTGTACAAGTTAACCGAAAGCTGGGAGGATAAGGAGGTTCTTGCCTTACCTTGTAAAAGAAAAGCAGCGATATTATTTAACCCAAACCTAGAGGGATAAGAAAGTTCATGCCTTTCCTTGTAGGAAGAAAAGCAGTGATACTATTCAACCAAAATCTAGAGGGATAAAAAGGTTCATGTCTTTCCTTGTAGAAGAAAAGCAGAGATACTATTTAACAAAAAGTTCTGGGGGATAAAAATGTTCATGCCTTTCCTTATAAAAGAAAAGCAGTGATATTATTAAACCAAAATCTAGAGGTATACGAAGGTTCCTGCCTTTTCTTGTAGAAGAAAAGCAGTGACAGTATTTAACCCAAAGCTGTGGAGGATAAGGGGGGGGGGTCATGCATTTCCTTGTAGGAAGAAAAGCAGTTATATTATTTAACCCAAATCTTGAGGGATAGGAATGTTCATGCCTTTACTTGTAGGAAGAAAAGCAGTGATACTATTTAACCCAAACCTAGAGAGATAAGAAAGTTCCTGCCTTTCCTTGTAGGAAGAAAAGCAGTGATGCTAGTTAACCCAAAGCTGTGAGGGATAAGAAGGTTCCTGCCTTTCCTTGTAGGAAAAGGGTAGTGATACTATTTAACCTAAACCTAGAGGGATAAGAAAGTTCATGCCTTTTCTTGTTGGAAGTAAATCAGTCATATTACTTAACCTAAACTTGAGAGAATAAGAAGTTCCATGCCTTTTCTTGTAGTAGAAAAAAGTGATACTACCTTACCCAAATCTAGAGGGAAAAGAAGGTTCATGCTTTTTCTTGTAAAGGAAAAGCGCTCATACTATTTAACTCAAACCTAAAGGGATGAGAAAGTTCATGCCTTTCCTTGTCGAAGAAAAGCAGTGATACCTGTTAACCCAAAGCTGGGAGGATAAGAAGGTTCATGCGTTTCCTTGTAGAAGAAAAACCAGTGATACTATTCAACCTAAATCTACAGGGATAAGAAGGTTCATTAATACCGGGTAACCCAAAACTGGGAGGATAAGAAGATTCAGGCCTTTCCTTGTAAAAAAAAAGCAGTGATACTATTTAACCCAAAGCTGGGAGGATTAGGAGGTTCATGCCTTTCATTGTAGAAAAAAAGTCAGTGAGACTATTTAATCCAAACGTAGGGGGATAGATGAAAAGCAGTGATACTACTTAACCCAAAGCTGGGAGGATAAGGAGGTTCATGCCTTTCCTTGTAGAAGAAAAGCAGTGATATTATATAACCCAAATCTAGAGGTATACGAAGGTTCATACCTTTCCTTGTAGAAAAAAAAGCAGTGATGATATTTAACCCAAAGCTGAGGAGGATAAGGGTGAGGTTATGCCTTTCCTTGTAGGAAGAAAAGCAGTGATGCTATTTAACCAAAATGTAGAGGGATAAGAAGGGTCATGCCTTTCCTTGTAGAAGAAAAGCAGTGATACTATTTAATCCAACGCTGGGAGGATAAGGAGGTTCATGCGTTTCCTTGTAGAAGAAAAGCAGTGATGCTATTCAACCCAAACCTTGAGAGATAAGAAGGTTCATGCCTTCCTTTGTAGGAAGAAAAGTAGCGATGCTATTTAACCCAAATCTGTGGGGGATAAGAAGTTTCATGCCTTTCCTTTTAGGAAGAAAAGCAGTGATACTATTTAACGCAAACTTGGGGTGGGAATAGAAGGTTCTTGTCTTTCCTTGTAGAAGAAAAGCATTGATACTATTTAACCGAAAGCTGTGGGGGATAAGATGGTTCATGCGTTTCCTTGTTGGAAAAAAAGCAGTGATAGTATTTAACCCAAATTTAGATGGATAAGAGGGTTCATGCCTTTCCTTGTAGGAAGTAAAGCCGTGATACTATTTAACAAAACATTGGGGGGGGGTGATTAGAAGATTCATGCCTTTCCTTATAGGAAGGAAAGCAGAAATCGTATCTAACCTAAACCTAAAGGGATAAGAAGGTTCATGCCTTTCCTTGTAGGAAGAAAAGCAATGATACTATTTAACCCAAACTTGGGGAGGACAAGGAGGTTCATGCCTTTCCTTGTAGGAAGAAAAGCAGTGATCACAGATCTCAGTAGATTGGTTGTAATATTCCCAGTTCGTACTAGGTGACCTCACTTTTGAACTTTTACGAGGAGAGAGTCCCAGTGACTAAAGTGCTGGACAGCAACTCCCTAGTAAGTGAGTCCGAAATCAAAGCATTCTATTACATTTACTTTCGTACTAATACCCTTCGGACATCTCCCCCAGCAATGGGTAAAATACTACCACTACAGTTCTTCTACAAGGATGGATTTGGCATTGAATAACCCACAAAGGTATATATGCCATTAAACAAAGAAAGCAACTCCCAACTAGACCAAGATAAACTTCGTCATTGACATGCACCAGAGAAACAATAAATGTTATCCTCAACTTTAGACATGGATTCAACATACCACACTCCAATTCTTTTCTACAAGCACGCACTTGCCATAAATGACGGAATTATTTACATACTGATCGGTAACAAATCTATTTCTCGCTTAGGTTTTGTTTTTCTTACCATAACATTCTATTCTAGGAAAATCCTCTTGGTGTAATGGCTAACGTGCTGCACTGCAACACAGCAGTAAGCGAGTTCGAAATCAAGCCGAGCTATTACATTCACTTTCGGACTAATGCCCATTGGGAAAAGGTATGAACCACTTATTCCTCCCCATCAGTTATGAGTTAAATAGAACAATTACTCTTCTTCAAATATATCTTTAGCATTAAATAACCAACGAGGATGAGATTAAAGAAAGAAACCAAACTAAAATTGTAAATATATATATATATATATATATAAAGAAAAGTTGGCGACCGTAGTCGAGGGAGACTCGAAGGCTCCCTTTTCGATAGCTAGTATACGAAAATGTATGGGAGGGTGCTACTCCTTTCCCTGTATTGCTCCACTTTGACCTTGATCCTTACCTTATAATGCTAAGGGTTAGGCAAGGAAGTATCAAGTACCATTTTTGAGTCTTTGGTATGACTCGACCTGAGATTGAACCCAGGTCACCCAGGCCATTGGCAAAAACACACACACACACACACTCTCTCTCTCTCTCTCTCTCTGTATATATACATATTCAGGGAGAGAGAGACAGAGAGACAGAGAGTGTGTGTTCGAGGTATATACGAGGTGCATGTGATAAATTTCCAGACTTTTTTTGTATGGGCCTTTAAAATTGTCGTAGACTCTTGAAAAGTCAGTATGTTATTGCTATACCTCTTATGAGATGACTGACCAATTCTTTTGATTTCAGGTTCAAATCAACAGCTACAGCAGCAATTGGAATACATCCTACTAAATCCTGATTGTCAAAGCTGTTGAATTTCAAAAATGCAATCTGACACTTTAGAAGAACAATATGCAAAAAAATTGTTTTAAACTTGGAAAAAATGCTACAGACACGAATGGAATGTTACAGATTGCTTTTCGACCATCTTGCATTAATCGAGCATCAGTTTTTGAGTGGCATAAGAGATTCAAGGGAGCCAGGGAGTCTGTGAGGGATGATGAGAGGTGTGGGAAGAGTAAGGAAGTCAATACACCAGAGTTGATAAGGGAGTTCAGGAAGATATTCGGTCAGAAGAGGCCAGCACTCTTCAAATCGGGTCAGTGGCATTTCCAGCTGGACAATACATCAGTCCACAACTCCATCCTTGTCACAGACTTTTTGACCAAAATGGGCAGTAAGACAGTTTCTCAGCCTCCCTATAGTCCAGACCTTGTTCCCTGTGACTTTTGGTCAATCCCTAAGCTCAGAGGCTGTCGTTATGAGATAATTGAGAAGATGAAAGAGGCTGTGACGAAGGTCATTGACACACTCACACAAGAGGACTTCCATGGAGTCTTGCAGAAGTTGTTGGAACGGTACAATAAGTGCATTGCCGCCGAAGGAGATTACTTCGAATGGGACTAGAGTTTTATGTGTGTACAATCAATAAAAGTGCCCATACGAAAAAAAGTCTGGAAACTTATCATATGCACTTCGTATATAGACGCTCTATCGTTGATATTGAGCACTATTTAACAATACTGCTACGTTTGGTCCTGCATTAAATCACTACGTGAGCTAGTAAGAACTATATATATATATATATATATATATATATGAAACGGTTGCCGGAAACGCGTAATAACATCAACGGCCAAAAGTAAACACGTTAAGTTTTTTTTAATCACAAACTGCACACTAAAAATGAAGATGTATTCTCTACTCTTAATTGATCTGGCGTATATATATATATAATTCTTTTGAATACCCTGTCTGTTGCCAAAAGTTGCTTGGTAGCACCAGGAGTGGCAGTACCGCCTTGAGCTACAGAAACTGTGTAATCACCCCTGGTTGGCGGCTGGTGAGGGCAGGGTATCGCACGTACTTTCACACACGTTGTATGGTGTCTTGGTAATTTCAGCTTCAGTGTCAATATTTTTTAACATACATCTCTCTTTTTTTCTTTTTCTCTCTCTCCCTCACACACAAAAATACACACCTATCTGTGAGAAAGAGAGAGAAAGAGAAAGAGAGAGATATGTTAAAAATATCGAAACTTAAGCCGTATTTACTTGGATATTATTGAACAATAACTAAAATGTTTATTTTTAAAAAATAGTTCCTTTGCTATACAATCCACTCGCTCCAATAAAGTTTCTATGAGTCAATACCTAGTTAAAGAACCAAAAAAAAGTCACATAGATTTAGGTCTGGTGAGTATGGAAGCTGCTTCACTTGTACAATCCTGTGTTTCACCTGATAACATTTAGTTAAAAACAAAAGTATCGAGTCTGGATTCACATTTCTTTCAAATTGACACTGACTCGTTTAGATTTCTAGATGACGGTCGAGACATCACTTTATTATAGTATTAAATACTAGTTAGACAAATTCACTAACCCTTATCAAACGTTAAAGTACACAGATCTGAAAAATAAAGCAAAAGTTTCCACCAAGTTTATTTACAAAGAAAAACATTAAGTAATGAAATGAAAGTTCGGATTCATATTATTGACAATGAAGTTTTGAATATATGACCGACAAATACTTTTCTCGAACTCAAACCCGCATTTTGAAACGAATAAACTCACTTTCACTCGAGAAGCCTTCATGAGAATAGGGAAAATTTGACCATATGATGTCATTCAACATGACCCACATCTTGTCTTCAGCTCTTATCGCTCGCGTCAATAATGTGGAGTGGCCGGAGTTTGACCATAAGAAACATTTCAAAATCAATGCACTGTATGTCCAAGAGTTGGTAGGAGTTACTGGCGACTTCAAACAGTGAAAGAATTGGCTATTTGGTTTGGATGTAATGGGGAGTGACAGATAGCTTTCATAAGGAAGTTCTCAAGCATTAATGATGTCCTAGCTTTGTTGGATTGAAATGCTCTGACAGGTCGAGCCCAGTTGACCTCTAAGTGCCAAGATGAGTGTCGATCGACAACATCATTGCAGCTTAACTACCCAAGTCTCCCATTCACAATCAATAATTAGCTATATAAATTTTTAAATCATTATTCACTTTTTCATTTGCGCCATTTTATATCCTTGCCTCACGAAAAATCAGGTTCTTTATAGAAAGCTACAGGGACAATAATTTCACAAATATTAGACTTAACCTATTTTCGTTTATATACAAACACTAAAATATTTCTTTTTATTTCTGAGTTTTAATTTGTGTCCAGACCAATTTTCCCGTCTAAATTCAGATTGTAATATCTACATTCCTGGCAATGTTCAAAATGTTATTCTATCTGAGTAGGATTAAAGTGTAGTATGTGTAGACGTTGAAAACCTAGGGTGATTTTACAAATAATTATAAGTTCTTAAAAATATAGAATTTAAAAATGAATTAGTTTCAGTTTTCTTTAATGAACCATAGATTAAAAAGAAAACAAGAAATAAAAAAGTTGCAATAATACAGGAATTTCTCATTAGAAATACACAGATCATTTATGAAAGATTTTGCGGGACAGGCAACTCATGCTCTTTTATGTGTAAAGTAAAGTTGGCCATCTTAGTCGAGGGTGACCCAAAGGCTCCTTTTTCAATAGCTACTACACCGAGGTTTAGGGGAGGGGGCTACTCCATTTCCTGGATTGCTCCACTTTACCACTGACCCTTACCTTATAGTGCTGAGTGTTAAGCAAGACAGCATCAAGTAGCATTTTTGAGTCTTTGGTATGACACGACCTGGGATTGAACCCAGGTCTCCCGGACCATTGGCGAACACTCAACTCATTAAGCCAATGGACCGGTCCACTATATATATATATATAATTATTCGGCTGCAGGCAGGATGCGATACAAGGTCAACATATTTAAGCGTTTGAATTCAAAATGTCTTTTCACTAAGCCTGGTTTTCGTAACAAGGCTGTTCTATTTACCTTAGCTGGGAGTAGAATAGATTCTTACCTTTCCCCAAAGACAGTAGATCAAAGGGAAAAGCAAACAACCTCCTCTAGGAATTGAACCCAGATCACCGAGTCTATTTCCTGCAATAATAACGTTACGCCACAAGAACCTTCTCTTGTATCTTAACCTACAAAATTTACATCAAGCACGAAATTAAAAGTTTTCTCCAGAACGCAGACATCCAGTCATTCCTTTAATAGGATCAATTTTATTAAACTTTATATATCTGACAAATCAACTGATACGAGCCATCCAGGTCGAGATAAGCAAACTAGCTTCGCAGTTCATTACCCCACATTTATTACTTTCTACCAGACTACAGTTGGATTAAAAACCACTGATAAAATATGAATAAGACCAGAGATGAGGATGAAAAGAGACTATGTACGGGGGGCAACTCTTTCATGACAGATTTATTAATGAATTAATCATTTTCTTTGAGAAATTAGTAAGTCTGCCCGCGCGTTTGCGTAAAAGTGATCGAAACAGAGAAAAATATAAAACCATAAGAGGAAAAAAAAATTTCAGTTCAGTAGATTTTTTAAATGATACTCATATAAAATATACACATACATACACGCACGCACGCACACCTACATACGCGCACAGCCACAAACACATAGAGGCTAAACTCATAGATAATAGTGATTAATGTTGGCATTCATATTTAAAATTAACTCATGCATTAAAATCTCCTGATATTTTTTCACAACTCTTTTATTTTCTTTGAGTTTTTTCTATTAACGTCTTTCTCGTTTCATCCGGACTTTGTATCTTATAACAATTATTCAATGTAATTGTCTAAATTCCTATAAAATTAATCTTATTTTTTGTAAGGAAGTGTAGGAAAAGACTAACAATTAAATATTGATATACATTTGATATATATATATATATATATATATATATATATATATATATATATATATATATATATATCATCAAGTTTTGTTGATAGCATTGAGTTCCCTGACAAGGAGTTATGGTAACTTCAGGTAACTGTTTGGGGTTTTTTTTTTTTTGCTCATTTTAGTTGGGGGTTTTTTTACGGGTGAGGGTATTTAGATTATTTTTGTTTTTCTTATCAACAGACGCCACTCTGGTCGATGAAATTGGTAATTATCGGTGCTCCTGTCAGAGCATTCAGCACATATTCTTCGAAAGAAGAAGACACTCCAATGGGTCGCAAAAATGTTTATACTTATGCCTTTAAACTTTGTTTTAACTTAGTTAAAGTCTAACTATGCCTTTTTTTTATCTTAATCAGAGTTTCGCTTTTAATCTTCCATACTTTCTTGTGCTGCAATTTTTTCCCTCCAGTTGTTATCGTAAATAATGTCAATAACTTATTTTTCTTAGACTTCTTCGGCTGATTATTTTTATCGCTCAATGTTGGAGTCATATTTACATTCAAGGATTTATTTACTTTTGGTATAAGTTATAATATTAAATCAACTAGAAAAGAAGAAAGCCAAAGTAGAAAAGACATCGTATACCTTTTTCAATTTCTTCAGATTCCTTAAGACACGTGGAATATTATTTATCAATCACTAACCCTTTTTTATTGATGTCGGTTGGCTTTGAATTTTCCTTCAATGATTTGTTTATTTTTTTATTCATTAATTGTTTACAATACCACATATTGTTTGGGGGAGTGGAATCTCATTCCTTTTTGAGGCAATATTTTAAATTTTAAAAAGATTTTTGAGTTCCTTAAATATTCACCGTTTTTATGAACTTCAAAAATATTCAGTCAACTCGAAACTGAAACAAATTCTTGTCAGCGGTCAGATTTTCTGCGGGGGGGGGGTTGTTTTGTTTTACAGGGGGAATAATTTCTACTTGATTTGACATTTTTATTCTGTTTCTTCAGAACGGTGTATTGCATATTGACTATTTCCTAAATTCCTGCATAGGGTGTGAAATTTATTTTTGTGTCTTTCTGAATATATTTTTCTTTTTCTGGAGGAATTTGTTCCTATATTTATCCATTAGCTATGGTTTTCGTTGGTAATATTATTTATTTGGTGTTAGTGTTCTCTTTCCAGATGAAAGTTATGATATTTCACTTTTTGTAGCTTAGTAAACATGTCAATCAGATTTTCCATACTGTCTTCTTTTTTTTTCCATAGACCTATATTACTTTCCAACATTGTTAATAAATGTAACAGCCTAGGCCAATTATTATTAATAGTGTTTTGGGAGTTTCGGCTTGGTGAATAACAAGTTTGTCTCACAGATAAATTCGACAGCTATGAGTTCGATCGCGCATAATATTCTTGCATCAGGTAAATCTAATCTTAGTATCTATCTAGTATCCGGATGTAGTTCTGTAGACAATTTCCTACAGAGGTAAGTATCCAATTTTTTCACTCATATGATTGTGTCTTCGGTGAAGACACAACTTGCATCCGTTAGTGAGTATCAAGTTCTAGATCTCTGCGAAGTTTAAAGTCACCGTTTCGATGCCATTACTCCAAGGACTAGTGTCAGTGGTTGTTCTTGTTAGGGTCACTGCTATAAATCAAATATATTGGAAAGGTAGAATGATTCATCTTTAGAAAGAATTGCTTTTAAATAGCAATGTTTGAAGCGAGATAACTATATAAAAATTATTCCTTCAGTGAATAGTTACTTGAAGCTGTTATTGTTTGCAAACGAGTGCTGATAGTTGGTTAAATACTTGAAACTATTATTTGGGGGGGGGGTATTTTTCACACGAGCGTTGATGGTTTTTCACTGGATTCTGAGAGGCCGCAAGTTTTCTCGAGTCTCCAGAAATTTTCTCAATATTCTGGCAGATCTCAACAGTTTGGATTGTCTCCACTCGTCCTATTATTTCCAAATCCTCCAGTTCCTGTACCAAAATTTTGGTGATTATTATTATTATTATTATTATCATTTACTCCTTTAAGCGTTTTTCGCACCAGCGTTAGCTGATGGTTTTTCACAGGAGTTTGAGTGACAGCAAGTCTCCTCAAGTATCTCGGATTATTCTCAGTATTCTGATTGATCTTAATTATTATTATTATTATTATTATTATTATTATTATTATTATTATTTACTCATTAGAGTTTTTCAAATCAGCGTCAGCTGATGGTCTTTCACTAGAGTTTGAGAGACAGCATGTCTCCTCAAGTCTCCAGGACTCTTCTCAGTATTCTGGCCTTTTTCAATAATGCTGTTGTTTGGATGGTCTCCACCCGTCCGCCAAATTCCAAGTCCTCCAGGCCCTTTAGTAATCCTTTAGTTACTGTTCCAAACGCACCAATTACAATTGGTATTATTGTCACCTGCAACTGATGGTTTTTCACTGAAGTCCGATTAACAGTAACTTTCCTTAGCTCTCCATCGCAATTTTTAGTATTCTAGATGACCTCGACAATGCTGTTGTCTGCGCAGTTTCAATCCTTCTCCAAGTCTTTTGTTTCTATATTTTTATGTAGGATTTGTGGGATTGTTCCGAGAATTCTGACAATGATCCGTATGACAATTACCTTCATATTTCTCTGATTTTTCGCTTTCCTTCGATTTAACAATGATCTGTTGAAACGATGGATTCCACTAGCTGATACTTCTTCTTCTTCTTCTTCTTCTTCTTCTTCTTCTTCTTCTTCTTCTTCTTCTTCTTCTACGTTAGTTGGATTTCACAGACGTCCGAATGACAGCAAATTTCTTCCAGTCTCCGGGAGTGTTCTCTCTATTCTAGCCGATCTTAGTTATGCGATAGTTTGGATGGTCTCGATATTTCCACTGATTTATAATTCTTCAAATCGTATGGGTACCGTTCTAAGAGCACCAAATACGATGGATAATACAATCAGTCTCATGTACCATAGTTCTTCTAGACCCTAGCACGATCCAAGTATTTTACTATCTTTTCGCTTTCTTTTATATTCACTCTATGCTACGTTAGTGCGACAAAATCCACAATACAGCAAGTCCCGTGTTTTGAGTTAATCAGAACTGAGACTGGTCTTCTGGCGGAGATTGGGTGATCCATTTATATCTCAAAATCCCTGAGAACCATATGTGTCTCGTCCTCTTGGAGAAATTCTTTTTTGAGCATGTACCATTTGGTCGAATCGTTAAAATTCAAGCTCTTGCACAGTTTCCAGTGTATCATCTTTCCCACCCAGTTGTTTCTACTTTTGTAATCCTTTTGTGATAGTTTAATGCATTCGCTTACTGTGGGATTAATTGTTTCATCTCTTTCTCCGCATAATCTACAATAGTTATTCAGTTGCGTATTATAGATTTTCATTTAAATATGATTGCTCCTTATGGCGTTGTTTTGTGCTGCAATTAGAAGAGATTCAGTTTCTCTCTTGAGATTAACCTTTCGTAGCCATCTCCATGTCGTTTGAAATATCCATACAGCTGTTTTTCTTCCAATTTCTGTTTCTTAGTTTTTTTTATTGTTTTTCTATCCTTAATTATTATGCTAATCCCGTTATTGGCTGCTATAATTAATCCTTTTTTGCTCATTTTAATAAAGTCTTCGAGTCTTTGTATTGATGAATCTATTTTCAATATTGGTGAGTCCTCTTCCTCCTTCTCTTTCTTGACACGAATAGTCTGTCTATGCTATTTGCCGAATGTAAAGTCTTGTGCATAGTCATCAATTTTCTTCTTCTTTGGTCCATTTGTCTGAGTCCTTCCCTTGTTCTTTTTAAGAATGACCCCGCGTATCTTAAATGTAGGACTGCCAAGAGTTTTATCCCTTTGATGAGATTTTTACGGCAGAACTTGATTTCAAGAAGCTTTCTCGTTTTTCCATTGTACTTTTTACTATTTTCCCATCATCTCCACTTGTTTGATGGTATCTGCTTCCCATATTCCCAAATACTTGTAATTTTCCTTCTCTTCAAGTGTTCTAATGAATTCTTGATTAAATATTTCTTTTCCTTCTTTTGTTTTTTTTCCGCTTTTCATTTTCAGCATGGCACATATTTCTTTGCCAAATCTCATTCCTATATCCTGGATGTATATTCTTATTGATTGTATCAGAGGCTCAAGTTCCCTTTCATTTTTTGCAAATACCTTTATATCATTCATGTACATAAAGTGATTATTGTTTTCTTATGATTTTGTAAATTTATATCCTCCTGTATCTTTCATAATTGCGTGTTTGAGAGTCATCATTGCTATAACGATAGTAAGTTTCACAATAAGATGACTCTTTGGATTTCACCTTTGCTAGGATTTGTTCTCCCGCTGTCAATTCCGCCCTTCAATTTTCCATGTCATTCGTAAAATTTATGATTTTTTCGGATATTTTGTACATTTTCATTCTGTTATCCAAGTTTACGTAACCATATCTAGTAAAACCATATTATGGCTACATGTGTATTGATTTCTTTGAGGCAATTCTGGTCCATTTATTGTAGGTCATTTGTCTTCTTTTTTTTTTCTTTTTTTTTTCTTTTTTTTTTTTTTGTGGCATCCTTTATTTTCTTTTGGAAATAGTCCACGACATACAAGTGAGAATTCTTCTCTTATCTGTGCGGCCCAGATTTTCCCTGTCATAACCAAACACGTCACTCGGAATGGTCCTTTATTTAGGGTTTTTTCTGGATCAGGGTAGTTTTCTCTTTCGTCATTCATCTGAGTCTGCATGCTTCTTGTAGGTATTTATTCATTTACAAAGCCAGTCTTTCTTTAATGGACGTGATTTTTTAAAACTAGAATCCATGCATGCTGTCATGGCCTGACGTTTTCCGATTTGTCATTTTCTAAGAGTGTCGCTCTGAACGATTCCAGATGAATTGTTGTCATGGGACCTTCTTCAAGTTATTCAATTTTTTTTCATGTTATTTAGCCATTCAGTATTTGAGTTCTTTTCTTTCCGTTTTACACCAAAATTGTTTCATTTCTTTTGCATCCAGTTGCTGATTTGTTTTGTGCACTCTCCACCAACTTGTTGGTAGAGTTTTCTTTCGTTATTTTGGAAGGCCCTATTTTGTTTGTATTCCTTAACACTAGACCTGTATTTTTTTAGTTTTCTTCTTTCTCCGGTATCTTTTGATTTATTTCTTCCAGTTGTGTTGCTAGACTTGTCTGCAGTTGCCCTTTTTCCGATCTTTTATTTCCGTTGGGTTCATGCGTGCTTTACCTTTAGCAATTTTTTTTGTTCGTCCTTCTTACCCCATGTCCAATCCAGGTTTTGTATTTCTGTTTGAATTTCTTGATGGGAGATACTTACTTTATCATTGACTAGTCTGGCTCCGGTATAGACTTCTTTGTTCAATTTCCTGATGTTGTTCGTTGAGATATGTTGCAATAATTTATTTACTTTTTCGGGCTCTACCATGACTTTTTATTTTGTCTTGGTTCCTTATGGATGGTAATAAAGTCTCCAGTTCATTCCTGATTTTTTTAACTTTACATTTAGCCTGTCTTTTTGTGTTAACGTTTGAATTGTGGTGCTGGGTTCAATGATGGTTTGGTTTCAGTACATTGCATTTCAATTAGTTTAGAGTAGTCTCTTTGATTTAGTTTGGTTTGAATTGGTTTTATGGCATATCAACCATTATAGGTCATTTAATGCCAAATCCTTTTTACACATATATATTAAATATATTATTTCTAAACATATTTTGGATATAACATTTTGAAACGAGCCTGGGTTCATTTTTTGATAGTTAAATGGTTTCACTTATTTCGATCTACAACGAATTGTTCTATGAACAATTAATCGTTTGTTTGCACACAGTTCAATGTTTTCAATTATTGCTTTGCATCGCAGACAATTCAATTTAACATGTCATTTGTTTACACACAGTTAAATGATAAAAAAGTTTTATTTCGAATAATTCAGTTTAATATAAATAAACAGTTTAAATACCAAACAGTTCTATTTGACCCATTGGTGGGACCCTATAAGGAGCTACCACTCCGGGCAGAAGTGGACCTGAGAGCGATAGCAATAAAAGGGTACTCCGCATTCCCCAAATTGTCAACATTACTGAAGACTCACCATCATATTGTTTAGAATCAAATCCAAGACGTTCGTTGTGGGGAGTTTTACTCCTCTGCAGAAATACAATCGTTATATTCTGCAGCCCCAGCCAACTAGACTATGCTCTCTTTGAGTATATTCCTCACAATTAAACTGTCTACATATTTCTAGTGTCTCAAGGCCTGAAAAGCGACCTTTCTTTTAAATCAACCTCATTTGATCGATAAGTCTTTCACTTGTATTGAATTTAGCAGAGTTTGTCCAGAACTCAATAATCTGTTTCCTATATTTCTTTGTGCAGGATTGCTTTTAAAATAACAGTGGATTACTTTTTTGTTTGTTCTTCTTTTTTGTAGTCCATATTTTCCTTTGGTAGTTCTCAGATGCATTGTTACTTTGGTATTTTTTGTGTACCTGATATAAAAACAGCCAACATTCCTAGGATAACGATCAGGTCATCCAAGATAGCAATCAAGTGAGTACCTGCCAATCATGACATTCAGATCTGTCATCTGAGTCCCACGATAATTTAGATTTGGATTTGTCATATTTGATTTATAGTAAATTATGGCTATACCAGATCCAAATGTTGATTCTTATCTATGCTCCTGTCACAGATTTGAACAAGTAATTTTTCTAGAAGCAGATCACAAAAGCTCTACATTTTTTAAAGTTACTAAGTTAAAACTTAGTACAAGTCCAACAGTCAGTTTTTCTTTAAACTGACATTTAGGGTTCAAATCCTAATTTCTTATTTAAGCAGCTACATTTCACGTGAATTTTCAAGTGACCGTTCCTAATATTTACACACTTGCACACCAGTTGTTTTCTGTATTGCATAATGTCAGACCTTCGCAGAGCGTCAACATCTTTCATTTCTTAAAATACAATTTGTTTATTTATTCCTATCAAACTGTTCCAGTCACGTTACCCGGCCAAATTTCTACCGCACTTCTCTTTTGCGTTTTTCTTTCTCTTCCTTTTGTTTAATTATGAACATTTAGTTTGTAATTATCATTCGATTACAAGGTTTTTAAAGACTAAATTTTACTTCGATAGTAAAGCAAAGATTTTCAGGAATTTATGCAGACCGACGTATATCAACAACGATAACAAATTTAGAAAGTTTACTTCTGATTCTGTTTCTTCCAAATTTTTATTCAGATATTTGTTTCTCAATCAATACGGCTGAGCGTTCATTTCTTAAAAGACAATTTGTTTATTTATTCCTAACATTACTGGTTACCTACTTTTGCGAAAAAGTTCCAGTTACGCGACATGGAGGAGATAGAGAGATAGATAGAGAAAGAGAGAGAGAGAGAGGAATCGCAGCTGCCAAATTCCCTCTCCACTTTACCCCACCCTCGATTTTTTTTTTCTTTTCCTTTTTTCTGTTTTACTTACGTTCATTTACTGATTTACTGGATAAGTAGTAGTAGTAATAGAAGTACTTGTAGTAGTAGTAGTAGTAGTAGTAGTAGTAATAGAAGTACTAGTAGTAGTAGTAGAAATAGTATTTCACTCTTTTGAGAGTTTTTCACCCCAACGTTAGCTGATGGTTTTTCATTGGAGTTTGAGTGTCAGCAAAGCTTCCTCCAGTCTCTAGGACACTTCTCAGTAATATAATCGAGCTTATTAATTCTGTGGTTTGGATCGTCTCCATTTGTCCTCTTATTTCCAAATCTTCCTGTCCATTTAACAATCATTTGGGAATATGTTCCAAGCGCGCTAATTATTATCATAACTATGGTTATAATTATTATTAAAAGGGAATAGTTACTGGAAACCAGTATAGAATATTAGTATTAAAATATTAATGTTAAGCTATAATTGTTCACAAATGACCATTATCTTTATTCATTTGAAAACATATAATTGCATTAAAAGAGTAAATTCGGTATAAATAACCCAGAAGGTTTCACGTGACTTAAAATCAACCAACCAGCAAGAACAACAGCAACATGTAGTAGTAGACTAAGCTCCCTTATTAAGCTAATATCATTTGGAGGAGCCCGTGGTGTAATGGTTATCGTCGTAGGAAATGGACACGACGACACGACTTCAAATCCTGGACGAGACTGATTGCATTTCACATGGGAACGGTATGAATCCAATTATTCTCCCTCCAGCTATGGTTGAATAGTCGAGCAGATTAGGTTCTTCAGCCTTGGTGAGGCAACTAGTCTAGGAGAAGGAAAACTCTGAATTCAAACCTGTTAAACTCCACTTAAAAATTGACATTGTATCATATCCTGCCCGAGTGGAGGGGTTGGTAAATATAGATATTTGTCGCTGCCTCCCACCAGACAGGAGCTGACACAAGGTCAATGATTATAGAGGGGATTTAGGGGAGGGGAAGGTCGGAAACGTGCCGAGACTCGAACCCTGCTGCTCATCGACCCACTAAGTGCAATGTGGGTCTAATGAGCCAAGCAGTTTCACGAATCCAAATCTGGATCCGGGCACGTATGTTGGATAATAGCTTGAACTAGACAGCAAGGTCTACTGATATACTTAGGGGACAAAGGTTGCAGCTCGCCCACTCGAAGGTGGCCAAGCCGAAGCTGGGGGCCTTTCGGCCTCGAATCTACCATTGATCGATACCCCATCCGGCACGAATGCCAGACGGACCAGCAAAAGCCAGGTAAGGGGTTGGTAAATATATATTAAGCTAATATCACAAACCGATTGGATGGTGTAGTTTATTCGCTTCTAACAAGTGCCCTCTCACAGAAACCTTGTTGCAAACTAACTAATACTAAGTAAATGGCTAAATGAGCAACACCATCAAACCTGCAGCATTAAGTTTGTCATCAGCTCATTGACGTGACTTGAGAAATAATGAATCAAAAGAGAAAAAAAAATAATATCAAGTTTTTGATTTTAATCGTTGTTTCTCCGTTCTTTAGTTGTTGCTTTTTTCTATTTCTTCAATTTGTTTCAAGTGTCCGTAGCACAATCAATCACTATTCGTAATCTACAAACTTCTCTTTCGTTATAATGTATTTTTAAATACATACGCGCTTATCGGTACGAGTTTGTATAAGAGAAAAGAAAAGGAAATAAAAATACAAACAAAGTTGAAAGAATGATTTCAATAGAGGGAATTATAAAAGTTTAAGTTGAAAGTTGACGGGCGGCCGAGAAGACTCAAAAATTGCCACGAAAGTAAGGAATTAATTTTATTGTTGATCGGACCAAAGCATCGACTAGCAAATGCAGAAATTACCGAATAGTAGTTTTCCTTATGCGAACAGCTTGTTGATTTTCATGAATAAGTTTTAAGGATAATGTTCTTGATCATATTTCAAAACTATAGCTGTACCCTGTTTGAATATGCTAGCTTTTCCCTTATCGAGGGAAAAGACTCCCAACAAAAGGGTCGTCTTGTTTCTGAGGGTGAGGCTCCAATTCAGGAGATTTGGTTTAGTTTGATTTGGTTTCTTTATTTAACGGCATATCAACCTTTGTGGGTTATTTATACTAACACCATCCTTATAGAAGAAAAGCAGGGGTATATTTTAAACAACAGCTCGGGGTGTATAAGGGGGCTAATTCTTTTCCCAAAGTCCGAAAGTGAAAGTGAATTTAAGAACATGATTATCATATTTACCAACCCCCTCCGCTCGGGCAGGATATGACACAAGGTCAATTTTTAAGCGGGGTTTAACAAGTTTGAATTCAGAGTTTTCCTTCTCCTAGACTAGTTGCCTCACCAAGGCTGAAGAATCCAGTCTGCCCTACTATTTACCCATTGCTGGAGGGAGAATAATTGGATTCATACCTTTCCCAAGGGCATTAGTGCTATGTGAAATGCAATCAGTCGCGTCCAAGAATTGAACTCGTGTCGCAGTGTCCATTTCCTACGACGATAACCAATACACCACGGGCACCTCCACTGAGAACATGATTATAGTTCGAACTCGATGACAATCATACTTCAGTCCAGCACGTTAGCAACGACGCCACTTGAATTTCTCCTGGAGATCTCAGGAGTATAGAATATCCCTTCATTACCATCCAGCTCCACTCCGACTTGGAATGGTTGTACCAGTTGGTATTTCATCTATGGTTCGAATAAATCTGCTTAATTTTTTTTTTTTTTTTTTTTTTTTTTTCGTATTTGAACGCAAAAATGTAAATACTAAGGCGAATCAAATGATTTGCAATATTCTGATTTTACATGCTAGTTTTTGCCACGCATATCACCTGACCGAATCAGTTGGTTTTAAGTATTCGCCGTGGTTTCTTAGTATAGAGGTTGTTGATGTCACGTTGTGCAATGCTTCACTCCGTGAGTGATTTGAACGTACAACGTAGACTAATTCAGAAACTTCTGCTTATGAGTTCGAACTGGACGATATCGCCTCAGAAGCAACCAAAAATATTGGTTGTGTCAAAGGTGAAGGTTCAGTTGATCAAAGCACCGTGAGCCGATGGCTCACGAAATTCCTCTCTCGTTTCAAGAAATTCGACGATCAGGTTTAGTAGACTGTAAATTCCGAGGCCATATTCTTAGCCATCAGGACCAATCAGGCGGATTGTACTCGGAGATTATCAGGTGAGCTTGGTATCACACAGTCCAGTGTCATTCATTATGTTCACTCCCTCGGCCGAACTGTGCCTCAGGTTACGTAAATAGGGCAAAATATTTGACTCACTATAATAAAAGTAATGATAATATCTCAAAATGAACAAAATATCCGACGAAGTCAGAAAGTTTATCGAAAATACCATGAAAAACCGTAGAGTCAAACTGACAACAGGAAAAAAAAACTGAGGTGAAAAAAAAAACTAAGGTGAAAATCCAGAGAGGGATCTTCCAGGGTGATGCACTATCACCATTACTGTCATATGCCATACGTGTGAATATAAATGGGTATGTCCCAATCTCCATAAATACGCTATTGTAAAAGAGGTTAATAAGCTAACTAAGTAATCCCCCACTAGCAATGGAATACCTTCTTCTGCTGGTTTGTATTGTATTTAGTTAATATTATAAAGATTTACATTTCCTTTCCAATCCCCGTTTTATTTAATAATCATTCAGTAACCTTTTGGTTGGTTACAACAATTATTATTTGTGATGGCGATGATGCCACTCAATCACATGGGAAATGCACAAGCTGATACACACTCTGCAAATATAAAGAAAAAATCAACCACCTAATGTACATGGACGACATCAAACTGTTTGCCAACAATGAAAAAGAATTGGAAACCTTCACACGAGCATAGAGAAAATAGAGTGAAGATATAGGAATGGAATTTGGCATAGAAAAAATGCACCAGGCTAATAATATAAAGCTAAACCAAAAACGAGGGAAGGTGTAGAACTACCAAATAAAGAAAAATCAGAATGCTTAGAGAAAGAGAAACTTAGAAATACTTGGGAATATTAGAAGCGGACACCATCAAACAAGCGGATATGAAAGAAAAAATTTTAAAAGGAATATATAAGGAGAGCGAGAAAACAACTCGAAACCAACCTACACAGCAGAAATCTCATCAAGTCAATATCTGGGATGTTCCCTTCGTAAAATCTTTGGGATCAATATTAAAGTGGATGAAAGAAGAACTTTAACAGATGGACCAAAGAATAAGAAAACCCCAGACGATGAATAAGGCCTTACATCCCCAAAATGATGTAGACAGACTGTATGTTTCAAGAGAAAAAGGAAGAAGATGATTCGCCGGCATTCAAGCTAGCGTTGATCCATCGATACAAGGACTAAAAGACTACATAGAAAAATGCGACAGAAGACAGCCACTAGAAACAATTTAGACAACACAAGTATCAACAGAACAACAAGAACTAGTAAACAAAAATGGGAAGGAAAACATCTGTATGCACACTTCAAACGACAAACAAGCAAAATCTAACATCTTTATAGAGAAGTTAAATATCCTCTGATAGCAGCACAAAACAATGTCATAAAAACTATGTTAAAGCAAAAAAAGACAAGACAGAACAGCAGATGTAGATTATATGGTGATAGAGACGAAACGATAAATCACATTATAAGCAAATACAGTAAATTAACGCAAAGAGAGTATAAGACTACACACGACTGGGTGAGCAAGGTGATCCAATAGGAATTGTGCAAGAAGTTTAAATTTGACCATACGAACAAATGATATATGCACAACCTAGAAACCATCCAAGAAAATGAGAAGCACAAAATTCTTTGGTATTTTGAGATAAAAACGGATCATCTAATTTCGGCCAGACGACCAGACCTATTGATAGTCAACAAAAAGAGAACCTGCTGTTGTTGCTGTTGTTGTTGTTGATTTTCTTCTCCCGACCACTAGACCTTCACTGCCATCGTTATGTAATATGTAGTGAGTCAAGTATTATTGAACGTAGGTAGATTTATAGAAATAAACATTTCACTAGAGTATTGCTACTTAGAGAAAATAAAACGAAATTGGTTAGACTGAAGAAGAAATCGTATTTCTTCTTCGACATTTCATTCCCTCTCGATTCAGTATTTTGAATGAAAGGCTCAATAAGAATTGACCATCCGGTCGACAGAGCTTAGAATATTCTGACTAAGCCTCCTGCAGTGGGGTAATACCCCCACAAACACACACACACACACACACAAAAGGTTCCCTTTCAAACCTCCTACCTAAACAGGGTGTCTCGGGTATGATATTAAACTGCATCTAATGGTGAGGCTTCACTTCTGGTAATCTAAGAGTCAAGTAACCCTTCACTGACATAACACCCAGGTCCACACTGACATTAATTGGTAGTACTTACTCCAGTTACATTAATCAGTCAAATAGTTTTTTTTAAGCTTTCGAATTCGATAGGACTGTGTGCCAAAAAAATTCCTCTTAAGAAACACCAACAAGATATGCGAATATGAACGTATAAGGAACGCGTTTCCCTAACCTCTTGGTATAAATTAACCCCAGACGAGATGAAATACCATTAAAATCAATCAATCAATAACAATTCGACAAAATTCCAAATTTTATCCTAACAACTTCTACAACAAAAGAAAGAAGATTACCGACCAACGAGGATGAAATATTTTGCTACATTGGTACTTGTATTTATTTATTTATTTATTTGTTTACTTGTTTTTATTACAGCTTAGAAAATATCGACAACAAAGAAAGTTTAGAGAAGGAAAATTATTTCAAATATATTTGCTCGCTCGAATCATTTGAAGAAAAAAAAACAGAATGAAAACACAGCGAAAATAATGACTTAAAGTCGTTCAACATGAGAGAAGAATACTTTCAGATCTGTCTCGCCTGAAGAAATTTGAATGTATTTTCCAGTTAGGCTTCAAGAGAAATCATTTCGCCGGTAACCAGAGCGTAAATAAAATGGCCAGATACTAATTAAAAATATTCACTCCGCCCTCAAACTGTGATTAACTAGGGTTCGATAGAAAAGGTTTTATTTATACTTTGAAAGTTTTATGAATAGATTCTCCAAAATATTTTCTGTTTTTATTTTGTTTTAATAATCATATCATTGTCAGGGTTTAATATCCAAAAAGATGTTTTTCCTGTTATTTCATGTGTTCAGACAAGCGAACCTGACAAGAATACAAGCCGAAATCATACAAGCGCCATTTAATGTATACTATTCCATTAACGCAAGTTCAGACATGTGTGTATGAATGTACGTGTGTGTATTTGCTTTGAGCTGGGCATGCTCTAATGGCTGAGATAGTTGGGTAGTTCCTGATGATGCCATTGGTAGGTTTTCAAACTCTGTTAAAACCGAAGATTGTGACTGCGGATTTTCAAAGGCAGACAGGACCTCTCTAATTGTAAGATTAGAAAACCAATTTTCGAATCTCCATCAGAATGTTCGGTGGCTGAAGAAGTGACTACTTTCAATCGGCGTTCAGGAGCCATGACATCGTAATACCTAGGATATAGCGAGCATTTTTATAAGTCATATAGACACACACTACTTGAAAGCTACTCTTAATTTTCAAAATACTTTGGATCGGTATTTTAAAACTGGTTTGAAAATAAAACCGCTATGAATTTAACCCTCAGTTTGGTCTGGTACCAAAATTATGCTATGCTGTAAATAATTTTTATTTACAATGTTTTATTTAGTTTGGCCCAATGTTGCTCCCCGTATGGTTTATAATAACTGTTGCTTCTAAGTGGTCACCCATCTAAGTACTGAGCAGATTTATCTCTTCTTAACTTGGGAGATCACGCGCAAAGGAATGCTTTTAGTGGAACTTGACAGTAAGTCGATCGTTGTTAATTTTTACTCATTAAAAACACTAAAAACTACTTTAAATTTATTTGGCTAAAAAATTCCGGTAACATCTAAAACAAAAATAATGATTTTTAACTTCTTGGCAATCACAGACACTAGTCCTATTTAAATGATTAATGAGACATTATAGAGGGAAATAATCGTTTGTTATTGACGAGAAACAAAATAAAAATGTTAAAATGTCTTCAAACTGTTGAATAAGCAGTTCAGAATCAAAGTCTGCTTTTCAATCGAAACTTGAGAATCCAAATCTAAAAGTTGTGAAGTGATTAAAAACCAAATAGCCAAAATATGACAAGACCCAGTCAAGATTGACGATGTGTGAAAAAGCATTTTAGCTGTGATTAACTCGGCTGGTAATACGAATATGGGGTAGTTGCTTTCCGAAGTTCCCTCACATTCTTTTCTATTGATCATTATGACGTTTTAATGACGGGATACATTCACAAAAACTCAGACAATTTGTCGAGGTGCACAGATTACTGGCTTCATCTTTTTTAAATGGTATTTACACGAAAGGGAACTGACTCTATCAGCAGAATAGTTTTGCTACTATGCAGGTAAACCAGTAACGAGACATTTTATTATATATACTTACATAGAAAGGGCGATTCGAAGGTAATTCTTCCTATTTATTATTTGCTATAAAGAGTACAATAACCTCGCTGGATAGAGAAAGTTGTCATCTCCAAAACACGATTTAACATGCAAGGTCAGGTAGGAGATTCCGAGGCCGTGATCAAGCCATAGAAGCAAATCTAACAAGTAGAAATCGGAAACTATCAGGTGAGTTCGGCATCTTTAAAGTCCTGTTCATTATATTCACAACCTTGTCAAAAGCATTTAGAGCTGCCGAATTGTACCTCACGTTACCAAAATACTGCAAGACATTTGACTCATCCGAAGGGAAACGCAGTGGTTGCAGTAGATGAAAATATAATTTAGTGCTTTTTCATTGGTACAGCTGTTTATCTTTTAAGTGAATAAAATCACTAAATTTTTCCTAATTTTCAATTTGGTTTGGTTGTTTAATGGCATATCAACTATTTTAGGTTATTTAATGCCAAAACTATTCTCCTAGAAGAACAGTAGAGGTACTATTTGACCCATAGCTAGGAGGATAAGGGGGTTCATACCTTTCCCATTGGTATTTGCCCGAAAATGAACGTAATAGCGCGACTGGAGCACGACACTCGCGTAATACGATTCCGCAGTCCATCGCTTTAACCATTACACCACAAGGACACCTCTAATTTTCTGTGTATACTCATAAAAGATAAGATAATGATATACTATGAAAATCCTTATAGAAAAAGTTTGCGGTATATGCAATTATCGATTAACGTTGCACACATGTAACAGTGAACAATACAAAAACAAAGAGAAAGATAATATATCAGGTAAGATAACAGGGTTTTCAACGGGAAAAAATACTGTTTTGTTGGTAAAAATTGTTTTTTTATTCAACGTTGTTATAATTCTACTTGTACCCGATAAATTATTCATGGACACGATACATTAGTTACCGAATTCCCCTTCTTACATTATAACTTTAAATAACTTTATATATAAATAACTTTATATATAAATATATAAATATATATATATAACTTTATATATACGAGATTTGAAAAAATCGAGAATGTTACTTGATTTATTTTTAATTTCGAAATGTTAAATCTAAATAAAGGCTGAATAAGATATAAAATAAATAAATGATGTCTGGACATCAACGCTGCTATCGAGACGGTGCGTTACAAATCTTTGATATTTTTTCAGCAACTTTGACAAAATTCAGGATTATTCACCAATCCTCTTTAGTCAGCAGACTTAGCACCGTGTTACCTCCTTCTGAAACTAAAATTTCATCACAAGGGGAAAATTTGATGGTGCAAAGAATATTAGAAGAAATACAAAAGTGTAGCTTCACACCATGTCAAAAAGAAAAGTTTCAGAGCTGAAAAACGTGTATTGAATGCTATTTTGAAAAAAAAACGAACGTTTCATTTATTATTCAGTTCTGTTTTGGTAAATACAGTTTCAGATTCGATATTTTGTACACAGACACACACATACACACACACATACGTCCACATGCGTCAGCGTGTATATGAGACTTTTTGCTGCTTCTTAACTAAAGAGGTCTCATTTAAGAATAATCAAAAGTTTCGTTGTCATAGAAACATTGCTAATTATCATTGGTTCGAATTTAGTCTGTTGAAAGCCATAGACGAGGGTGAGTCAAAAAGTAATGTCATTTTCTTTAATGCAGGAATAATTACCGACAGAGGAACATGTATCATATATCAAAATGAATTAGTCCTTTCCAGATCACATCCCTTCTTCTCAACATAGTCACCGTTTCTCTCAATAGCAACGTTTTACTCTCAAATGAGAGGATGTATCCCTGCCTCGCAATATTCGGTTCACTGTTCTTTGAGTCACTTCATCAATGCAGTCTTCACTTCCTCGTCACTGGCATGTTTGCCATAGAGATAAGAGTCTGAAGGTGCTAAATCTGATGAGTATGGAGGATGCGGTAAAGCTGTCCCCCAGTATATATATATATATATATATATATATATATATATATATATATATATATATATATATATATTCAGTCCAGATAAACTGAATAATTCCGTCAGGACTAATTCATTCCACTATGGACATTTAAAAATTTTCCTGGTAAAGAGCTCAATGTAACTAACCCTTCCCTCCTTTGTCTATTCTGTATTTCATTTAATTTATCCATTGGATCTGAAGAGATCCTATTTTCTTTTGATGTTATTAATATTCATCAATACCCATAACAGGATGGAAATAAATTTATAATCATAATGTGACCGATTTTTGTTTTTCTTAAAGAAATATATATATATATATATATATATATATATAATTAATCACCTCGTTTCTGACAGTGACATTATCAGTATATACTTTATATATTTTATATATTTTGCTGGATGCTCTCATGGTGCAATGGCTATCGTCGCAGGAAATGGACACAGCGACCCGAGTTCAAATTCTGGACGAGGCTGTTTGCATTTCACATAGCACTAATACGTAACGATGCTGCTTGCTGTTTTGAACACATTCTGGAAACATCAACCCACAAAACAGCTTTGTACGGCCACTTACCGCCTACCTCAAAAATCATTTTAGTAAGACAAGCAAAACATGCTAGAAACTGCTGAAGAAGTAGGGACGAACTTATAAGCGAAGTTCTCTGGTGGAGTCCAACGTAAGGACCCGCCTACAAAGACATATTCAAACTATGTATATATTGCAGATAATACTGCAACAGCCTAAATGATGCCGATGTTGACCGGAGTACAGTATTTTAGTGCTATGGGCATTAAATATTCTAATAAAACTTTCAAAGTCTTCGGCCAATCTGTGACGTAGTAACACTCTCTCGACACTTGTACGGTTAATACATGCATTAGTAAAGACTTCTGTTGATATCAAAGATAGATGTATATTGCATTATCATGACATCTGAATACTGTTGATTCACGTTTTATTTTTGGAAGCTCGTGGTTCATTGATCTGTATATGTGATCATTAACTTTAATCAAGCGATATAATAACCTATTTACGTAATCCTATTATCTACTGAGCTTTGCTTAACCTGGCTCAAAGGTTGCTTAAAATAACTGCTGTTACTCAGAAGTTCCACATTCACCTACTGGGTCGGACAATTTTGCTGATCTGGTGGAAACCGAAGCTTTAAAATCTGACAGTAAGTTGCTTCAACGCTTAATCCTGAGTATATCGAAAGACATTTTTGTTTCCAATCAATGTGTATTAATGCTCTCACTCTTTCTCTCACTCTCTCTCTCTCTCTCTATATATATATATATATACGTTAATACATACCTTCAAGACACATTAGGTCAAGTGGTTGCGCATTGCCACCATGACTAGTTAATTCGGCATCGCTTACGTGTGACATGAATCGGTGGCCCAGTGGTAGAGTTTCGGCTTCTGCCTACTGTGGTTGTTGGCTCGATCTCCAGCGTTGGAGATTACGGTGTGCACAGCTAATAAGACCCAATAAGGTCGAAACAGCTCTTCAGTGTTCCGTATGTCGCACGTGGGTGTTTACCGTATTTCCTAGTCATGATATTTCTTATATGTTTATTTTGTTCTGATATTACATGTGTTAATCTTAACTTACTCCAATGATCGTAATGTTCATTCCTACTTTGTCCCGCAGTCAGAATTCTTTTTCATCCTTTAAATTGCCACATGTTTTTTTGATTTCTCAGGCAGTTAAAATTACCCGAATACGGATAGGATTGCAAGGGAATTACAAGCTCATACTGTCCTTAAAAATACGTAAAGCATTCCTAGAAATGCCAAGAAAGTCTTGCTTGAAAAAGTCTTTTCAGAAAAGCAATATTTTCTATTCATTTCATCGAAAAACATATTTGCTCCCTACACAATTATAACGGAATTATATTTGTACTATTTTCTTTACTTGAAATATTTTATTTCATTATGTATTATTCTGCGATCTTTAGTTTTCATAAATCTCACTTGGATTACGATTATTCGTTTAGAAATTAGGGCTTGATTATATTCAGGAGATTTGTGAACCCTATAATTTGTGAACCCTATAATTCTGGTTCCTTTTTTCCGTTTGGCTTTCCAGCAACTCAGTTCATTAGCTATTTCTAAAACTCTTCATTCGTTTTCAGCGACCTTATTTCAATGAGTAATATATTCATTATTTTTGCGTGCTGTCAACCCAAATTGTACCATCGACCAGAGCATCTGTTTGATAGATTTTGTGTGATTTAAGAAAAAGGCTTTAAAAACATCAAATTTAAAAAAGATTGAGCTTTAAAATTCAGAAAATAAATGTAGCTAAATGAAAAAATTCCATCCCTAATGATTAAAGTGTTCTTTTTATTAATTTTCTATCATTATGGCAGGGATACGAATCTTGAAAATTGAGAGAGTAGGGGACGTCCATCTGCAATTGATGACCAACATCTGAAATTACTTGTTGACCATCATCATCATCATCATATCGTGCTGGCAGCACGGATATCCCTGACCCTCTCTCGCCACTCCTCCCTATCGTTCATCGCCCTAGGTAGGTCTTCAGGACAACAACCTGTATCCTCACATAGCTGCTGAATGTACGTTCGTGCTGGTCGTCCTGCTTTTGCGCGGCCGTGTGTGGGGATCCATAAGAGTACATCTCTTATGAGTTCATCTCTGCTTCTCCAGCAATGTCCTGCATGTCTGGTTCGCCTAACTTGAATAGATTTCGTGATAGGGGGCAGGTGGCCGTACAGTTGGTGTCTTGTGGGGTGTTGCTGCCAGGACTTGTTGAGGATTGCACGCAGCATTCTTGTGTAATTGCCATCTAGTTTCTTCTCCAGCCGTTTTGTTAGCGTCCATGTAGTGCATCCATATAGCAGTATCGATGTGACCGCTGCCTGGAAGAAACTGCGTTTCATTTTATCGGTTAGGTCTGATTTCCATATAGTCGATAGCCTATTGATAGCTGTCCATGCTTTCGTTAACCTCGTTTCGATGTCCTTTTCGGTTGATTCGACGCTGCTTCCTAGGTACGTGAATTTGTCTACTAGTTTAAGAGGGGTTCCTTCTAGAGTGGAGATGTCCCCTGTTTGGTTATAGCACATATATTCCGTTTTGTGTGCATTAACATGGAGGCCTATGCTTGCTGCTGCTCGTTCCAGGCTATGCAGAAGTGTTTCGGCTTGGTCAGGTGTATTTGCCAGTATCGCTATGTCATCGGCGTAGTCGGCGTCGGTAATTGTTGTTGCGGGATATCTTCTGCTTCTTTTCTTCGTCAGTTCGAAGCCATTCTCTTTGATTTTGTCAATCGATGTTCTAAGTACGTAGTCTAGACAAATGATAAAGAGATACGGAGCCAGCGTGTCCCCTTGTAGTACTCCTGCTACAATGTCGAAGTATTCTGTGTCTCCATCTGGTGATCGTACTTTTACTTTAGTGTTTCTATAGAGAATCGTTATTGCCGCTACGGTTTCTTTAGGTATGCCGTACGCTAGTAGGATTTGTTCCATCTTTCCTCTGTGAATGGAGTCGAAAGCCTTGGTAAAGTCGACAAATATTAATGTCGCTTGTAGGTTCTTTGCCCGTACACCCTCAAGGATTCTGCGGATGGTTAGTATTTGTGAGGTCGTAGATCTATTTCTTCGGAAGCCATTTTGGTTTTTTCTAAGTATGTTGTCGATTTTGGGTTCTATGCGGTTTCGTAGTAGGGCATTGTAGATTTTGGCAGCTATGGATGTAAGTGTTATGCCTCGGTAGTTTTTGGCTAATCCGAGGTCTCCCTTTTTAGGGAAGGGGAGTATGCATCCCTTCGTCCATCTATCTATCGGATTTTGATTGTATACTGCGTTGCAGTGTCGGAGCAGTATGTCGTCGAATTGTCTGGTCTTCCATACTTCCGGGGGAATTTCGTCCAGTCCTGCAGCTTTCCTATTTTTAATTTTTCTGAGAACCGAGTCGAGTTCTCCTTGTGTGAACGGTCCAAGTTTAATGTCTAATTGTTTGCTAATTATTCTGGTGATTGGTTCATGCGTTATTTTTGGTGGGTTTCCAAGTAAGTTTTCGAAGTGCTGTTTCCACAGTTTTATTCTTTCTTGTTGGTTTGCTGCTTTAAGTTTTGCTTTGGTTGTGTTCTTTCTTCTGCTCACTTCGTTTATTGTTTGCCAGGCAATTCTAGATTGTCTATCTTCTACCGAGTCTCTGATCTTATCTATCTGATTTTGAATGTATTCTGTCTGTTCCTTTATATATATGCCTGCTAATTGATATTGTGCCGTTTTTAGTTTTAAGGCATTTGTGTTTGTTGGGTTTTTTTTTTTTTTTTTTTTTTTTTTTTTTTTTTGAGAAATATCTTAGATAATGGGTGTCAGCATTTAAACAACATCGGAAACAAGAAAATTAGTAAGAGGAAGAAACTCAATAAATGGGTTTCATAGAACTCAGAGAAAATCAAAGAGCTTGACGTTTTGAAGTCTGTTCGATTCTGTTTCAGTGTAACTCGAATGGTCCATTTCTAAATCGAAGAGTGACTTTAAACAAAAAAAATGAATCATTTAGACCAATCGTTATGTATTAGCTCAATGGATTGATCATGACAAAACACACGAACACTTTCCAAAACTAAAATTGCATGAACAAAAACTGTAGTGTATGGTGGTCTGGAATCTAACTAGAGCATCACAAGGGAAGTTTACTGCCACTGGGGAGGTTTATTGCCACTTGGGAAGTTTACGGCCAACAACTAAATGAAATTTCATATTCAGTAAAGCAAAATTTGACTAGCACTGGTTAATCGAGGATGTCCAATTTTGGTTTTGAACAATGCTTGACCACATGTTGGTAGAATGATACCACAGAAGCTGATTGATTTGAGATATCATACCTTTGCTTCATCCACCATCCTCTCACCCACCAACTACTATTTTTTTTCAAACATCAAGACACTTTTTTGCGTCAAAAAACATTCTGTTCTAAAGGAAGATTCGAAACCTCATTGAAAGATTTGACATCAAAAGCTTTACAACTTTAATGTACAGACATAGATAACCTTGTAAATCGATGACAGAAATCAATAGTTATTCAGGTATCATATTTTGATTGATAAAAACACTGTTCACATTAATTGATTCAATAATAAAATTTTATGCTAAAATCATTTTACGAACAACCTAATATATATATATATATATATATATATATATATATATAACTGTATATATTGCTCAGTCGGTTGGAGCTGTGGTAAGGTGTCAGTAATACTGGAGCATTGGGAGATGTAGAGCATCCATTCATTGCCATTGCTCCCGGGGACACCCTGACCCGGAGTGGTAGCACCTGATAGAGTCATATCTATGGGTCAAATAGAACTAAAATGTGTACTTATGCTACACTTAATTACTTGAAATAGAACTGTTTTTATATTTAAACTGCGTACTTACGCTAAACTGAATTGTTTAAAATGGAACTGTTTTGACATTTAACTGTGTAAGCAAAATATAATCTTATACTAAACTGAATTGTTTAATTAGAACTGTTAGATTAAACTGAATAGCTTGAAATAGAAATGTTTTTGACCATTAAATTTTCTGCTCATGCTAAACTGAATTGTTTGAATTAGAAAAGATTATTTGTGTAAAAATAGATTTGTCATTAAATAACCTACAAAGGTTGACGTGCCATAAACCCAAACAAACAAACAGTATATATTATTATTATTATTATTATAAATCATATAGATATCTAATATTTTATATATAGTACATAAGATGTATATTTATATTTGCATGTGTGTATGTACGTGTATGTGCGCGCGTGTGTGTGTATGTAATCACTTGCAAATATACATAACTTATTTCGTGTATTTTTAATGGAAAAAGTACTCAAACAATATTTACTAAGGTCCATGTCTGAAATCACGCTATCTTCGCGCCTTTTATATTCTTCTTATTATTTTCTTACTAGTTGATTTGAACAGATGAAGTTATCCATGTAGATATAATGTTCTGATTATCTCCAGGCTTGTTCTATTTTTCATCACTTATATCGACAGTAGCCAGGCACTGGACTGGTTTACCCCAATAAACTTCAAAAGGCTGTATCACTTTTAAATCGGATGAGCAGCAAAATAGAGAGACGAAATGTACCAAATGAACCCAAACAGACACTTTGCATGTTGGCTTCCAAATCTTTTGGCTCATTTACTTTTCAATCTGTTAACGGCCTGATCTTTTGTCAGAGAAAAAATGAATGGAAAGAGAGAGAGAGAGAGAGAGAGAGAGAGAGAGAGAGAGAGAGAGAGTAAAACAGAGTTGGTTAAGTAAATTTGCAGCGAAACACGCACATAATTGAACTAACTAAATTTGACTGCAGAGAATTACAGTTATGTTTGGGAATCGGTGAAAATATTTCGTGTCTTTGATAAATGAGGCATTTCAAGTGTTGTGTCACCCACCATTTCTTGTCCCATCTCCGCCAACCTAAATCTATAAACGTAATATGGTTCTGAATTGATTTATTAACCTTCATAAACGGAATTTTGGATGTGAGAATGGCCTAATGGTTAGTGGTAGGGAGAATTATATCGATAAGGTGAGTTCAAACATCGATCAAGACAGAGAATTGGCATGTTTTATTTCTTCTAAAATTATCTAAAATAGATAGGAGGGTAGTTGGATCGATTGGCATTTCAACTCGTCTAGGGTTATTTTATGGTTATAGAGTAAGGAATTGCCTTCATTATACATTCTTATTACATTTTGTGTAGTAGTTTTTTTAATGTTTTTTTTTTTTTTAGTTTGGAATGATTGTTTTATTTTGTTTTGTTTTATGGATTCTTGCATACAGTCCGATCGAACCGGAACAAATTTTTAAAAGTACTATTTGACCCATAAGTAAGACACAAACAGGCACTGCCACTTCGGGTCAAAGTGAAAGTCATGGAAAAAAAATTCTTCTTTAAAATGGAATGTTTTTAGCATAAAAAATATGTGGATACTTTTTTTTTTTAAATTGCAGCCAGTGGAAGAATATGATGGATTTAGCAAATTCTGATGTCCTATATCAGTGAGCTTGTGCAGTGTCATCCTAGCAACATGTGGCCGAACAATGCTATCCTGGCAACATATCGCCGAGCATTGTCTTGAAGCAAAATTATGACTAACCTTGATTAGGGATATGTGACCTTCAAATTCAAATTAGAAAATTGAAGAAAGAAACATTAATCGTTCGGGAAGTGATTTTTTTACAACTCCAATTAGAACTTAACTATTGTAGTCAAGCACTTAAAAAGTGCTTGACTGCAATAGTTAACTTAACTTAACTATTTTTTTGCATTTGACTAAATCTCTCAATATACCATGTTACTGCAACAGGCAATGATCGAACACCTCAGCGATTTTTGCTTTCTCGTTATTATATCAGCAGGGATTGAACCCTAGTAACTCCCGATCAATCCAAAATACTACGGTGGTGGTGGTGGCGGTAGCGGTGGAGACTGTTATATAACAATAGTGTGTATTTACCCAACCCCTATGTTATAGGTTGGTTGTGACACAAAGTGGATTTTTAAGCGAAGTAGATTTAGTTAGTTTTCCTATTCCTGAAACAAGGGAAAAACAATCCGTCTTATCATAGCAAGGAAGAAGAGAAGATAATTTACACATAGCAGGGAAGAAGAGAGGAGATGGAGGCATGCTTTTCATATGGAAAAGAATAGATTGATTCATGCCTTTCTTAAGGGTGTTAGCTCGAAGTGAAACGTAAAAATCCTTGTTCAGGTTTTGAATTCGTGATGGAGATTTCAATTCCCACGATAACTGCAACATCATAAAATGTGTTTATCAAAGTTTTCAATTTAGTATATTCTCCAAGATGTTATATCCACGTTGTTTAATTGCCAGGAATCCAACTCAAGAGGATCTGACCTACTGATAATGTCAAAAATATTCATTTTCAGAACTTCCAGTCGTAAAACCAACTAAAATATAAGTTTTGGGATGTTCACATAGAGAAGTGATAAAAAATCGAATCTTTACATTCGCCTATTATGTACACATGTATGTGTATGTGTATGTGTATGTGTGTGTGTGTGTGTGTGTGTGTGTGAACGAATGTGTGTATATGTGTGTGTATGCGTGTGCGAGAGAGAGTATGTATGGGTGTATGTGTGTGCGTGCACAAAGGTGTGAATATTTGTGTGCGTGAAAGAGAGCATGTGTATGCGTGTACGTGTGTGTGTATGTGTGTATGCGGGCACACGTATATATGCGTGCGTGCGTGCACATGTGTGTGTGTGTGTGTGTGTGTGCATTCTCGCATGTACCCACAAGGAATACATTTACCTCACAACTTCACAAGGAGTAGGCTACGACACAAACTCGATCTTTAAATGGAATACAGCTGGTATAAATTTAGAGTTTTCTTTCTCCTATACAAGTTGCTTAACCAAGGCGAAAGAACCCTTTTTTGCCGTAGCCTTTTCTCCTTGGCTGAAGGAAGAAGAGATATCGTGATAGTAAAAACGATAAAAATCAAATGATTAGATTTGAAACAGCAACACTTCTATTTGGATGTAACTTTCCATTTTTTCATCCATTTCTCAAATAGCCATATAAATCTTTCAAAAGCCTTTTATTTCGTGGAATCAACGACTGCTGTAATCATCATCGTCATCATCATGTTGTGCTGCCAGTCACGGATTTTCCTGACTCTCTCTCTCTCTCTCTCTCTCGCTTTTCGTCTTTATCATACATCGGTTCCAGCAGGTCCTCTAGACTACATGCTGTGTACGCACAAAGCTTCTTGTTGGTCGTCCCACACTTGCACGTCCGTGTGAAGGGGTCCATAGGAGAAAGTCGCTTATGAGTTCGTTCTTACTTCTCTATCAGTGTCCCGCATGTCTTGTCCGTCTTATTTGGATAGTTTTAGAGATTGGAAGAAGGTAACCGTACAGGGTTGCTTTATGGGATGTTGCTTCCAGGATTTGTTCCTTATGACACGTAGCATTCTTGAGCAATTCCCGTCTATCTTTTTCTCTAGTCAGGATCCATGTGGTGCATCAATATAGGAGAATCGACATGACCGCTTCTTGGAAAAAATCTTGTTTTATCTTATCGGATAGGTCTGACTTCCATACGACCGACGAACAATCGATAGCAGTCCATACCTTCGCTAGTCGCATATTAATGCCATTTTCAGTAGATGAGATGCTGCTACTGAGGTAGGGGAACTTGTCCACTAATTTCAGAAAGCCATCATTTAAAGTAGAGAAATTTCCTTTTCGATTAAAACTTATGTACTCCATTTTGTCTGCATTGACATGGAGGCCAATTCCACCTACTGATTACTTCAGATTATGCAGCAGTGATTAGGCTTGGGTAGGTGTATATTCCAGAAGCGCTATGTCATCTGCGTAGTCAGCGCCCGTAATAGTTTGGGCGGAGGATCGTCTACTTTAACTCTTTTTTAGTTTAAAACCATTTCTTTCATAATATCTCTCGACGTGCGAAGTACGTTGTCTTGGCAGATTATGAGCAGATATAGGGCTAATGCATCCCCTTGCAGAACACCAGCAATAATGTCAAAGAAGCCTGTGGCTTCATCTGGTGAGTGAATTTTTACTTTCGTGTTTTTACAAAGCTTCATTATGGCTGCAACAGTTTTTTTGTGGGGAGACCATAGGCTAGAAATATTTGCTCTATCTTCCCATAGTGTATGGAGTCAAATGCCTTGGAATCTAAAAAAAAAATATCGCCTTGAGATTTTTTCACGCACTCCTACAATTATAGCAAGTGTATAAACACGAACTCTTTCACATTGACTACAACAGCACATAAATGTGGGTATATTTTAGGTGATAACTGCTTTCTTTCACTAAGAAAAACAAATATTTTTACAATCGTTTTTTTCAACAATGAATTATGTCATTATTTATCACATAATTTTTCCACTAGTTATTGAATTTGAAATATGTTTTTTAAAAAATTCAAGGTTCTTTTAAAATTAGGATTCGTTTATTTAGCTTATTGCAAGTTGACAATTAAATTTTGACGATCGATGATTTACGATCAAGTCAGACTAAAAAAACATCGAATGATCACTGAAGTTAAG